>NMRA01000155.1:30774-119294 GCA_002633005.1 Phoronis australis
TATTTCCAGGTGATCAGTGCAATGGGCCCACATGCGAGGCCTTCTCACGTCTGGTACAACGTGTATCAGACCGCCTGCAATTATTTTTTTTTATATTATTAGAGACAATGTACCCAAATTAGACAATAGATGTCACCACAGTTAGTGTCACTTTTTTATTTCTATTATTAAGTAACCACTCGAATTTAGTGGTGGATATCGGATATCACGAAGTGGGCTAATATTTTACATCTGCTCTCTAAGCCCAAAACACGCACATATACACCGGTCCACGATTACAAGCAACATAATAATTGCTAAAAATTATTTCTGTGTCATTTTTAATACATTTGTTTCTTTGTCGGCATCCAACCAGCGACCATATCCCCCTCCCCGCCGGCCCAACGTTCGCCAATGGAATCAATACCTGAGAGAACGACGCAAGTTGCAGTCAGTGGAATCTTGAACGGTCATTGCCAAGGTTACCCTAAACTGTTTTCTAAAGTATTTCGTATGTGCTGGAACGTCTTAACACCAGTCATAAACTTCCCATCGCCAAATCGACACCAGATAGCACGTCTTGCGTCGATAAATATTTTTGTATTCTCAGGCATCCCAAGGATCTGGCAGCAACATATTTTCTTTTCTACAGCCAACTTTTTGTGTTTTTGTGTACCTAGCTCAAGCTTTCTATTAATTGTTATCAAATTTTATTCATTAATCCTCAGCGGCATTGGCCACTGGTTTACTCAAGGCAATACAAAACATATTCAGGAGTAAATGGAAGTAGTTTGCTTCATTGTACTGTTAGGATATGTGAAGCACAATGACGGCTTCTTTATTTGACGCCAGTTAACTTTTTGTTTAAGCAAGTAGTTTGGAGTCTGATTTCTGGTGGTGTATGTACAGTAGGTCAGATAGAAAGCAGCGTTGTACTGTATGTATAAAGCAGCGTTTCAATATTAGCCAGCTAGCTGTATGAAGACTATTGCCAAAACACAGCTAGTGTACATGAGAGGTGCACCATAGGGGATTTGGGGCCTATAACCCCGCTTTTTTCAGTACTGCGTTGCCCATGGTCTACGGGCGGTGCACCACAAGGGGGCTGGAGGGAGGGGCTATAGCCCACCACTATTTTCACTGCTGCGCCGCACATTGTTTATTTTTTTTAAAATACAGCAATAAACCTTACACTACATGTACATGTACATGTACTCTTCAACTTGAAGTGCGTCAACAAGTAGTGTGATGAATCAATCATTAAATAATTTTCAACAAACATGTTAAGAATTTCAAAAATTCGCACCAAGAGCAAACAGAAGATCAATACGTACTGATTAACTAAAAGAAGTTATCTCGATGCACTGATTTCTGTCTATAAACTGAGTAAACTTTGTGTACGAAAATGGTATTTTCTGAATTTTCGTTTTTGACCTTAAGGTAGTCCGAAAATCGGTCTAAACTCAGGCATATTTTTCGTCATAAGTCTTGAGCACTTATTGTGCACTTGTCATGAAAAGGGTCCTCTTTCATGCATACATGACCAAAACGGTGCTATACACATCACATTTTGAACAAATGCAACAATTTAATTTGAAAGTGCAATTGCCTTCCCTATACAATCAAGAAATACTGTCATTGTATAGGTCTATAAATATAAGACACAGGCCAGATACAAGTATACACTCATTTACATTTTTTTTCAATATATTCAATTTCTTGTCTTTGAATAGTATCCCATATTTCTGTTCCACAGAGTATATTTGTTAATACTTTTATATCATTGGGTGTCTTCTTTCTATACAGAAGTGTAGGCCGGCAATGTATTTCACAAACCTATTGCATTGTATGCCTTTTGTGCAAGTGTCATGCTAGAACACACAACAAAATCATTATTATTATATCTCAAATAAAAAGACAGAAAAATCGGGAACCCCAACTGGGAATCGAACAACAGGTCTCTAGATTGCCGGTCTAGTGCTCTCACCACTTTTTTACCCCTTCGCAGGGAGCAGCCTGTATACTCTTTGCAGCTTCAACACGACTTAAATAAACTAAGCTATTGGTCACAAGCATGGAGAATGAATTTTAAACCAGAAAAAAGCGTTGACCTCACCTTCTCCAAATCTATTAATGCTTTCTTCCTTGTTGACCCGTCTTATGACCTTAAACTTAATGATGAAATCATTCCTAGAAAACAGTCGCACAGACATCTGGGTATACTGTTAGATGGAAAGCTCTCATTCACCCCTCACGTTCGGGAGCTCGTACAAAAAACTCAGGAACTAATTAACCCACTTAAGCTTGTCTCTCGTCATCTGAATTCTACACATTTAGAAGTTTTGTTCAAATCCTTTGTACTTCCACACATTGATTATTGTGATATTATATGTCAGTCTGCCAATACGGGTGCACTCCAACATTTGGAGAAGTTACAATATCAAGCCGCCTTACTCATAACCGGAGCTTACAGTGGATCCAATAGTGTTAAGGTTTTGAATAGTCTCAAGTGGCCCAAACTGTCTACTCGACGCAATATTCACATGACCACATTTACTTTCAAGGTAATAAACAATGTCAACAACGTGTCTGTCAAAAAAATATTTGATCTATATACTAGACAAGGCCATCGTAGTGATTTGAGATCCTCCACCCCATATGCAATTCCTCCGTCGTTCAGTCAGGCATTCAGAAGGTCTACAGTCATGATGTGCATCAACAACTGGAATTCTCTTCCAGTCTCTGTTAAGGAAAGCAACTCTTTTACGAGTATAAAAAATAATTTTACAACTGTTTTTCATAATTTTGATAACTCAACACCCTTGACTCAATTCTCCCTTACCCGCGATAAGGAAATAGCATTGTACAGATCAAAATGTGACCTTTTTCCTCAACTCTGACAAGTTCAGGCACAACTTTAGTAATGTCTCTCCAAACTGTAAGTGTGGTGACCATCAATCTTATCCTCATATTTTCTTCAAATGTCCCCTCATCGAATCCCTGAGATACTCACTCTTTCGTGCACTCAATGATAACCAATCAATTGTTAACGCTCTCAATTCTTGTAATAATACCCCTACTAGAGTTACATTATTACTGAATGGTAGTCCTAACCTTGACTTTGTTCTCAACGTTAGCAAATTTTTATGAACCGTATATCAATATTGTTGCATCTGATTTCCCTACATGAAGCTGTACATATTTTTGTTTTGACATATCTGGAATAGCATGTCTAAGTATTGGAATACTTATTTTAGATACTACTTAATTGTATATACCTCTATGCATATAAGTTTCATTTATGAATTGTTTACAACCCAGATATAATGCTTCGCGGTTTCTTGGTTTGTTATTATTTCTTTGTATGTTCTGTGTATCCTTCAATAAATATATATCACAGTGAAAAAGTGCTCTCACCACTGCGCTACTGAGGACTCGAAATTTGTGCTATTTAGACAATTAACTAAATCCCGTGTGAAAAAGGCGATACGTCGCTCATGGGATGTATGACTTAACAGTTGACTGTAAACAGTAATTGCACAGATAACGGTTCCTCAGAGGCTCAGTGGTGAGAGCACTAGACAGGCAATCTAGAGATTCCCAGTTGGGGTTTCTGATTTTCCTGTGTTTATTCGAGTTTTTTCGTTACTGGCCAACCTCAGCGTCTATATAATTATTATTATATTAATTGCCAGTTCTCAACTTGACACTTCTGTCAAACCAGTTTTCAGTTTCTATCATTATGTAAAACAAATATCTTACTTTTGAAGGTTTACAGAGATATTACACTTCAAATGATATATTCCAAGTACCTCCCGAGTATTTCATTACTAAGAGTCGCCTACTACAATAACAACGTCGGCAATATGTAATAAGAACACATTTTCAATGGTCTTTCATTTCTCACTTCAATATCAACAGCTTCCATAGACGTAAAAACACATATATGTTTTTCTGACTCCAGTCTTACATTCAATGGGTTGATGTATTTTTCCTAATCCTGTCTTCATTCTACATGTAGCATTTACAGTTTTATTTACATGTACAGTGTATACTCTGAAGAAGACATAAAAAGTCCAGCCAGCGCTTTGGACATTAATATTCTAAACAATTTTGTTCTATTTATCGAGTCGAATGCCATACTGAAGTCAATGAAATGGTTTTGATTTTTTTCTAGTCTGCGAAGAATAAAACTTTGATTTATCGTTCAGTACTATTCTCTGAAGCCAGTTTGTTCTTATGCCATCAATTTCTCAGTTTGTATGTACGCAGCATGTTTATGATTTAGTTAAGACTAAATTTGCTTATAAAGTTAAGCACCGTTACACAGTACCTGTGTTGTTGAATGTTCCCAGACAATACCGTATTATGTAATATTTTGCCAGATAACCACTAAATTATGACAATTTTCAAAAAGTTTATAATTTCCTTAAAACTTAAGAGCAAGCAGCACCTGGGCTTTAGGATACCAAAATCATGCACCTGGGTCAAATAATAACAGACATGTGTATTTTAACATTAGACTAGTGTGAAAGGTTTCACCTTCAATGACACTAAAACTTTTAGAAACTTCGCGATTTTCCTAGTGGATAAGAGTCACGTCACAGCTCCTGATGATATCATTTATTGTTTGGAGATCATAACAAGTGACTGTAAAAAATCAAATTTTGCGTGGAGTTACTAGATATTAACACAAAGTAACTTGTGTTCATCATAATGTAATTGCAAAAAATTCTTTAAAACCTTCAGTGTCTTGGATTTTCTGATTTAAAAAACAGTTTCGTTGCCTTCAATTGTGAGATTATTAATTAAATTACTACCAATGTCTTCCACATAATGTTTGAACAGTTCCTCGGGATTAATGGTCAGGTTTTCAGTATTAGTTATATTGGCCATATTTGGTTGTGAATGTTATAAAATATTAATGGAGCCAAAAATGCAAATATTATATGGACAACAAACAAAAATAACAACAAAAACAAGTAGATACCAGATATCAATTGAAAACCGAACATATGAGCAATAAACCAATTACACGGACTGCGGGACTGGCATAATTCATTTCACATTAGTAGACAACGTCGTAGTAGTTGGATAATAACACCTTTTAAGTTCCTACCCAAAAACGCAACTTTTTGTGGGTACTTGAAACCAGAAAAGCACCCTTTCAAATGGAATCGGATGCCATGTAGATATCATCCATCTTAGCAGCACGCTCCTTACCAACCCTATTTGAGTTCCTTGTCTTTCCATGAGAAGTTTGTATCAACTGAATTCGTCGAGGTTTTCTTTCCAGATTGGGTTTTCTGACAAAAAGTTACAGTCTTGACTCCGGAAGCATGTTAAGACTGCTCAAGGAACCTTCCTGGTACCCATCCCGAATCTACGCTGAAGCATAAGCGTGTATGCAGATTCTGGTTAAGATACACGCTTAAGAAACGTATCTACAGCGTTCAATGCCGTACTCATGGGCGGCGCAGCACTGAAAAAAAGGGAGGGGGGGGGGNGAGCGGCAAAGCACTGATAAAGGTGGGCTATAGCCTCCCAGCCCCCTATGGTACGTCGCCCATGGTACTACCTGATGATAACGTACCGTGCAACCTCACTTGAGGATTAGTATAATAAACATTGTCTAAAAACATAAGGTACTTACTCCGAAGCTTCACTGAAATGAATGATGTTGGCAACAAGCTGTGTGAGCAATAGTTTTAATAGAACGTGACGGGGATCGGGATTCTTCATATCCGCCGTTCTTCCATTCGATGTACATGTATGCACTACTGTTTGTGTATTTCGATCCCGGGCAAGTTGACCGTGAGCAAACAATAGCGGTTTTATTAGCACTTTTGTGTCGCTGTAGCTGACACCACAGTTATGCAGGGCCCTCAGTCACGTGACGGAGAATGTGCCTGTGCCTTCTTAAGAGGGAATTCTAGAGCCGTTTTCTGTTAAGAGGGGAATTTTAGCGTCGTTTTTCATTCATAGACGTATTATTGTTAATTATGTTAATTTAATGCAGTGTTTCTTATTACCACACTATGCTTTCACAAATAACTAAGAATCAATTAAAAAGTAAGTCAGTTACATTTATTTGTATTAGAGCGAGTGGCGTCCGCATGCGATGTATCACCGTTGTCACCGTTTGGGTTAGAAAGGCAACACCAAGGCGATGTCTTACATTTTCGCACAACCACAGAACTATGGTGTTGTTACTAAACACCCATCGGAGAAATTTAATTTCAAGACTAGCTGGTAAATATGCCGGCAGTAATAACCCCCTAGAGTGACATGACGGCGTTCTGTCGTTCAGCAACTTTTCCAGACGTAGGGGGGTTCTGAGAGTGGCTCTTTTGTTAACTGCCCAGCACAGTCTTTTGTCCCGTATGACAACAAGCAGGCCAATTATCTCCCAGGCTTCAAAGAGTTGCTGAAACCTGGGAAAATAGATTGTCTTACCTTCTCTTGTATTTGGGCGACTTAGATGATTCAAAAACTAAAGAGGATCAGCTTTTGACAAGGAATTCAGAAATGCTATTGGTTTATATTCAAATATGTTATATCTTAACTTTCATTTTAGCAGCACCCGCTCCCAGTCAGGCTGATACGATGTGATCGGAGATTAGAGCAATTAACGAACAAAACAGAGCTGTCCCTCCAACCATAAATGCCAGAGTGGAGTTAACAAGTCCTTTAAGATATTGGCTACAGGGGTGATCTTCCCAACTTGATGTTGGGCTATAGAATCGAACAAGTTGGAAGCAACGGGAAAACGCCGTAATGAGTTATAAAAAATATCTGTAAGGAACAGACCCGCATCTTGTACCACAGAATACACTTTGTTGGCACAATGGAGTTGGGTTTTAGCTAAGCAATGTTGTTAATCTCTCACAACAGCGTATAGTGCCACATATCCTCAAATGTTGACCGTTCACCTATTCTTCCACCTCAGTGATCAGACAAGAAGAGCAATGCTTAACTGTTCTTCCGAAAGTTTTGTTGACCACAGTGAATAGTACTGGTGAGCTAGCTGTTCAAACGTGGTCTGCTTGAGACTGATGCTCAGAGGAGTACAGAGCAAGTTTAACAGCGAAGTGACACTCTCCTACATGATTCCATTATACCCCCCAAGGCCTTCCAATATTCTTCTCTTGTGGAACGACATGTAGTTTGTGTGCCGTTTTTAGCAGAAGACATACGGAAGTTTGCTTTTAGTTTTGTGTTTTCAATGCGCTAGAGTGAAATAATGCCAAACCGGCATGCGTTCAGTAACGCTAGGACCAACTAGACCGGCAGCCCAGAGCACTTAGCATAGATGAATGAGGTACCAACATCTGACCACTGGAGCATTTAGAGTCCACCTCAGTATGTACAGAAATGGACGTCTGCCGTTGTCTGCACTCTGGGTGTGAACCCTGGGGGCCTTACAAAGAACCCACGAAATGAGCTAGACTAGATATTCGGGGTACCGGCCAAAACTTATTTAAAACGCACTGAACACCGAATGACCCATGACAGACAAATTGCACTTCTGGAATGGGTCTGGCAGAAACCAAAACAGGACCCCCCATCCCAAAGAATGAGCTAGCAGAGAAATTCGAGGTACCACAGAAAACTAATTCCATATGATTCAATACATGTCACAGATCACTAAAACCTCTATGACAGACAAAATACACTCTGGGTTGTGCCCGGCAGAAACCCCAAAAATCTCAACCAGGGCATGCCATCAAAATTTGATCTAGACTAGATTTTCGAGGTTCCGGCCAAAACTGATTTAAAACGAACAATAATACCGCACTGAACACCGAATGACCCATGACAGTCAAATTGCACTCTGGAATGGGTCCGGCAGAAACCAAAAAAGGACCCCCCCCAAAAAAAATGAGCTAGCACATACATTCGAGGTATCACACAAAACTAATTCCATATGATTCAATACATGTCACAGATCACTAAAACCTCTGCGACAGACAAAATACACTCTGGGTTGTGCCACACTACCCTTTGTGCTATCTGGCATCACGGGACAGAGTCAATAGGCACTTATTTGCCTGAGCAAGCATGAACAAAAATATTGAATTTCCATTAAATTTCTGTGAACATGCAATTCTGTGACAAATGTGTATCGATCATATAAGGAGGTGGTACTTTCAAGAACTTCTTTTTAAGAAATGAAAATCATTGACAATCTTTAAAGTGAGGACAGCTAATTTGCGATATTATGTGCTTCATAATTTATTCACAGGTGAAAGATATTCTTTTCTCATTGGAATTCCGGCCTGAATTAAATTCGAAGTGCATTGACGACAGCTTTTGTGGCAGCCCAGATTTCTTTCCCGCTCTTAGGTATCTCTGAATCGTCGACAACGAAGCCATTGCTGCTACCGCCAGAGGGAAACAGTTCCAGAACGTATGAATACTTGACACCAGCGACTCCTTTAGCCCAATCGTACGAACCACCGGAAGCAGCATCTGTATATAGAAGTTGCATAATAGTTTAATTTTGTTGAATTTTTGACTGTTATCAAAGCACACCGGCCGTTTACTTTGTTATCTATTCATTCCATTACGTGAATTACCGCAGTTAACTTACACAGTATTGTGGGAGGGTTTCCAATTTCAAAGTCTCGACCGTTCACAGATTTTAAGGCTTGCGCTCCAATGGTAGCCACACGTTCCTGCAAAATGAATATACGCGTATTGGTTTCTTTAGATAAAATTGAAATCTTGGTTATTATCGCAGACTGATATTCTCGTGCATTGGTACATGTATGTCCACAGTAACTGAATTCAAGTGACAAAATGTATACTAAAGCCAAGGTTGATTCCTGTGCGATATTTTGTCCACAGTGCACATTACATGTACTTTTTACATGCAGGTGAAAAAGCGATACACACTATTAGATGAATGAATACGTTGAGTCGGCGGAGTAGATGCGGCGACTTTACTGATTTTCAAGTCCCTTTTCAGCATTTGTAGATTGAAAACATAGTGTCCGAAATTTGAGAAACATGGTGAACGTCAAAATCGCCATTGTCCCGAATTCCAGAATCGGGAAAATTCAATTTCTGGGGGAATTTCCGTGTCCTAAATTCTAGATCCTGTCCAAATTGGAGAATGTTTACCGTAGGATTTGCTCTTTAAATTTTGCTCAAGTTAGCATGTGGGTGGATGTACGTACTGTAATTCCATTTAAGGCACTGTTTTTTATACAGATGCCTGAGCTTAAACTTGCGCCGATCTTGTAGTATACATGTACTATGAAGCGACAAATTTCAAAATCAGAATGTTTTCGACTCAACTGAAGGTACATGTATTCTTGGCAGTTTTCGATGCCTAGCGCGATAAACTACTGTAATAAAGAATTCAGTGATTTATTTCGAATTCTTTTTGTAAGACCAATGAAGGTAGAACAATGGCTTTTCTTTGAAACGTTTTTGAGTGACAAATGCGCCTCGCAAAGCCACCACGCGTGAAAACAGCCGTCTTTTAATTGCATCCTATTCCACAAGCACCGAACAATACATTTGGTGTGTAGCTCGCCATTTATTTGGCAGACTTCATTTTTTATAGAAAACGTCAGTTTGATATGGAGCACCTGCAGGCAAATGAAGTGATACAAAGAGGACTTGGGTGCATTATAGTACTTACAAGCTCGACAATGTCGCTAGGTTGTTCGCTGTTACCGTAGGCCCACGGCGTCAGCCAGAGCTGGGAGTAAGAGTGGAGGGAGAAAAAGAGCTTTAAGTTTTGCTTCTTTTCCAAGACGAAGTCACGAATGTTCTGTGTGCACTTCTCGGAGAAAGGGTTCGGTCCTCCGTAGGTGTCGCTGCAGGGGTCCGTGCTTGTGCCAGACTCTTTTGATTAAGTGAAACAGAGATGTTGCAAGACCACGTTATAAGAGAAAAAATACGTGTCACTTGTTAGCTTTGCTGCTTGGGGATTCCATCGGAGGCCTGCTGTCGTATTTCAAATGCATTGTTGGACGGTTGTCAGCTCGTAAACATCCGATAACTTGGTGGTGAGTAAAAATTGTAGGAAACAACCTTTTACTTGAGCGCACTAGAATTGACAGCACAATTGCCTTGCACATTGGTTTGAGGTGCACGTGTTAGTATAAGCGACCGCCATAAAGAATAAAAGACCGAGAATGAGTCTAAGTACACCGAGTGCGAATGATTCTCGAAGTACTCCCCATTCAATGACGTACTCCCCATTCAATGGCGTACTCCCCATTCAATGACGTACTCCCCATTCAATGAAGTACTCCCCATTCAATCTAGCTGAAGTTAGATTTCGCCCATGAAAATGCAAATTATGAATTCGATTGCACGTCTGAAAGTTGTCACGGGATGGCTGAATGTAGCAACTGGCCCACAATGCAGCTGAAAAGGAATATAGCAGCGACGCAGTTGAAATCCCCTGACTTAAGCAAACTCGTGCCATTTACTAATTGAAATCGCCCTGCTACTGTTCCAAACAACCCGTTGGTGTCGATTTACGTAAGGGGGATCCAACCAGATTTGTCAACCGATGGAGTTACTGATTGGGGACTACTAGCATGAGTGGCTGCCTGCCCAATCGTACCAAAGACTACTGCGTGTTAGGTCGTTCCATTGATCCGCAGTTCAACATTTAGTTTACGGCGGAAAAACCATATTGGATGTAACTTTAGGTTGGATTGGCTTCTTCAAGTTATAGGCATTGGCGCTGAATTCAAACCCGACATGAATAGGCCAAACTCCTACCTCCGGAGTCTATTTGAGAAAACGACACGAACAGCCGAGGCAGATTCGAGGAGTAACCTCTCTAGAATGAGAATTTGAGAAAACAAGCGGGCGCTGGACTATCGTGCGAGAAGAGTTGAGTAGTTCTTCAGGGATGCCCAGCTTTTCTCAGCCGGTTGGGTTTGCAGTACTCTCCCGTCTTCCAGAAATTGCTTGAATGAGCTCTGCCAGTAGGTACTATTTATGTAAAACTCGCTTGCTTAATAGTCTTATATACATTGAAAACCGATAACTTTGTGTTGAAAATATTACCTCTCCAATGAAAATCAAAATTTCTGTTGGGATCAACACCTGTGCACGTCCACCAGCCAGAACTTTGTGGTGAACGGGTTTTACGCCACAATCGGTCCTGAAAAAGTCAATGGAGCCTTGAGTATTGAAACAAAAATGGTAAGTATCCTACGATACGTTTTATTACTGCTCATAACTTGTGATGTCACCATGCAATCGATTATAAATACGTGTACTAGTTCTACTTCTTGTTGTGTCAGGGGCATGTGTATCACAGTGCTCAGTGTCTATGTAGCGCTAAAAACAAAAATGTGGGAACTCCTAACGATAAAATTGACATTTCCAAACCTTTGTTATTACACTGCGTGGCAACTGGCATGTCAATAATTGGAATTAGCCCTGCGAAGACGTACATACTAGTAAAACGTTATTACCAGGCTCTCGTCATACACCTTCCAGGAGATGAACTACGCGCACGCAAATTATTATATTGTACGAAGTTTTCTTACTGAAGTGTGAGTGTGCTCGTATCCGTCTGGGTTAGCCACAGGGAGTATGTACCAATCAAACGTGTCTACCAATTGCTTAACTTCAGTACTAGTGGAATAGTCGTTGACCAGTCTCTCGATGATGTATACCATGGTGGATACCGTCAGCCACTCGCGCGCGTGGATACCAGCGTCAAGCCATAAGGCAGGCTTAGTGTAACCATTTGCACTGGGTTTCCCAATCTACAGTGTCACAAATGAACAACGCAATTAAACTGAAGATTAAGTATTAAAATCATTATGATTCTGTGTTTCCGAAAACTGTTACCCACATGTAGGAAACAACGTCAAAGTTGAGAAATGATTCTGAAATCAATGAAGTAATGAAACTTTTATTTTTTTAATTTTGGTTAGTAAAACTCACATTCAAGTTGGGATATACATGTACTTCTTGTTATTTAAATAATAACCTTTGATCGTGGAAAACTTAAGCCACTCAAAAATGAAAAGATACTCACTCCAAAAACAGAATACAAAATCAGAGACGTCTTGAACATGGGCCCGTTTTATGAAAAGCAGGTTAAGCGTACAGTGGGGCCAAAGACCAACAATTTGTTTAGGTTATTACTGTAATTTGTGCTAAGTTAACACCAAAGACAAACATCCAGAAGAGAGCATTTCATGAACACAAAAGTTGTTTCGTGACTTTGGTCTTAACTTAGACACAGTCAAGGATATTTGGTCGTTCTTCACCCATATGAGCACACAAACGACGTTTTTGCCACCTGCTGCTAATAATCACAACGAGGCAGTGTGTGCAGCACAGTATCAAGAGTAATGTTGGTTTCGAAAATCAAATTGGGGATGAAGTTAGTAAATTTTTATACATTAGGGATGTTGTTATTGTTGGAAAAGCCTTGGTAATTTAGACCAAAACTCCATAGCAGGCTAACTTCCGGTCTCGGCTTAGACTGATTTCAGTCTAAGTTTGGTAGTAAGAACTTTCATAGAAAGGGGCTAATACGTTTTAGTCTTTAGCATGATTCCGGTCCCACTTTAGCCAGAAAAGGTTTGATGAAACGGATCCCGGAGTTACACTAGGGGCACACAGTGAGTACTCTATTGATTATGGCCAACGCATTTTCTGCCCTCATGAACAAATAGTCTTCCTTGACCTGCGCACGCTACTGTAGATTGGATAGTCTATGTTAGGTTTGCTGACTTATGTAGCAAGGTTATGCAGTTTGACAAATACATTTTTTGTTTTAGATTTCGTTAACTCGGTTGTTATTCTTAAAAGTACTACAAAAGAATATGTCGTTATGAAATAGCCACCTACATGTATATTACTTGTACGCGCATTCGCAGGTCAAGGAAGACTATTTGTTCATGAAATGCTTCGAAATAATTAAAAATTAATGCGTGCGCCAATTGATTAGACTTTTGTTGTCGTAATGATGACTTTGAACTCATCATGATGATGAAAACGACAACGACTACGACAACGACGATGGTGATCAAAAGCGTTGGAAGCAGAATTTTTAAATAACAGTGTACATTTATATATTGTAGTATAGTAGCCACCCGGAGAGTTCTCATAGGAGATCTGGACTTTCTTAGTAGTATGAGATTTTTTTATTGTTTCACGTTGAGGTGGCCCCCTGAAGCATTTTAGCTGGATTGTAATAAAGGCAATTTTGAGAAGTTTTTTAAATATGCAAAATGTAGTCGCCATCATGCAAAATTCTGTTTTTGCTTTTAGCTTCCTTGCCAAGTACCATACATGTAGGTAGATTATTTTGATATTTTTATCTATATTTCCAAGGTCAGTGAGTCCAATGGAGCTAGGATAAAAAGGACCATAGGTAAATTACATTGATTTTCGCCCTATGTTATTATGGTCAGTTAATTTAATGAAATCAGCAAGCTGTTGCATGATAAATTTACCTAATTTATGCAAATAATTGTCACCTTTACGTAAAATTCAGTATCTAATCGCGACTGCCTTACGGTGTAATTCATGTAAATCACCTTGATATTTGCACCCATGTCTTGCGGTCACAGAATTTACTGAGATCAGCTTGCTTGTCATAACCTAATAAATTTGTATAACTTATAAGTTATTCAGATACGGGTTGTTGACCTTATTCATTTTGAATGCCCCTCGCCCCCTAATAGATACAATCAACGCATATATTAATTATGCATGCAATCAAACAATTGCGACCAATTACAAGGTTTCACGATACATGTTATTTGTTTTTCCCTGGGACAGTTTTCATTCAATCACTCGGCATCGTGTCACCATGCGGTAGAAAAGTCTGCTGGGTAAGAGCTTCCAACTCCAAGTGTCAGTTACGATTACCCTAAACCCCAGTTCCGGGCCAGCAGCAAGAAAATCCCCAGATTCGCATCCCTTTGCTCAACACATGCACCAAAAGTGTACAATATGCGATGACCAAATTCTGGGGACCAGTGTCGGATGCATGGAACAGCCTCAAATAGGGTTCCAACTAAATTCCCTAAAGCTATTGCGTACTTGTGAGCTCATGTAAGCACTGATCGTCATTTTTTATGCTGCTTGAATCTAATAACTAAGTCAGTTTGCGACTTTGATATAAATAGCGAGTGAAGTCTACGTTGAATTTGCAATATTATTGAAAATAAGTAGGAATTATTTCACGCAACGCCCCTAATTTAAGAACAAAGTCCCTAATATTTTGACTTAATTAAGGGATCATTAGAATACGTTAGTCAAAGAGGAGTTCATAATAAAGATAAAATAAAAGGAATGTTTGTGAGTAAAGAACGAAGCAAGTATACAAAAGATTTAAAGAAATTAATTGAGTCCCTATTTGGGACTGTTTTAATCAACCGGGCTCAGATCCCAAAGTCATGTTTTTATAATTTAGCTGTGAATTAGAGATACGGCCATGGAATCTAATAGTCGTTGGGAATCATATAGACTTTGTTCATCATGTATGGAGCTATTTCAGTGCATGTGTGGAGTTCACGGGGTTCAAATCTGCGCATTTGTACAACAGATTTGTTATGTTCGAGTCTGGATTTGGAGTTTAAGGGGTCGTACCATGTAGCTGGATGCTAGACTACGTACAACGTGAAATTGTTTCATAAATTAGAATTATGAGTGTGGCAACTGTGTTGTTTGATAACCGAGAAGAGAAAACTTGAATCTGTGATGTGAGAATACACAGTACTTACTTTCAATACTTTCATCTGCCGTCCTTCGTAGGTTAGACCGATGTCAGTTACCCGGGCGATATGAGAGTTCGACGAAGCCATCTGTCCAAGCCATGTGTTCACCTGGAAAGCAGACGGCTTAGTCTGTTCAAACGGTTCCAAAAACCCGTTGCCTATCGTTACTGTTAAGTACAAAGGGTGTGGGGGTAATAACCAGGAGACCGTTTAATTAAAGGTCTTTAGTTCGATCGTAGCTAAGACGCCCGTGCTCGCTGGTGCAAAAACGACCCTAAGTTGTATATTTTTCATGCCCACAATCAACGATCGCCGCGTATGTACAGTGAACAGTTTCCAAGTGAAGTTACGACTGTCTTAACACTAGATTTAAAACCTTTTGTAAAACGAGCCCAGCCTTTAAACAATAAGGAACAACAATTTTTAACAACGCGTGTCTCTATTAACTATCCTAGTTATATAAAGTTTTCACAATTATTTTAAATTCTGGTCTTCACGCCACCTGTTGGCCCGACACGTGACCCAATGAACGTACAGTGAGTTTTGTCGTGTGTTTTATTGATCATTATACGAAAATCAGCTACTGTCATATTTTAGCACTATAGCAAGCCAATATCGATTACAGTACTCATTAAAAGTACCACCATTTTTCAGAGAGTGCAACGTTTTCAATGTTTTCTGAAGTACCATCTTGTCAAACTGGGATGTTTCCTTGCATGGCTACTAAGTGCTTGGTACTACGTCATATCCGATTCTTTATTTTTCGTTTTTTTTTTCAGGCATGCATACTCACCTCGTCAAAGCGAGGGAACGTATCAGCTATCGACATCATTGACCGCTTACGACGATTGCTTCTTGCCATTTCGTTTTGGTGATGCTCTATATTCATTGCAACTTGGATATCTCTAGAATTTCAATTGGAGTCACTTTAAATCGTGGCCATCGACTGCAGTTTGAGAGGTGTACAGGGTAACCATGCCAACAGAGACTTCANCCCCCCCCCCCCAGCCCCCTATGGTGCTCTGCCCATGCCATGCATACCGAAAATTAACCTAGACCAGATAACTGCTTTAGAGTCAACCGGTCAAAGCTTTTTGACTGAGTGAAGGCACGATATATTTTCTGAGTGTGGAAATTCCCTAGACTTTGATTTTCGACTCCATGCCAATCTGCCATTGATTAGGTCACGTGACCATGCTTTAAAGGAATTTATCGAAAAAGAAAGGTACAAAGCAACAAGATCAAAAGCGTGACCCAATTTCTCGATACAAATGTTCACTATAAAATCTATAAAAACGCTAATACCGTTTTCAAAATCACTGTTTCGTTTTGGATTCAAGCATATTTTGTTAACGGAAAAAATTAACGTCATGCTTTGATAGCCCTTCATGCAAAATTGGAACGGCCTTCGGATGGGTGTTAAACAATGCATCGCGAGTTCCATAAATGCACGCGCTTAAAGGTATATACCCGCTTTGGCCTATTATGAATCAAATATTGGGCAAAAACAAATTTTGAAAATGTTTACACGTTCAATACGTGTAAGTGCTCGTATAGTACGATGCAGTTGGAACTGAAGTTGTTCATCGGTTGGAATGTACGCAATAGCAGCTTACAATGTACGTAGGACAGTCGTGGTCCCACCATGACAACAGGTCGCCGTTGCCGAAATTGTCACCATGGAAATAATTTCGGGATTTGACTTACTCATTCTTTATAGTGACCATCAATCCGAGACTTTCTAGATCGTCTGTGGTTTCTTTGTACATTGCCGGTGAAACCAAAATGGAGGTTGGCCGTGACATGCGAGCAGGAGTCCAGAAGTCAATCTGAATACAAAGAAATAATTATGTCTCAAATCTTGAACAGTTAGAACAACACTAACTACGTCAAAAGTCTGTTACTGGATATCCTTTATATTTTGAACACAGGAATCAATCAGATAGAGCAACGAAGCACATGTTGCGCGCCTGTTTCTTGTGCAAAAACTATTAAATTAGACAGTTGGTCTTAAACAACGATTTTCATTGTTGTAAAATTGAAAATAATTAAATACACACCTTTGACCTAGTGTCAGAGAAAGAGAACAAGGGTAATACAAGTTTGAACTGACAATTCAGTTGTGTTTTGCTAACGTCCATTGGCTTTAACCTCACAATAAGTTATTGAATACCTGTTTTTAACCATTTTGATTAGTATAAGGTGTTTTGAATTCATCTATTTGTTTTAAAAGAGATTTTGCAAAGTTTTGATTTTGTTTTACAATCACGTTGAGGTCATTGGCATTAATTTTGTCTGACAAATTTCCGGAATCGTACTTTTTGGGAACACCAGAATTGTCCATGATTGTTGTCATAAGCACGCAGGTTTGCGATTTTATTTTGTCGGCTCAAACCTTAAGATTTGCTTTTATGTACAGTAGAACATAGAAAATGGGTTTTGATCGTCTAACTTGGGTCCAGCAATTTTCCTGTACAGAACAAAATTAAAAAGATATAAACAACTCTGCTGTGCCACTTTTTGAACACTGTGTAACAACTAAATCCAAAGCTTTATAACTAATTATTGGCCTGTTTTAAAACGTGATTTGAGTAAAGTCCTGAATACAATTTTGTTTTCGCGGAGCGTGATATTCACTACAGCTAATCGTGTATCAAGTTTACATGCAGACACCTACACCTCGCTGTCCTTCAAGTTGCCTTAAAGCGTCTAGTTGGTCGTCGTTTTTCGGAGTCACCTCGATCAGCTTGTATCTAAAACACACATTTTTTCATAATCAAGGACAAGTTTACGGATATACAAATCCCACCAGAATGTAACGTGCGTTAATATTTCTTGCTTGTTTTTCCAAATTAGCACGTCATCACGTACATGTACGCTGCCAAAAAGAAAGTGACAAGAGGAATAATTCTAGTAGTAAAAGTAATAATGATGTTAGTTATAATAACAATATCAATAATAAAAACAAAGACAATAATAATAATAATAAAGGTAATAGTAATAAAAATAATAATAGTAATAACGAAAATTATAATAATCATCATCATACCTGATCTAACTGATCAGCCAAGGTTCACACCGCCGGTGACTTCGCCTCTGAACATAATAACGAAACTGTTATCACGTAATAATAGCCTTTGATATTAAATATGTGTACAATGTATAATGTATTTTGTAACTGACCTGCAAAATTTGTAACTGTTTACATGTTCCATAGTTCAGTTTAACCAAAAATTTGTTTACCGACATCTTTGTTGTAGGAAAGAAACCCGTGCAAGCAAATTAACACTAAATTGTTATCGATTACAACCAAACTTGCGCATGTAAATTATTGATCGCTGACAGTTCGTTTTTGCGCAAATCCAGACGTATGAAATTTCTTGTCAAGGCTTGTTACTTTTAGTTTTCCGTCTCATCCGCCAAAACCTGACTGAACAGAACGTGCTTTTGAAATATCGCACAGGTTATTGTTGAAAGTTCCCTTATTTTTCCTTTAATTTTGGAGAAAGGATAATTTAATCATAGAATTTAACGTAATCAGTAACGTCAATTCTAACTTAAACTAGTGATAGCCTGTTATTCGAAATTTACGCAAACAGGCCCAACAAATTTACGGCCACTGGCTCCTAATTTTGAAAGTGTTCCGAATGTGATAAAAGTCCTACACTGTACCTTTGGAGCCTCAATTTCAATTCTGAGGGTTTGTATGGTTTCTGAATTGAACAGTTCAAAAGGATGTCAGGAAAAACAACATTTTCTTCACCCTTTCAGGTCAACAAGTTCCTTTAGATACCAGTTTGTAATCATGTCGCTTTTGGGAATATACAGTGTTTGAAGCACATAATAGGTATGTATGTTTTGGCAAAAACTCACCCAGAGTAACTCTTTCTTCGAGGGGACCGAGCTGAGGCCGCTGCTGCCACAAGCACACAAAACACCACGACTCCTCGCATTTTCACAAACGAATGACCGGAATGCTGGTACAAGTCAATGTCCTGACCCTTATACATGTGTAGCTCCGCCATTTACAGCCTCTCGTAAATGGGAATGTAACATACAGCAGCAAGATAAGATTTTCGATTACTAAATGCCAGATGAATATAAATTATTTTAACCACAGTGAAAAATTTTTCTATTAGGCTTCCCTAAACAACTATTGTTTTTTTTTTAGTTTGACGGACTTTGTCGAACAATAACGACGAAAATAAATTCAATGATGTTGTCTCGTCACGGGAACAGCCTGGTTACCGGTGAAGTTTGGTTTTGTAGGCGTTACATACGACATGTCAGCTGTTATTATCACGTTTATTAATCATATGTAGGAAAACGTGTTTTTATGAAATGGCAACATCGGGCTCGTCATTCGGTGCATGCGCAAATTCATGCTTTCACGCTCTCAACATTAAAATACATGTAGCTCCCGTTTGCTTTTAGCTCCAGAAGACTGCTTTCTAAATTGAGGCCTAAATCAAGATATCAGTCTAGTCCATTGGTAAGCGTTCAAGTAAACAGTTGTCCGACATCAGGATTCGCGGCATGTCAATAGCTGACTTTCGAAATAGCCGCGCCATATTGAAATTCACTAACCCGCCAGACGGCGAGAGACTGACACTGGAATTTATTCCTTTATTTTTAAATTTAAAAACCACTGTGCAGTAACTGAACTTTTTCTGCCCGCCAAATCTGATTTGGCAGATCAAATGGAAGTCATTTCCGTGCTTGTATTACTCTCGAGACCGTCAATACAAACAGTCTCCTATTATCTGTCATGGTTTAAAGATGTAACGAATTCAACATTGGGTACCAGAGAACAGAGATCCAACGCATCTTACATGTATATTTTGGGTTATTTTATTGTATTACATGCACTTTGGGTAGAATAACTTAAGACAACGTTTTACGAGGAATATCAATTTCACAAGCCAGTCAGCTCGAAAATAATCTGTTTTAGCCCACGATACATGTGGAGTGTATATATCGAATTATTTTGGCCAGTGTCCCATTGCCGTGAATCCTCATGCGGCAGTTATTCTCTACTCCACACAATAGGATGTTTTATCAGATTACATATTAAACAGGCCTATTCCCGACAGTGGAAATTCTACAAATCTATAAACGAAGTGCATGAATAAGGTGTCATGAGACGGTGCGAGTTCAGACGGACTAGTTGAAGAGGCAATTTGAAAACAACTGTGTAAGGAATTGTACATTTCTGCCACCCCTATTGAGAGGCCAATCCTATAACTGACGTCGATGGTGATGTGGTTGTAGGATCTGTAAGCTGAAATGTCTGTGCATGTCTTTTTGTGAACAATTTTTCAGGTAACCATAGGATTTGAAAGACTGTCAGAGCGATGGGATACTGTAAGTTAAAAAACAATAACCTCCGTTTATTTTTGACTCATTGTTTCCATCAAAATTACCTCTCATTGCCTCTTTGAACGAGAAACCTACATCGATATTAGCGTTTTGCGTTTATGGAATGTGCTTTCTTAATATTCTCCCATGGTTGTGTGAAGCGTGATTTGTCGCACAATTACCACGAAAACGAAGGAATAAAATAGGGTCAGTCATTTTGTTTCATTAATGCCGCAAAAACATTTTAGCCTGAAGTATTTCGTTCAAGCGTAGTACAGGACTGTAAGTACGCGTTACAAAACTATGGACCAAAACGACCTGGAATGCCATGGTCACAGAGGGAATTAATGACAACCCTGAAATCTGTAGTAAAGGTTTCTCGCCGGCTTTAGCCTGTTTGCAGACGTGCTGACTACGAGAGCTCCAATAAGGTGTCGCGTATAGTAAGGACATTCATGGAAAATGAAATATGTGCATACACAGGTATGTTTCGAAATATCGTGTGTCTTTTAATTATGTCGCTAGGTCAGTTACTGTATCTATGTTCAGTTGAGAGTAGAGTTTTGTTCAGAAAGTATGAACGCAACGGAATAAAGACCGTGAACATTGAAAAGTGTCGTGCATTTAGCAAATTCTGTAGAACACAGGTAAACGTACATTATATAAGAAACAAAATGCGAGGTAAAATGAGGCGCCACAAAAAGGAAAAAAAAACAAGTACATGCCATTAACGTGGGAAGTGTCCCATTCGTAGAACTAATAATGGGTAAATTGGTATTGAAGAGTCCGATTAAAACCGTGAATTGCGGTAACTAAATCTTAGCAGGTGTCCGTTTCACAGGACCCGGAATCATGTATACAATGTGAGCTGGTGTAATCTTAACAGTTCCAACAATCAGGGTGAAACTATGTTTCACTAGAGAGTGCCCAGTTATGTTATATTTTAAAACAATGTTGATTAATTTGACTCCGTTCGTCCAGACCCTCCCTCCTCCCGCGCACAGCTGGGTCGCCAATCCAACTGCATGCAATAAGCGAACAGAGTACATGTACACCTGTAGACTGTTTGCTGCGCGAAACTATCATTTACACCGTGGCCTGTGGCTTGGAAATTCGAAAATCACCCACACTCACGTGTGTCCCCATTATCGTAAGTCTAGTTAGTAGTTTTTAACATGCATGTGGTCTTTGCGTGTGCCGCAAAGCTTCACACTCGTCGTTATGAATGACGTCATATACCTGAAGCACAGAGTGGTTAATACGGCAAAATAATTGATGTTTTACTCATAGACTAGCCTTACAAGTTATAAAAATCCACGCACTCTTAAGGGTCATTGCAGTCTGAAAGTTTATCTTCTACGACTGCTGAACTCTCCACTTAGGCCTCAAAATGAATTACATGTACATGTGAGCTATGAGCTCGCGTCGAGTCGTGGAAATAACACAAGTGACAGTTGAATGAACTAGCCGCTTGTCCATTCAATAACCGATGTGCATATCCCAATACGCATGCGCAGATATTTAATCAGCTGGTGCATTGTGGGAACATAGTGAGTAACCCAAAATGGCGATACAGATTAAGCGAGGTTAGTGATGACGTGACAGCTGTCGGCTATGAAGCACCAAAGGGTTCTTAAACGATTACTTTTCTGAAATTAAATGAGCTCAACTCTTTAAATCATAGAAACAAAAGAATTATGATATAGTTTACTTACAAGAAACATACAGTGTTCCTGCCTGCATTGATAAATGGGAACGTGAGTGGGGTTGTCCGGTATTTTCTAGTCACGGCACTAACCATAGTAAAGGCACTGCCATTTTAATTCATCCACGTTTGGATTTTGAACCATCTTTAGTCCAGAACGATACTTACGGTAGAAAGAAATGCTCTCAATTGCAAAATTGCAAAACAAGATTTCATTTTACTCAATCTGTACTTTCCAAATGAAACCAGGAAACAAGTCGAATTTCTGGATTTCATTAATTTAGAACTCCATAATTTTGTAAACAATAGCTTTGGATTTTATAAAACCTTTTGGAAAGTAATTAAAGGCGATTTTTGGCGAGCGTCACATACAGCTTTGGAAACAGTCACATGTCCAATTCTCAAAAGCAAAGCGTAATCACGTTAATAACAAAAAGTAAACAATCCCAGGAATTACTCTCATTACACAATTAGAGACCTATCTCTCTTTTGAACTGTGACTATAAATTAATAACTAAAACAATTGCAAACAAAATATACAAAAACATTGACAATTTAATTCATCCAGATCAAACATCCTTGCCGAAACGTTATATAGGCCAGAATATGCGTGTAATTGACGATATGATTGAATTTTATAAAGAAAAGCACACCCTCGGTCACATTGTATTCCTCGAATTCAAGAAAGCGTACGATACGGTAAAGTGGGGGGTTTTATTTCAGTCCTTAAAAGCTTTTAATTTTGGTGACGTTTTTATCAATAGAATCCGTACACTGTATTCTGGAATTTCGTCATGTGTGTTTAACAACGGATTTACATCACAGTATTTTAACATAGAGAAAGGCCTCCGACAAGCAGATCCACTATCAAGTCCGCTGTTCGTCCTGTGTGCGAAAATTATTTCACGTCATATCAGAAGCAATGAATTAATTAGAGGCTTCACAATAGCCAATCACGAAATAAAAATTGCACAGTATGCAGACGAACAGTTCTTTTCATTAAAGACGTAGAATCTGGCAATAACTGTTTTAGATTTTTAGATTATTTTGGAACATTATCTGGACTCCATTTGAATTATGAAAAATGCCAAGGGATGTTTGCCTCAACAATGCACCGAAATCGTAAACCACTTTACGGAATCAGCTGGCCCCAAAAGCCCATTAAATGTCTAGGAATATCCCCTGGCGGAAAAAGAGATGACGCTGAAAAACTCGATTTTGATCATTAAGCCCAAAATTTTAAAGGTCTTTTTAATTTTTGGAAAATACGAAATTTGTCCATAAAAGGCAGTATCTTCCTTACGAAAACTTTTGGTTTATCGAAACTCATTCATATGGTGTCAACTTTAGGTATCACCAAAAAATAAATCGTGAAATTAATAAACTTATCAGAGAATTTATTTGGTTAAATAAACCACCAAAATTAAAGAAACCGTAACTATTTCGCCATATCAAAAGGGTGGTTTGAAGTATCCTAACATGGAACTGATCAAGTTAAACGTATTATTTAATTGGGTCAAGCGTTTTAATACAGAGAATGAGGCAAGTTGGAAGATATACCCGAGGCATCTTTTCAGTCGTATCGGCGGTGTCCTTATTTTTTCATCCAATTTTCAACTGAAAACCCTAAAATGCGAAATTAAGAACCCTTTTTACAAAGATGTTCTCATTACCTTTGATATTCTTAATCCTGAAATTTTCAAGGAAGTACCAATAGCCAAACAAGTAACATGGAACAATTGTAACTTAACTGTTAACGTTAAATCACTATTTACCAAGATCTGTACAATGCGGGCTTCATATTTTGTGAAGATTTTTAGATAGCCAGAACAAACTTCTTAAATGGGAAAGCATTAAGAAAAATGATAACTTAAAGGACACGTCTATCATACCATTTTCTTCCACTACAACGATCTTGAAGAAAGTTCTGAGTGTGTCGGATAGAAGGATTGTTAGTTGTAATAACATTACATTTTTATTCTTCAATAGTTCCAATTCATGGATCAAAAACACATTTATTCACAAGTTTTCTGTAAAACCAGATAATTATGCGTTTTTACTCAACTATTACACAGACGCCGAAATTAAAGAAATATATAATCTCCCTTTCATTCTACCCATAAACACTCATTTGACAAAGGTTTAAATACTTTTTCATTCACAAAAGAATTTATACAGACAACTGTTAAAAATATTTGATATTTTACAAAGAGACCAATGTCCCTACTGTGGCGAAGTCCAGACTTTTCAGCATATGTTTAATAGCTGCTTCTGTGTTAAACGGAATTCTTTACATCATTTAATAAGTAAAGTTTTTAATTTACATACTGAGCCATCTATGTAGAATGTACCACTTCTTTGGCAATCTAAGTGAAATCTTTAATACCATATGCACTCATGCCCAACATTATATTTATACATCATCGAGAGATGGGTCTCAACCTTGTATTGATAAGTTTAGATTTATACTTTTTGATGCAGTGAACCTCATTGTATTTATGCCACGCATAAAACTTCAGAACAGTGGAGTTTTTTGCAGGCATCTCTTTAAAATGATTCAAACAATATATGGTGTTATTTTTTAACCACTTCTGTTGTATTATAAGAAAATTGGCACATTCACAAATATGCACCTACGTAAATGTAAACATAAGTTAATTAAACTGTGTGAATGTGAGTGTGAATGAGTGTATGAAAGTCCTTCCCCTTCCCGTTCCCCTCCCCTTTTATAATATTCTCGGCTAATTATTCGCCCAATCATTTGGAGTATTTTCCAAATACTTATTTGTTCAATTAATATGATGTACAGTGTATTATACTCTAGTAAGTTGTAAAGATATGTAGTTGGGGCTACCCAACCCCAGCCGTATCTACTATTCATTAATAATATGCTTTCTAAGTAAAAAAACGTATGAAAAAAAAGATTACCTTTCTGCACGTTGAAATGTGCTTATTCAACGCACATTTTTGCTTAATCAACGCTGAAAAGTGTAGTTAGCGCGTTGAAATGGTTCTTAAAGGAATATCTTTCTGTTCTTATTCAACGCGGAGAATTGCTTAACCAAAGTATAATTTTAATCATTTCGTATGGTCCAATTTTGTCCGTCTTCTCAAATCTCAAAGTGGCTTTCGAAATGACTTTCTGCATCCGTGCAAGGGCAGTTCCGAAAATTGTGCTTCACCACGGCCATGGTTCGTGTGTATTGCCTCATCGCGGCGGTTGTTACTGACTGCAATGTTTTTGTTTGAGTAACTAATTCAGCGCGTTCAATAGGCTCTATTGCACCTGTACGCGTAATTTTGCAGAAGTAAGCGTTCAATAAGTACATTTGAACGCAAAGAAGGATACTCGTTTAAAAACTTTTTGGCGCTTTATAGTCGACTCACTTATCGTTTATCTGAAGTAGTCCGTCAACGACCACAGTTAGCAGCGGTCGCAACCCGACGGTTTTCAATTCTAGTAGCAGGAAAAGCCCGGCAATGCGGTAAGTAGCGGAGCAATTTTAAGCGAGTGGTACTGAAAACGTTACCTGCCTCATATTCCAAATGACTAGAAGCAAACGTCGGGAATTGGCGATTTCTAATAAGACCTCAAGAATCCAACGGTTTTTGCTGACTTATACATGTAGCTCTGGTCAACGTTGATACCTTCAAGAACACTATGAAACTAAAAACATCCAAAAATGCGTGTTTGTGTCTAATTCCCATTGTGTTCTTTTAAATCCTGCTATGACTACCCTAAGACTGAATCGTTTACCTTTTCTGCTAATTTGATGTTTTGGACGCCAAAACGTTGATAGACTCCAATATATTGGTTAGTGCACCAAAATAAGAAAATAACAAACAAGTTGTGTTTTACACATTCTCTCCAGGGCACATTTCATTTAATTCACCTTCTTCCAATATTAGTAGACATCCATGACTGTTTTATAAGCAAACATGTTTGCTCTTTAATTGGGCTATTCGGAAAATTTCCATTAACTAGAGGGCGCACGTGTAGTGGTGATAGCAGCCTCGATTTCGCGATCCCTTTAAATACATGGTCAAATGGCTTGCAGCCGTGCCATCGGAATCTGAGATTACGTGAGAGGAAGTAAGTACGCCCTTACACAAAGAAGGTTTAAGATTATTTTAACGATTATTCAATGTTTATTCTACTGATGCTTGTTAACTATGATGGGCCACTGGGGGGAAAGTGTCGCCGGAATAAAAGAGCGTAATTGTGTACATTACGCCGTTATTTACGCCGTTAATTACGCCGTAAAATTACGACCGTAATTTAACTTTTTATGGCGTAAAATTACGCTCGTAGTTTAGTTTAAAGTCTTAGCCAATGACGTTGGGTTTTACAATCCACGATCGCGCGCGCTCAT
The DNA here is from genome assembly GCA_002633005.1 of Phoronis australis. Classification (NCBI taxonomy): domain Eukaryota; kingdom Metazoa; phylum Phoronida; family Phoronidae; genus Phoronis; species Phoronis australis. Next base: position 56,913 of record NMRA01000155.1, read on the forward strand.
GGAAATACTTATTTACTGACGGATTTCATGTCTACGATATGAGCGCTGAATCATGGCGGATCAAATGGCTGCTGCCATGTCAGCGATTGTGCAAGAACGAGCTGCCCAGCAATAGTCGTGTATGTTAGGTCATCACTGATTGGTTTAAATTTGGAACATTCTTAAGGTATTTTACGAGCGTAATTTACAGCGACATTTCCCCCTTTTAATTTACTTTATGCGTAATTTTACTGCAACACTTTTGCAATTTAACTTACGCTCGTAATTACGAGCGTAATTTTACGGCGAAACTTTTCCCCATTTAATTTATATGCGTAATTGTACGGCGACACTCCTGCAATTTAATTTACGCTAGTAATTACGAGCGTAATTTTACGGCGACACTTTCCCCTCAACGGCCCACCATAGTTAACTGAGGTACTCGCCGTTGTCCAGTCGACTTCGCGGCAGTCGCCAGTCGGGTTAATCTTTGTTGTGATGTGTGTTACAATACTTGACGTAGCACTCGGGATCTTTTCGTACATCAAAGCAGTATTATTGTTTGGAATGATTTCTGACAGGTTTATCAGTGACAGTTACATCAATCAATGCTGAACGTTTATGTTGTCAACTCGATATTGGTTAGTGAGTAAAGATTACAATCCAAGCCCAATGGCAAAGGGTACTGACAAATATCCATTAGACTATTTGTTTACTCCCTATCCTAAGTCTTCCGGAAATCTATTACACGTTGAAATGGAATCTATCAAGTCTGTTTTGACGTGACCTTTGGTTTTTAGGTTTGAGTGCTTGTACCGTACAGAGGAGATATGCATCGCTTCTTCACAATCCCTGAATGGACAAAAAATTGGTTTGAAGCATTTGACTGCAGCTAACCAGCAAGATCTTCCCATTCAGTGCAGATCCGTTGTCAAAGCCTACTTTCTATATTGGAGATAACGAACAAAGCCTTTGAAAAGGAACAGCTGTTTTTAAAGAAAGGCATGTAAGTCGTTTTGTTAGTTTACTTCTTCAGATCCTTGCGCTGTGGATTGGCAAAAGGGGTTGGGGTTATAAAGTTTGGTGCAACTGAATGTGTGGAAATAACAGGTAATACATAATTGGAGGAAAGAGCATGGTGAGGTAATTCTTAACCTGCATGAAGTTCCTTCAAGTTTATTTCATGAAACTGTTTTGCTATCAATTGTAAATATATTACATTTTCTGAATTCTTAGCGATTGAATAGTCTTAACTCATGCCCTGAAATGTTGCAAGTCGTTTATAAATTCAAATGACTTACATTTTTGTGAAAATTACATTTTTGTTGGTGTCTTACGATTTGTAATTACTCTTAAACAGCAGAAAGATTATCCATAATTTTTTAAATGACACAATTCTTCATATCTTCGATTAGAAGAAAAATAAAAAGTCTGAGATACTGTTCCCTCAGCCTTAGACTAGAATTATGCTTGGCAGACCCATGGTTCTGTAATCAGAGTTTAAAATTGCTGAAAGTATCAAAAATAAAAAGGCTTGAAAATGGGGAACAAAGATTTGAAATTGTCTCAAAAAACTTGCACATTTTTCAGACAAGTGATGCGTTTAAATATTGTTATGGCTACGAATGAAAAATAAAGACGTAGTTATATACAATTATACTTATTATATACACCCTTGCTTTCTGAAAATAATTATTTATCTTTGTGTGAAATTGTAAAGCAGTCACCGTATCATATTTTTGAAAAACAGGGGTAGCATTTTTGACCCAACCTGGAGTACTTAATTATTAATATTTCAATATTTGTTCCAGGCTCACGTCAAGCCGCAACATAGACAAGCTTTGTTACTCCTTTCTCGTCCCACAGCATTTCCACACACCAGCAGTGCTGCATGGCACAATGTAAAATTGAGTGGCCCTGGAGAAATGTGAATCGCTGTACTACGTTACCACAAGACAATGTGCCAGTGGATTGTTTGTGTATGAAGAGGAACTATACATGACTGCTACACAAGTTAGCCTCGTTGGTGAAGATGCTCTTTCATAGGCAATGAGTCATGTGTGGACATTAGCTTATTTCCTTTCCTAGAAGAAACATGAGGAACTGAAGCTAAAGATGACGTAGTGACACTCTGGTCTAGTTCAGGGTCAGATTTTGGGCACAAAACGAGTCAAGTGATATTCTGTTTTATGTACCTTAAAGGATCTAATTGTGGATGTTGTTGAGGCTGAATGGGGTTACATGAAGGAAAGCCACGTGACGAAACTGGACCTTTTTTACAAGCGCTTCTATAGGTCATTGAAACTAGATCACAGTGAAATGAAGACCACAAGCATCTGGTATCAATACCTGTCCTTTCACACTGAGTGACATTAACTTTTCCTTTCAGAAGAAAGGCTTTATACTAACAGTAAAAACTTTTCAACTTGGCACAAATTATGGGGAAATGACATTCAGAGACTGCATCGATTGTCTTATTGTCAGTAGAAAGCCCGTTAATGTTACACTTTGATGATCGAATAAATTTTTCATTAACAGGCAAGTTAGTCACTAATTACTGAAACCACAATATTTCTTCAGTTTTAAAGCCCCATACAGTGCAGTTGTGCATATTCTTTGTAAAGCTGAAATGATTACCGAATACTCTTGCGAATTGTCATTTTGCTGTTGACCTATGTGCAGCGATCAAAATGAAGTATCCCCTTTGTTTGCATGAGCTTTCTGATGAAGGCCTTTGAACAATTTTAAGTTTTGTGTTAACTTGTCTATAAACAAAAGTTCCACATGCAAGAAAAGTATGTTTTCAATTGTAGCTAGCTGGATAAGAATCTGCTATGCACAAGAATCGAGAATAAAAATTATCAGTGCATTGAAAAACAAAATGGCAAACAGAACAACCACATATATACAGAGAGACAACAATGTTAAAAACAATTGTGATTTTCCTAATGCAACGGAGTCCATAATCAGACATATTAAGCGCTGAATTTTTGAATTACATTCAATACTCTCAGGTTATTGCTGAATGATTGCTTTTCACTTTGTCCAAAGTAAAATAGACGGACAGGCGGCTGGTTTCAGTCGTTTTCTCTCACCTGTAACAGAATAGTCAGAGAAATATTACAAAATTGTAGAAGAAAACACAAGACAAAACAACATTTGTAAGGCAGAACATACTTGACGTTTCATCTTCATGTTTATAGGTAGAAACTAATAATCTTTGTACCCAAGACTTATTTAAGATCTGAATTAAAATATGTGAAACAGGCTAAAAGTGATTTAACAATGTGTATTTTTCATGACACGTAAAATGTGCTTCTGATCTCAACAAGTAAAATTCATTCTAGGTTTCAATTTTTATTCCAATGCAATGACACTACATTTATTGAATAGCTTATTCATGTTAATTCGGCAACTAAACTGGTAGACCTAGGGGTGGGGGCCGCTATAAATTAAGGAAACTCACTGATCTAGAGAATTTTAGTGGATATAGCATACATGTAGCTTTGAAGAGAAACTGCTGTGAAAAAAACACCCTTGACTTCTGAGCTTCACGTACCAAACACCTCTTATGTTGGGCGGATTCCCACCCATGACAATAATAATGTGATCATGTGCTGCTAACCTACCCGGCATCCGAGTCCCGGGTGAGTTTTCTAGAAGAAACAATTAGTTCCACTCAACAAATTATTCAGTGGGGTAACTGGTGGGGATAAACTCATCGAACGATGTCGATAGAAACTGGTTGCCAAAAACTTACCAAGTAACGTTACAGTATGCAGTCTCCCAATGCAAATGCAAAGAGCACACACGGGGCTTCGGAATCCACACACTTTTTGTCAGTTGGTTGACCCTTTTGACCTCAATCGCGAATATAGTAACCTCAGGTCTTTTGGGAATTTGTGACCACCTGTCGAAGACTTGCACCGGGGAAAATAGCAATAATAAGGTTTTGCGCGACGACGTATTTTGATAACATTTCGTCTTTTTACCAGCTGCTTACATGCAGACAGCGGCGCATGCGCAATTCAACCACCACTAGTACAGCAGCGTCACCCCAAGGAGAATTTCTCCGAATAGTCCCATTAGTTAGCACTGCAACATGTGTGAGAAGAACGTGCCCCGTGACTGCTTCAGTGCTTAAGCCGTTCTTTCATAAGTTAATTGAATCACCGATTGCCATCCCCTGTCGATTAACCTGAAAAGCGCAATACCGGAACTAATGATGATGTAAGAAGACTTCAGGTAATGCGATGCTAGCTGTGGAATGTCTTTCACCATCAAGCTTTTATTTAATCGTTTGGTTTCGTGCATATGCATTGACTGTCTGTTAATATAAGTTTATTGTAAACCAGAATGTTCCAGTGCATGTGCAGTGCTCTTTATCCTTTACAACCACATGGAGACGCAAAATGTAACAACCGGCTACATCACTGTGCTTTGTTCTGCGTTACTCACGTGTCTTTCGACGGTAGCCATTTTGTTAGAATTCTGCCCCGTTCCCTCAACTTGTTCCTTCAGTTTCCAGAAGCAGAAGAGATCATGGAGAACATGCCGGTAAAATGTAAAACTCAACGTATACACCAAAGGCTTAGCCGCACTGTTAAAGATGAGTCCGAGATCGGACAAAATTCTGAATACGAAATAAGCCCAACCGTCTGTTTCATGGGACAAGTTAAGTATAAATATTAAAGTCGATGGGAACTGGCAGAACAGGAACCCAGCCATTTGTATGATTAACATGCGACTCATTTCTTTTTGTTCTATCCTCCTGTTTTCAAATGCGTCACTGTCGTTGTTATTATTAACTCCTACGACCGGCTGCGAGTACGAAATGATTCCCTGTCTCATTTTCACCGAAAGCCAAATCATCAAAACTAGACACACTAACCAAGGCAGTAGACAGTTGAGAACGACTTTAAGCGTAATGTAAACGCGTGCCATGCTCTTGGACAGCCGGCCGTAAGGAACAATTTTAGGGTTGGTGCCGTTGCTTTCAGCGATGTCGACAGTGGCGAAGTCGGGAATGTTAAGTACAAGTGCGGAAGCGTAAATAAGGACAATGAATCCTCGCAGGCGGATGTCTGTGAACCAAGGCTGGGCTTTGATGGGAGAGGAGGCCATAAAAAAACAGTAAATGGCCAGGAACATCACGCACCAGTTAGAAGACGTCAAGAACAGGTTGGCTGGCATAAAAAACGTGTGGTAATAAAGCCACCAGGAGTACGATTCCGTGTTCTTATCGATGAAAGCAGTACTGACCGCCGGCGGGCTGTGATACGCGAAGAAGTGCAGGTTGAAAATACACATAATCATCAACACCATGAAGTCAGCTACCGCGAGCCCTTGGAAAATGAGGCATGTATCCAAGCGCCGCCTGGTGAGTATAATGAGATTAAATGTATTGCATATCATTCCGATAATACATAGAAACGGATTGATAACTCCTCCGAAGATGACACCCGTAGTCAAGTAAACGTCAAGCATTTGGCCTCCTTTAGTGTCATTGCTACCGCTAGGCGAAGTGGAGTCGTTGTTCCCACAGCAATCGCGGATGAAAAGAATACTGGAGAGAATGGTCGCAGTCAGACCACGCGAAAAATCCATTTCTGCGAGCTTCTGAACACCGCTGAAAAAATGAAACATTGACAACAAAGACATTTATGACTTTGATAGAGCGTTATATTTGATTTTAATGGCTGAACGTGACCATTAAATTAGAAATGGAGCGTGCAGCTATTGGTAGTGTGTAAACCAACATTTTCGTGTGAATTTGAAGCTCTACTAGCGAGCACAGACACGGGTGCGCAGTAATTTTATTAACAACTATGTTAACCCTTACACGTCGAAATAATGATCTTGTGAAGACGTTTATCTTGAGAAATAATACGATAAATATAACTTTATGGAAACCAAATAGCTCTTCATAAGAGCTTATCAATTCACTCGAAGATTAGCACGAGTCTCTGTTCAACTTGCATTCCTCACCTACCGGTGAACTTGGAAACTACGGCATTTACTTGGCATATTCGGGCTGCCATTCTGGTGACTGCTAATTGTAATATGACGTCACCAGGCCAAACTATGAGATCATAAGATGTCAAACGATTTTTAAAATTCGCCTTTGTAATAGAAATGTTAAAAGAAACGAAATTTGAGAATTTAAAAGTACTAGAAAATAATTGCAGGCTGCCTTAGTGCTCGAACGTTGTACCAGACGAACACTTACATGTATGTCCAGTTCACTGGTCAACTGGAGTTATTTTACGCTTCATTAATTGCATAATTAAAACCGAGCTGAGGAGCTTGAGACTTGACCTGGCTCTAACAGTGTACAATGTACCACAACGGGATTCAAGCCCAGCCCTGCCTAAGCTGAGTAAACAGAGCGAACACTAATTGTTGCTACTAAAATAATTTACGTAGTATTTCCCCCATATTAGGAATTCTTCTCTTTTCTCTTGTCCATTTCCAGAGTCTAGGAAAAGTTTTTTGATGGAATTTCAACTACTTTGCTTGTGATGAGTGTTGGCTAAGAATGATTTCTTGTTGAGTATCTAGCTAACACGGTCGTACTGTGCTATGAATTCCCGGTACCGGTGGATATGGAACTTCGTTGTCGTTGATTTGGTCCACCACGGCCATTTACATGTAATGTATATGTATAGAAATAACAACGAATAACAGCATATAAGCATATCACACCACCAGACTGAAAATCAAATTTTTAGATTCGGAACATTGCAGCCGTAAGTCTAAATAAGAACAGACAAGACAAAATCTATGTGTGCACTTTATTCACGCAGTCGCCATTTTAAATTTGGACCTATTTTTAGGTTTAAAACAATGGTTTTGAGACATAAATATAACGAGGCACGAGAAAAAAAAATCACGGTTTGCACTGTCATTAAATGCGGAACACATTGTTCATAAAGTGTAAAAGGACTTTCTTTGTAATATGGCGACTGCCTGAACAAGGTGTATTTAGCAACCGACTTCGGCATGGAATTCCCTGCTTAGGGAAAATCACGTGTGTGTGTAATGACACAATTTGCAATTTGGATTGTGATAGAGCGCTCATGTTTGTTAAAAAACTCGTGATTCTTTTGCCTTGGTATTTGTTGTAATTTTCAGAAATAACAATTTCAGAAGTGAAATAAGATCAAAATCCTCACACAGCAGTATCAATGTTTGCAATTATCAAGACTTACCGGTTAAAGTGACAGTTTTGTCAAGAAATTGAAGTTGAAAATTGGTGATACATGTAGAAAGATATCTTGGAGTTCCTTGAACTATTTGTAAAAAAAATTGCTGGGCGTTCTCTCTTTTTTTAAAGCATTTCACAAGCATTCTCACGTTCATTTAGTAAGGAAGAACTACATGTACTTATCACTGACCTTGAATAAAAATATGTGACCTTAAAAAAAGTGTACATGAGTTAGCCGGAATAATTGTTGCAACATATGACCCTTCAAACACGAAATGGGCCTGGGCCTTCTTAAATTAAAATAAAAGCTTTTACCGACTGGAATAATCGGCATTCTATGCTAAATAGCCTTACGAACGAATTTACAAAAAACCGAGTCATTTTAAAAAGCTGCACACAACTGTTGGACGATTTTTCTTTTTTTATTTTTCTCAGCAAAAAGGCTTCTCTTTCCGTGGATATACTACACTACAGATGCATCGCGATATTACGCTTTTACGGCGCCAACCCTCTACCGAAGTTCGGGTCACCTTTACATGTATTGACGACAGAGAAGTTATAGCGCTCTTGACAACGTGGTGTAGATTTTTAAGTCAGCCCGACTTTTCCCAAAAATCTGCATCCGTTTAAGCCCGCAATTCAGTAATCTTAAAGGGAGTTCTCAGGATTAGGGTAGAGGCAAGGGGTGTACTAGTTTGCATTTGGATACAGTTGAGTTCTCATTTGCGTGGTATAACTAAAAAACATCATATCACGTGTGCTGGGAAGTCGCACTGCATTGTCTCTATGACATTTGCTGGTGCTCGAATCAAAAGCATGTTATCTTCAATTTGACATTGTTAAGGTTACTTCAAACCTTTATTCTAAGTCGTAAATAAAAAATTACGCTTTTGCAACCAGTCAAAGTACATATTTTCTAAAGAAAAACTCTGTTAGGAGTTTTCGTAAAATCTTTTCGTTTGGTTTCTATGATCGACAAATCAATTCGCAAAACATGAGGTATTTTTTGTAAAAATAGCAGTCGCACTTGTCTTTGTTACATTAAGCAAAAACTAAGCCTTTACAGCTGTATATCAAAAATCCTAACAGCGTTTTTAAGATTGATGAATAAATATTAAGTTCAGAACGTTTCAGCGAAATCCACTTATAGCTGTTTTTGAGAACTCGTGTTCCTAAGTTCAAATTAAGTTGATTTGAAGAAGCTGAGAAAAAGCTGCTTAAATTGTGGGTGGTGAAAGTCTCAATGAGGCCTTCGGTTATTTATTCGGGGAAAAATTGTTTTCGGTCAATGTAACCTGTACTTCCGTTAGCCACGTTCATTATTTCAACATTCACGCGCAACTTTATTTGAATTTGCAGTACGTAATTAAGTATATTATCATAAAAGATTTTAAATTAAACCAAGCCAATTTCCAGTGCACGAGTCAAACTGTGTCACAGGCGGACAACATAATTGTAAAAGTGGATCAAGCTGTTTTACTGTGGTCCAAAGTAGCTCAAAAGCTCATTATTAGACACAACGAGACGGATATGAAAACCAAGTACGAGAAATCAGGTCGGTGGTAAAAGCGTTCGTCGTGAGCACGAGCTAAAAATAGCGGCATGTCAAATTACCCGAATTAAGCCATTTGGGTGAGGATTTATCTCTTTTCCCAACTTGCAGTGGTGAGCACAAAAGACACATAACTCCCTCATAATCAAAGCCACGTTTTGTTTTCCCCGGCAATCTGTGTCATGTGTACACGTCTTTGTCCCGATATTATGGCCACTCGCTGAACTAAAGGGGGCACAGAACAGTTCTCACAGGGGTTTGCCTGTCAGAACACACGTCAATGCACTCTTCACCCTTTCTTCACTTTGTCCAAAACTACATGCAAATAAGGTAATGTTTTGAGTCATTTCACATCACAAGCCCTGCAGATGAGCACAGAAACTTTATTCTCTCTTGTATTTTTGACCCATTCACTCCCAGTGGAAACCAAGCCGAACTAAGAAAAATGAGGGCAAAAAAATGCAAAATCGGCACTTTTCACCCCAAAATCACCACTTTCCTGCCGATGCTCGACTAAAGCCAACATTAGATTCCGAAAGCAAATTTCATACCAATTCCAAAAATGTGGTCCAAAAGTACTGTCAACCAACTAGTTTTTTTGCAAATCTGGCTTGTTTGAGGGCTACCTGAAATCGCGGCCAATTTCTCAGTTGCTACACAGCAATGCACAACTGCAACAGGGGGCCACCATCTTGAAGAAGAGTGCAGCTACAGCCGAGAAACTGGCCTTTTTTCATTCCCAGCATGTTCACAAATACAACAAAAAAACATTCACTTGGCCTACACACAATACCTAATTGAAAAATGCCCCCAAGCCTGGCCTAGCCCTAGATTTTAACATTTTGGGAGTGCAAATTGACCGCGGCCACAACCTAACTATTCAGTGCCACCAAAGGAGTGAGTGTTCACACGGAGCTGCTCTGTGCCTGGCGGGTCGGGAGATTCGATTAGAGTGACTGCTCCGTAACGTATATGACCACGGTTGTGCAGTTCTAAGACGGCTCTGCTAATTCTTTTCTGTGAATACACGGTATATATTTTGTATTTGAAGTTCCCCGAGAATTAAGATAAAATATTTTGCTAGACATTTGCGAAACATTGTAAAAATGGCCATTTTTGTGTATAAGGCTTGAGATATCCTTAAGGGAAATACGAATGTGACAACATCAACGAAATTTGTTCATAAGCAGTTTACAGTGACGGTAGTGAGTTGTTATTAGTAGACCAGAATTCTAATATTAAGCCTACTTTATATAGGGCTATCTTTCGTCTTGCTTAGACCGATATCAGTCTTAATGTTAGTCGCGGGAAATTTTATGAAATGGAGTGGACAATATGGTCTCATTAAAGAGGCATGGAACGCGAGAAATCATGAAAATACAGACGGACAAGAATCTACTCCTTGGGGAAGCTAACGTGAAATTTATTCACTTTTTGAGGATTGCCTTAAAACGCAGTGGAAATATAAAGTCGTTCAAACCAACGCAGCTTTCAATTTCTCCGCCCCTAATACTATATTTGCACGTGCTTGAAAGCGCCATTGTTTGTTTACATCAAAGGTTAAAGATCACATTTCCCATAGAAGAGAAATGCTACGTCAATATCTTGCTCTACTTGATAAGGAGGCGTGCTATGCCTTGCGGGATAAAATTCAACGAAGTAACAAAAAGTTGATACATATTGTTTTTGAAGTTCGAAACTAAAGGAACAATGCTTTGACATCAACAGAAATTCAAAATCTTTGCTAAAAAAATTTAAGGGTACCTCGTGAACAGTTTTACTTCTGTTTCACTGGCGTAGAACCACTTTAAATACTCGAAATTATTCTCATTTCGCATACCGCTACTCTTATTGTTATCGATTTGCAACAAGTGGTAAATGCATAGTCTGTGTGTCACAAACAGACTTTATTTCTGTCTAATTTGAGACCCATTACTAAAACTGGACTTTGTGTACTTGAAACAGTTTTCCCCATCTTTCTGCTTAATTCAGAACGAATATCAGTCTCTTCTTTAAAAAATTGTTATTCTTCTTGAAACTGCTCCCTGGGCTCGCATATCAAGCGAATGTAGTAATGGAACTAACAACAACCAAATTCTAAGAATTTAATTGAAATGTTCTGAGAAACTGTTCAAGTGCTGTCTGTGATAAATTCTGTTCCAATATTTCTTTATTTCATTCACTATTACTCGTCGATCAAGTCATATATGTTTCTATAAAGATAGCCAGTATCTCGTCCATATGAAAATCAACACAAACCAACTAAAATAACAAACAGTTGTTTAGCACGTTTATACATTTCCAAGTTCAATTTTTGGTTTTATTGTAGACTACCCGGCCAAGTTGAAAGTGAACGAGTCTCACTGATCATACAGACTTAATACATGTAAATTAGTATTGTAAGACGGAGTAATCACATGCAACATGGTACGCGGCTGGCAGAAAAGATTTGCCGAGACGGTCGAACACCACAATGCCTTGAAAGCTAGGTCTCGCTAAAATCCTTTAGTTGGGATGATATCCCTTCGCTAGGCCATATTTATAACGCCTGTGCAATCATTACGCATGCTTCTACAGATGTACATGTATGTAGTACCTGTTCATTTGTGAGTATTCTCTCACGGCTCGGCAAAGGCTTCACACAAGCGTATGTGGAGATTGTGTGCTAAGAGCAACAATTTTTTTCGTCTAGCTTTGTTTTTGGCTGACATTTCAGCAGCTAGACGGCTGTGTTCTCCTCAGTATTACTCATTTGTTTGTCGTTAGAGGCCTGGTCTTTAGACGTTTGCGTGTACGCGGCGCTCTTGACGTGTCCTTTCAAAGAGCAGAGGAGATGAAGAGAAGCCTGGCGGTAAAACTTGTTGCTCAATGTGTACAGAAAAAAGTTTACCGCGGCGTTGAACAGAAGTCCAAAGTCAGCCATAATTCTGAACAGAAGATAGGTCATAGCATCGTGTACGTTTGTCGAGTCAAGTATGAATATCAGGGACGATGGGAACTGGCATACTAAGAACACGAAAACTACAATGATTAACATTCGGCTCATTTCTTTTTGTTCAACCCCCACATTTGCATTACCACGGGCATCATTGTCATTGGCTATGTTTACCTGTTGTGAATGCAAATTCATTCCTCGCCTCAGTTTAATCATGAGCAGTATCGTTACGATGAAACAAATTGCCCACGGAATTAGCACGCTTAAGAAAACTTTTACTGTTCTATACACACTGATTACTTCCTTTGATAGCACTCCGCTTGGTTCAATTTTTGGAGTGGTCGTGTTATTACTTCGGTCAATACTGACAGAGAGGAAGTCTGGAAGGTTGAGAGCAATGGCGGATGCATAAATAATGAGGATAGCTCCGCGAATTCTGTTGGTAGTGAGCCGACGTTGCGACTGTATGGGAAAATAGACAACCGCAAACCTAAACATGGCAACAAATAGCACGCACCAATTGGATGCTGCCAAGAACACGTTGGCCGGCATGAAAAACGTGTGGTAATAGAGCGTCCAGAAAAAAGGCTCCGTTTCCGCGATAAAGTCTGTGTTTATCATAGAGAGCTTATGGTGAGAGAAGAAGTGTAAGTTAAAAATTGCGACAATTAGCAGCATCATGAAGTCCGCCACCGCAAGACCTTGGAGAATAGTTGCTGTTGGGCTATTCAAACGCCTTCTGGTGAGTATGATGAGATTAAGGATATTGCATATCATACCGACAACACAAATAGTAGGATTGATAATTCCTCCGAAGATAACAGTCACTTTTAAATTGAGATCAGTCATATTGCCTCCTCCTTTGGGGACAGTGGGTGAGGTTGTAGTGTTGTTTCCGGAACATTTGCTGAACAACGAAAGTGCGATGAAAGGTATCATCATCACACGGAGTGGAATTTCCATTTCTGGGAAGTTCTGTGCCCTGCTGTAAAATAAAGATAAATCAGATGAGACAATACACGCACTCCGGCACTGGAAACACGCACACCCAAAGTAAAAATGACAAAACCTATGACGACTGAGAATGTTGAGGGAAAGCGTAGCAATAACGGATGAACTTGAAGCACGTGCCAAACTCGAACGTGTTTCATGTGTCGCTTTATAGATTTTGGGCATCGTCGCTTATTTTTTCAACTGTGGAAATCAAAACTGCCACTTTGCCAAGTTGTCTTGAGTTAGTGAACAGTGACGTTTTTTGAAATCTGTCGTAGTGACCTATATATCGTATGAGGTGAACCAGCTTTTAATTTCAGCATGAGGCCTGCGATCGATGCTGGCATTTCTGATAGTAGTGTACACTGTTTCCCAGTGCTACTTTTCGTAGCACTGGGAAAAACGTCATCGACGTGGCTTCCCATGTATTAATGGGATTTCCAACTGGCTGGGAAGATAGCATCTCTGCTTGATATTGAGGAATGTATTAGTGTACTTAGAAATGCCTTATTAGTTGACATGGCATTGCTGTAACCAAAAAGCAGATAAAGTCGAAGCATTCCACAAATTCGTGTTTTTGACACATGCCAGATTACAAGGCGCCAAGGAAAGCGGCAAAACGATTCACGATAATTGTCTGTCGTTCCCGTTCCAGATGTGTGCCACATGTACAAAACAAGGTATACATGTACACCTGTACGTGCATATGTACGCAGTCAATGCCACGGAATTCTACATGTACGTGTCGTTCATGATCACACACACATTAGGTGAGGCACCGACTTATGTTCGCTTTGATGTCAGTGCATAGGTTGCCTACAAATTCAATCATTATCTGGCGGATAAGATCGATTGTTATATGACGTCAAATGCATTGTTCCGCAATGTGACGGGTGTAGATAATAGTACAAAGGGACGACAAACAGCATATCGTCAAATCAGCAAGATTTCATGAGTCTTCACTACATAATTGAATAGCCCGTCGTGGGCATGTTCAAAGTTTAAATCTATGAACATGTGAAATATATGTTACAAGCTTTGTCAAAGCAGGCATTAGGTCATTACACAAGTAATATTTTGTGTAATACAATTGCACAATTTCGTAATCTGACTATTGGAACAGGTTTCGTGTAAAGTCTTTATAGTTTTTGAAAAGCTCCTTATTTGGCAATTAACATAATGTTAGGGTCACTTCCTCTTCAGCCTCGGTAACTGATCTTTAGGAAACCCTTTCAGTCGGTTCTTGTTGAATGAAAAATGTTTTGCACATCAACATTTGCGTGATCAAAAGTAAACACGGCTAAGGTCCTCACTTCAGCATGTACATATGTTTGTCACGGTAAGAGAGAAGCAACGAACACATGACAGCGTAGGCAAGTATCTAGGGTAAATACTGTGGCATATATTGTTGCTCTCGACACACGTTGTCTATCGGCCTACAATACATGCCGAATGCGACAATGTGTGCCGTTAACACCAACGCGTATTGTCGCACGGGCGACGTTAATATGCGTCGATGTTCATCTGAAAAATGGTGAGGACATAATTTATATTGTTGCACTCGGGCATATTTTGTCGCCCTGGAGACAACATGCAGCGAGCGGTACATTCAACGCCTGTCGTAACATAAGATAACATAGTCATTGTCTATTACAGGCGATTTTATTTGTGTCGCCGTTGTACTACAATGGCGTTTCACAAGCCACTTGTCCATGTAGGCAAAGATCTTGGGATATAGTATCTTTGATGTAGGCGCCGTTGCGACAGTGGGTACTAGTGGCTTTCGTTCTGAGTTAGTATCATAAATTGTTGTGGTGCGTATAGTCAAACTTGCTGCAAACATCTCGGGGCCAACATTTCAAATGTCTAAGCCTCTGTGATAATAGGCAAACTTCAAAGTGTCAACCAGTGTTTCGGCCGGCAGCTAAATACTGAAAAAATATAATTTTAAAAGGATACTTAACCCTTTTTTGATCAACCCTCGTTCTCTCATTTGCTAATGCATCGTTGGCATCAATCTTGAAAGAATGTAAAAGCAGGAATCAACTAACAACTCTTACTCCCTAACTCAATTGATCTTTATGGTCTTTGGCGGGTGTTCTTTTCCCGCAGTTGTTGTGTGCGATGGCTTAAAGCGTAGATCACGCTTGCCCGTTTAGCAAACTTTGAAAGTTTTTAATTTTGCTCCAAAAGTCGTTTTTAGTATCTTTTATATAGCCTAGGCCCAAACCAGGTTTGGTATCATTTTAAGGGGCGTAAAAGAAGAGAAGCCTTCCTGCCAACCAAACAAATTTATATTCAAATGGTCACTTCACTTAATGAGTGTTGCTGATTCGCATTATTGGAGAATGCTCTTACTTACTACTACATAGTGTATTTCAAAAATTCATAAGTTCGGGATCTCGGTGGAGCTGAAATTAATAAAAATAGCCATTTAATAACCCGGCATGCCATTGGCAGTGCCTTTAGCTAACCAAGACACGGTAATTAACGTACAGACACACAAGTCTCAGCAGCAGTGCACTCTTTCCTGGTTCTACAAGCGGCTTAATTGTAATGTAGTAACATTCAGACACCTGCTACAAGAAGACGAACATACTAAATCGATGTACATGTATTCCACACAAAACGATTCATCAGTGTTTGCAGGTTCATGCGCGCACTCGGCACGGGGGTAGGGCTCGGGGGCTCGAAGGAGCTCCCCCATTTGGCGAACTGGGAAAAAAAGGTCCGCCGCAGAGAAACATGAAGTCCGAGAAAATGACACAAAAGCCCACTAAAAAGGCGGAGACACACAGTTCACAGTTCTGAAGGTAGTACCCCGTTTTTTTAGTCTTCCCGATTTTTTTGTTAGCAAAAGGTCCACTTAGTCAGAATCTCGAGCCCCCCATACTAAAGGCTGGGTGCGCGCATGGGGTTCATTTTTAGCATGTGTTTACTAGAAACTTCCAAACTGAGGGATGCGCTGTAATGCGCACCGTGACACACGGGTTTCTGCATGTCACAAGCTGCCCTGCATCCTTTCACAGGTGTTGACATTCTGCTGCACAGGCGATGGCGCTTACTGTAGACTAAGCCCAGCACAGACTAAACTGTTCAGATCTGTTCTGGCTCATGATGCTGACACTCCAAAAACAGATCAATTTCATCCCCCTCTGTCGTCAAAATAGTTGCTGTACTCCTTACGTCAGAAGAAGCGACACCAACCGGGCTACTGAGTCAACTAATGTGTCTTTCCAAATGAGAGAAAAATACACTTAACAACTTGGCTGTATTTTCGGTTACCACGCCCAAAAACCAAAGCGCGCTCCCAGGTGGCTGGAACAAGGCTACGGGTACATGTAGCACTAGTTTTTAACCACGGTTAAATTTACCATCTCCGCTAAGTTCACTAAAACTTGGTGCCTGCTGGGGGTAGCTGGGCATTTTGAGTTTAGCATTGCACGTGAAGGTTGTGAATGGTATTGGTTTGATTTTGACTCTCAGAATCAGACATTGCCAGTTGTTTATCCCATTCACCCATCTTTTGCTCAGTCGTAACTTTAACTTTCTTTAACATTTTAAGTGGGAATTTTGCAGGAATTTACCCCCGAACCTTTTAAGATTATGCGCACCGTGTTGAACAAAGAGATTGTCGCCTGCACTAAATACACAGACCCACAGCACCGTAGTTGAATTCCGTAGACATAGGAATCTCGGCAGCGAGTAAATGCGTGATCACGAACTTCGCTTGGCGATATCATGAGATAGACACATTTTGACCAATCAGCAACAAAACGACAAAATCCGTTTTTGTGATTTCATTACACATCGCCAATTATTGCCGTTGTCTGCCACACATTCACTGAAATCAAGGCCAACAAAGTGACGTTTGGTTGCGACCGTCATTTACAAAGAGTGCCGCATGCGCGCACCCAGGGGAAGTGAACAAAAAGGTCCTCCTCAGAGAAACAAAAACTCCGAAACAGGAGAAAACGAGACAAAAGTCCACTAAAAAGGCAGGAACTACCAAAATTCGGTGAATGCACAATTCATAGCTCTCAACGTACCCTGTAAATTTTACTACTTGAAAAGGCCCACATTATCAAAAATTTGAGCCCTCCCCCACTTTTAAGACTGTGTGCTCGCTTTGAGCGTGTACTTCACTCGGTAATCTCACGAGCTGTTTGTAGCCCACTTTTTTGCCTTTGGTGGCCTGATTCAATCTGCTTGCGGTGAGTTAAGTTAACGTTGAAATGGCAAAAAGACCATTTCGCACGAAGTGGCAATTATGATAATATTTTAAGCGATTATTGCAGTTAAGGTCCATAGTAGATTGCGAACAGTATCCGGTTTGCCAAACCGTAATTAACCCTTGACTAAAATCACTGGTCAAATCAATTCAATTCATCGTAATAAAACAACGGAATGAATAGCACTAAAAATACTTGTACATGGTGTTGGCAGATAATAAGGTAATGGCCTTGCAAAGTAATGTCTCTTACATGACCTGGAATGTGTTGCGACAAGACTGGTTAATAACACCGAGTGTGTAATTTTTTGATATTACATGGGCAAATCACAAAGTAGTGCAAAGTGGAAATGTATACGCCTAACATTTTATCGTCTGCAAAACACTAAAACAACCAAACGCGCGACAACCAAACAACGTCGGAATTCCGAGAAGGTGCCAAGGTTATGATTGACAAATTCGGTGTCGCAACTGAATGTACTCCCGGTCGGAAGGACATGCAAACAACTTCTTAAAAGGACCCATGTTCGGCGGAAATTCCATATCCACATTCATTCAAATGGAGACGTGGTCCAACTCAAGAAACGCGGCGAGACTGGCTAGCTGTGCTGTGTCAAGGTCAATTCATAGTGATCACGCGCGGGAAAGCCTTGCTGACTGTTATTTATCAATATTTTTTAAGTTTTAATATTACAACTTAAAAGATTATTTATTAGATTCTAAATCAGCCCGGCCAACCCGCGATCGAGAACGCCCGGAAGGCGATCGAGAACGAGACTTTGCACCAAAAATTGCAGACGACAGTCATGTACCCGGGGAGTTTAAGTGTCATTTTCTGCTTAAATAGAGGCCACTTTGGTACGAATGTTACACACAGAAAAGCGTCAGAGTGTAACCTTTGTTGTGAATCTGAAATAATACTTGGCTTTTGCTTATTTTTTAAAATACAGAGCTCAGAAAGCAATGGCTTTCGGTAAAATGCCTTGCGCCTCGTAAAATCGACAATTTCTACTTGTCATTAGCAATTCCAGGGTTCTTAAGAAGAGACGTGTGACGTTTATAGTTTAATCGTCCCTGGTGACACCTTTGTCAGTTATGACTTGTGAAACAATTTGAGATATTTACCAATATTGTGTGAGAGGGCGATCGGAAACGATGTCGTTAATTCTCTATGGCGATCGTGAACGCAAAACAGCGATCGTGAACGTACATTTTTTCTCTGCATAGGCATGAATAGTCGTTCAAAATACGGTATTATGTCAATAATTTTAGAATAATACGGAGCCTGAATTAGTTGATGGGTTAATTATTAATTACATTTCATTTCTTCATTATTTCTAAGTGACACTTAGGCTAACAAATATAACTGAATACGTTTGATTTTTTTCAGTTGAACTGTAGCCACACGACGAGTCCTTCAGGGTGTTAACGTCCACGCCTTCAAGAATGAGTACTGACTGCTGCATGTCACAACGGAGTGTGTGTGTATGTTCTGGAGCCTCGTTCAGGAACTAAGAAATCGACTTAGTATGACCACATAGGACTAAAACACAGTGACACCACAGCAAAGCAAGACCTTTACCAGCCCTGTGATTGACGCGTTCATGCGTCAAGAATTTTTTACCAATATAGTAAAACACAGCATGAAGCATCGTGCTCAGGCCCGGTCTCCAATCTCCGTACTCAGGTCGATTCAGTGCCCTGTCTGTGATCAACGTTTCATGGAAAGAGTAATCCTGATGCAACACTGCGTCACAGCACGAAGACACTCCTTTTTGTAGTGAATGTGGCATGCCATGCAAACAGTATGCCTCCTACTACAGGCATAGCAAGCAGAAACGACATGAATGAAATCATTAAGTCCAGTGCTGAAGGTTGTTAGGTCACTATAGTTTATTCAGATTTACTATACAAAGTCTGTGGTTGGTAGTTGACTGATCTGATAGTATTTTGACGTTTTGTTTTGAACCTTTTTTCCTCACGTTTCTTTCTATATTTGTGTTATTTCAAAAGGATCTTTAACAGAACCAGTACATTTTTGTAGTATTTAGGTAGATTTGAATGGCCATACTAAGTGTCATTGGGCAATACTTACATACAATTGTTCTGACCAATGAGTATTTTAAATGAAAATATATGTCTATGATTATTTTAGAAATTGCTTTCATAATGTAGTTGATTTCCTGTGAGAGACAGTTATACTATCAACCATTCCTAAATACATTGTCTATGATTCAGTGATGATTTAGTCTAATACATTCCAAAAGTAATTCGTTGGAAATGTTCAATGGATTTGTTTAGTTGATTTCCCTATAAATAAAATTAAATATTTTTGTAAAACCATTTTTGAGGTACGTGTGATAAAAGATTAATATTATAATAGAAATGCTATAATATTGTTGATTTCCTGTGTAAATCACTACAGTGTGTAGTTGAAGTGACGTTAAAGACATCATGTTGACTACGTTTTGAGAAAATCACAATGTAGTATGTGTATTATAACTCTTTTTCAATGTCACATTAAACTCGAGATCATGAACTGATGATGCAGGTGAACTTAGGACCAATACTACAAAACAGAAGAGTCGAACACAACGTACAGGCATTCAAGCCACACGGTGCCACAAGTCAATCTGTTCATCTCTGTATCGATGTTATCAGTAAAACATCAAGTAAAATCCCACCCGTTTTATCAGCACACCAGTTTACACAACTTCTGGCCAATTTTTTTATCCCAGACGTCTATGAGTGAGAATCTTTGAATCATCTTGTGAAGTGTTGCCGCACTCCCCTCTTTCCATATGGGAAAGCTCATCATCGTTCTTTGACTTTACTGGCTATATGTTATTTTTGTCCTTTTGCTGACACAATTTTTCAAGAAGATTCTTCATTCGCTTTTATCTCGGTGCTGCAACAACTTGTTTACCCCTGGCTGACAGGCCACATGGAACAACTTCTGGGTGAGTCTTCAGTTTAGAAACCCTTGTTCCCAGTGGTTTGGTATAAAAGTAGATGCCTGGCCTGTACTTTTCAAAACTCTGGTCGGGTGTACCTTCACGTCGTGGGTAACATGTTCGTTGAAGCTCGCCTCACATTAACAGTGAACTTGTTTCCTGAAATGAGAATAAATTCGTTTGAGAAACTAAAATTATGCTTCATATACATGTAGTGCTCATGGCAAGTTAATGGAAATATGCTATGTTGTTGTTCAGTTTTGATACGAAAGTAACACAGTAACGACACAAAATGTGATTTATTCATTGCACCACACTTATTTATCTTTTTCACGTTTTATAAGAAAATTATTACTGTTCGACACACCACAATGCGTTCCTGATCGCACAAACAAACACAAATTTGCGTTACCGATCGCTTATTGTTGCGTTCTCGATCGCATCTTTTAACAGAAAAGCGTCAAAAAATCAGAGATCCTGACTAAACTATAAAAACAAGCGTTGCGTTATACTTTCACACGTCATTTCTTCATAACTCCATGGTCAATTTATTGATTTAGTGCCAAAAATAACGGCAATTTGCAAATCACCTTCGGCTTAAGCGATGCCTCGGTCAACGTAACTGTTCTCCTATAATTGGGAGAGACATTAGCCTGAACCTCTACCTGCCCTTCCTAAGTGTGTTTCGCCTTGAAGTTATCTCTCTGTTTTCACATTGGAAGTAAAAACAACGAAAATTCATCAAATTTACTCACCTTGCCTGGCTTCGCTTCTCGCACCAAATTTCGTTCTCGATCGCTTTCCGGACGTTCTCGATCGCGGGTTGGCTGGGGTGTAAATTGAATATTTGCTACGAAAGCTGAATGCAAGTTACAACTGTTAAGCCGGCTTAAGATAAACCTATTAACAAAAAGTAACTGAATTGTTTTACATTGCGCAAGCGTATTTTTACAAAAGTTGCGTCGTGAGGTTGGAAGTTGTAGACATGTCGAGTTTTTCAGCAAAAAAAGATCGTTTTTACTGTTCACTTGAGAAAACAAATCCTACACTTGTCTCACTTTGATGACATGGGCAAACCTCTTGGAAATTTCGTCAAAATCCCGAGGCCTGCAGACAATATTTCCAAGAGGTTTTGCCCTTGTCAAACGTGAGACTCGTGTAGGATTCTCTATATACATATGCGTTAATTGATCACACTGAAACTGCGTAACTAACACCACAAAAGATTCATTTGAAACGATTTTTACTCTGAAAATATTTAACTAAGCCCGGTGGAAATGAAAACGCCATGCGTTAACTACATGAACTCCCTGCACGCTTACTTTTTAATTTCGTACAAACTATTGTACTTTAAATATACTAAACTTTACATCTTGCAATAGTTAGTTATTGAATGCGTTTTTGCCTTTGATATTGATACAATCTGTCTTACCTGAAATATTTGAATAACAACTATGAAATCGGTGAGAGAACAGCTGTAGGCCTACTGTTACGAATCCAAGTTGTACTCGACAGTTGGCTGGACCGGCGATCTCCTTAATAAGCCAATAAACTTAAGAGGGATACGATTTCCATTCCCGCTTATCTATGTTTTCAGAGTTTTGTACTTGTCAAGGGTAACGTAAAAAATATGTTCTATTTTTCTCGGACTGCAGTTTTGATAGCTGTCGGGTTGTCAGAGTTACCGTCAAGGGCAACGGAATGCACCGATCACGTGCCGACAATCACGCCACTGGAGATTGCTTATTTAACTCTCTAGGGTGATAAAACCAACCACAAACAGTATTACTAAATATCCTAACCAATCGGTTGGGAGTTAACCAACAGAAGGTCCGAATGCAGCCTGTTCTATCCCACCAGAGTCAAGAGTCTGGCCAGTTGCACTCAGGTCCCGCGCTGTGCTCTCTCATTCAGAGGGCAGAAATTGAATTCTCGCCGCAAAGTGTATAGTTCCCCGGTCACCTCTTGGATTACCGGCGGGCAAGAGCGTTTGTGAAGTCGCGAGTTGCTTTAATGTTTTTCTGACAACCCGGCCTTAAGGTCTTCAGACCTACCATGCTGTGATATTAAAACATTAACTTTACTGGCAGAGAAATAGGGCTAGGGGTAACAAACTGTGTTTTCCCAATAAACAGGTTCAAAATTAAGCAAATGTGATTAGATCGTAGCCATCTCACTTACAGTAAATCTCAAAATGCCCGGTCAATCCAGCTGGCGTCAAATTCCTATGAAATTGGGAGATTTCGGTTGTGGTTCGAAAAACCTATTAAGCGCCACCAAAAGTCAACGAGCCTATCGATGTTCTTTGCTTTAGAAAGTAACAGTTTTCAAACAACTTTGCTGTCGAATTTCAATCTGTCACAGTGCAACGCGTGTGCATGAGTTTGCATGCTATTTGTCACACGGAGGAAAGCTGTTTACGCACTTAACGCATTTTTTCTCGAATTGCTTGAATGAAATTTTGTCAAATGTGTCAGCTCGAATTTATAGATGTGTCCCTGTGGGCTTTCCATTGTTTTGTTTTTTTTGAGTCTTACTTTTTTAACATCAATTGTTCCTTATTATCGTCAAATATGTACCCCGTGGAATTTCAAATCCAGACGAAAGGAGTTTCCAGGATCAGGTAACAAGTTTGTTCTTGCAATCTTTTGCTGGCGCTAACAGGTTAGAAACCAATCCGGCATTGCAGTAAACACACTGTCCTTGTTGAGCACAGCAGACAAAATGGCATCGTATTTTTTACGAAAAATTCAATTTCGGAAGCCAATTTGATAGAGAAATCAACCGTTTTAGTCTCATTAGTTATATCACAAACAATACCGTGCTTGCTGATAGTACAGAAATAATCTATTTTTGAAGTTGGCGCAAATCTAAGCAAGATTTTAAATCTCAATCTCCTAGTTTTCAAAACGCAGGCCTACCCTACATCAGCAGCGGTCAAGACGTTTCTCACAATACCGTTAAAGTTGAACCTAGGAACCTCTTTAAAATGCTTTTGAAACAGTACACGCTTCCCATATTACGGGAAGCTCGATGAAAACATTGAACCATTAATGAGGTGATTTTAAAATCTTTGAGGACCATGATGTATTAGAAAGTTTGCTAAGCCCTTTTAAATAAATTCAATAGTAATAACAACAGCAACAATAAAATAATAATAATGATAATAATAATAATTATTATAACAGTAATAATGATAATGGTTAACCAAATTCATGCCATATCAGCCCGGAGGATATACCTATAGAAGAGGTAGAAGAAAAGTGCCGCCTAAAAGGGTGCTTTTTCACAGACGGCAAAAACCTTGTCCAAAATGGCGCCATTTTTTATAAATACTATCTAAAAGCGTGCCTTTTCTGAACTTCTGGAACAGAACTGTGCAAAATGATGAATTACAAAATTTCTGCGAGCATTTGTCCGGACCGGTCTACCAAGGATTTTCGAAAGGTGCTTTAAATATGTTTAACTGCGCTAACCACAAGCACACCACATGTACAGTAGATTACATGTACNATAGGACAAGGGGTAACAAACTGTGTTTTCCCAATAAACAGGTTCAAAATTAAGCAAATGTGATTAGATCGTAACCAACACACTTACAGTAAATCTCAAAATGCCCGGTCAATCCCGCTGGCGCCAAATTCCTATGAAGTTGGGAGAACTCGGTTGTGGTTCGAAAAACCTATTCAGCGCCACCAAAAGTCAACGAGCCTATCGATGTTCTTTGCTTTAGAAAGTAACAGTTTTCAAACAACTTTGCTGCCGAATTTCAATCTATCTGTCACAGTGCAACGCGTGTGCACAACCAAGACACCAGGCGTTGGCAAAACATAACGAGGTACAGCAGTCAGGTGGGAAGTGGGATTTCTATTGAAAGTGACGTGTGCAGTACAGTGTATACGCAAGTTTGTTGTTAAGTTTGCCCTTGACGTCACTATTCAGTCCTGTTTATTGGCACCAGGACATGTTCAGTTTTTATTATCAGCAATAACAAAACACGTTCCGCATTGGTTGCTTACATAGTCTAGCATCTTGCTACTGTCCTGCTCCGTTGTTATGCCATCCAAGCATACAACACTGGGCCTATACTTCTTGTGCGTATTGTTTGAGAGTTGCGATGAGTGCAAAAGCACTGATACACCGTAAAATGTAACAATTTCGTAAAATGTATTGTTACATTTTTGATATAACAACTGTTACATTCTGTTACATTTTGCGTTGCTAGGCATCTCCTAAAATATAACAAGTTGCTACGTTTCATGTCGTTATTACATTTGACATCGAATGCAAATGCGAGAAATGCACTGTACCATTGTTACATTTTGCGAAAGTGACGTCATTTTTCATGATTTTGCATGCAATTTGTCACACGGAGGAAAGCGGTTTACGCACTTAACGCATTTTTTCTCGAATTGTGTGAATGAAATTCTGTCAAATGTGTCAGCTCGAATTTATAGATGTGTCCCTGTGGGCTTTCGATTGTTTTTTTTTTAGTCTTACTTTTTTAACATCAATAGTTCCGTATTATCGTCAAAAATGTACCCCCGTGGAATTTCAACTACAGACGAAAGGAGTTTCCAGGATCAGGTAACAAGTTTGTTTTGGTTAAAGCTTTCTTTTAGTGTTGGCGCTCACAGGTTAGAAACCAAACCGGCATTTCAGTAAACACGCTGTCCTTGTTGAGCACAGCAGACAAAATGGCATCGTATTTTGGCTTATATTTGTCGTATTTTTCACAAAAAAAATTCAATTTCGGAAGCCAATTTGATAGAGAAATCAACCGTTTTAGTCTCATTAGTTATATCACAAACAATACCGTGCTTGCTGATAGTACAGAAATAATCCATTTTTGAAGTTGGCGCAAATCTAAACAAGATTTTAAATCTCCTAGTTTTCAAAACGCAGGCCTACCCTACATCAGCAGCGGTCAAGACGTTTCTCACAATACCGTTAAAGTTGAACCTAGGAACCTCTTTAAAATGCTTTTGAAACAGTACACGCTTCCCATATTACGGGAAGCTCGATGAAAACATTGAACCATTAATGAGATGATTTTAAAATCTTTGAGGACCGTGATGTATTAGAAAGTTTGCTAAGCCCTTTTAAATAAATTCAATAGTAATAACAACAGCAACAATAAAATAATAATAATGATAATAATAATAATTATTATAACAGTAATAATGATAATGGTTAACCAAATTCATGCCATATCAGCCCGGAGGATATACCTATAGAAGAGGTAGAAGAAAAGTGCCGCCTAAAAGGGTGCTTTTTCACAGACGGCAAAAACCTTGTCCAAAATGGCGCCATTTTTTATAAATACTATCTAAAAGCGTGCCTTTTCTGAACTTCTGGAACAGAACTGTGCAAAATGATGAATTACAAAATTTCTGCGAGCATTTGTCCGGACCGGTCTACCAAGGATTTTCGAAAGGTGCTTTAAATATGTTTAACTGCGCTAACCACAAGCACACCACATGTACAGTAGATTACATGTACTGTACATGCAGAGTGCATTCTACGTGAATGACGTCATCCGATCCAACAGATGTACGGATCACATGTACAGTACATTCTATGTGAAAGACGTCACAGGGACGACGCAGCACTGAAATAAGTGGGAGGCTATATATACCCCCAGCCCCCTGTGGTGCGCCACCAAGGTGACCATGCCTTATGGGCGGCGCAGCACTGAAATAAGTGCGGGTAGCCCCATGTGGTGCGCCACCCATGCGTCACCGGATCCAAAGAAGAGCTTTAAGTGGAACTCTTGCACGCTAATTTCTTATCTCTGTGATTAAATGGTCAAATTAGTTAGAAACACGATATATAGTGACAATGTCAATATGAAGTAGGTTGAAAATTGTCAAATGTTTTTTAATAACGTGTTTTGTCACCTACATATGTATTTGCGGATTTTTTTTTGTTTTCACCTTTGCAAGTTGTCAGTTAGTACAGCTCCACTTGTAGATGATGTTCAAATAACAATGTCGTTTAGTTCATACCATACATTAGCATACACTGTAGTTAGCAGGGGCGGATCCAGGATTTTGAGTTAGAGGGGCCAGGGCACAAGAGTAACCAGAATTTCGCCACACGCGCGCGCCCAGCCTACAATGTAGGGATACAGGGGTCTCGAATGTTTGGGTTTGTGGACCTTATTACTAAAAAAGAAAAGATTGAAACGGGGTTTGTTCAAGGCCTATGCATTATGAATTCGCACCCCGAACCCCCTGTGTGCGCGCATGTGCTACTCAGCACTTCGTACCCCTAACTCCCAACTGGTATCTGGAAGAACTTTAGGGGGGCCATGGCCCCCTTTGTCCCCCCCCCCCCCTAAATTTGTCACTGGTTAGGAGCATACAAATACCGTCTTTAAGAAGCCTGGGACGCAAAGATTGGACTGAATTGCAACATTCAAATTGGTTCTCTGCCACTGAAAAAGAATTCAAACTGGTCACTAGTTATTTTTACAGTTTCTTCGTGAAGATTTTGAATTTCTGTTGATAACAAAGCATTTTTCTTTTAGTTTCAAATTTCAAAAAACAATTTGTCAACTGATCGTCACCGTCGTCGATTTATCCCCTACAAGACAAAGCACGTCTCCTTATCTGGTATTGCAAGACATAAACGAAGCACAATTCCCTTATATGAAAAGTTTGAACTAAGACTTTTGGTGTAAACCAAAGAAATGCTACTTCAAGCAACAGCCACAGTCTATTTGTCGAAGTGACTGTGAGCGCATGCGCCCACTTATCATAAGTGGGAGGGAGATTAGAAATTATGTGTTGACTATAGAATTTTTCCTTCTCGCGAAATCCAAAAATTGTGACTTTTGGGAGTTGTTCTAGGCATTTCTTGCAGGTGAAAGTGAATAACTCTGTAGTAGACGTTGCGAGATGCTACAGCTCGTCAGGAATACGTGTAGTTTATAATATATTTTGGTGAGCTTTCGCGTTCCATACCTCTTGTTGGTGGCTTCTATTTTAACCTATCGTCCGTCAAAAGATACCTTTCATTTCGGTCACATATCACGCCAAGAATTAGACGATGACGCTTGGCTTACATCAAAATCCAACTGCTGCATGGTGGTTTGGTAATTGGCCCAATTATGTTGCACACCCGGCAGAATTAATGACGAATGTATCATTGCAACAATAAACAAACGTTTTAGGTGGTAAAAGTCGGCATTTTTGTCCAATTTT
This sequence comes from Phoronis australis, assembly GCA_002633005.1. Lineage (NCBI taxonomy): Eukaryota > Metazoa > Phoronida > Phoronidae > Phoronis > Phoronis australis. Next base: position 83,972 of record NMRA01000155.1, read on the forward strand.
CAAAATTCACAAACCTAACCATGTGAAGTATTCAAGTGTGCAATTAAAAAACTTTTGTCCCTCCAATGTGTTTATTATGATGGGTCTGGTTATGTAGATAACGATAAATCAGCAGCCTGAGGCTATTTTCTTAACCACATTAGGCACGGTCTTTGATCAAAATCGGCAGAGTAGTACGCAAACCGATCGAGTTTCCCCAATTTCAATCGGTAAGACTGTTAACTTGAGATTCTTTTCATACTTTTTCAAATTGTAGGTTATTGCTCAGTTTGGAAAAAATTGCAGTTGTGTATTGCTCAACTTATCATGGAGGGGGGTAATTTTTATGTGCCCTGCATAATGGTCTCAAGAAAATAACGACTGTCAGTTCTTCCAGTTTTACACTGTCTGTCGTCTAAAAAACGAACAAGTGGAGACCAGATTCATAGCAGCCAGTGTTCTAAATCTAAAATTAAACGATTTTATGACCTGGAGAAAGGAATCGCTACTTGGAAAATGTTTGCACTTTGCTCTTGGAAGTTGACGGATTATCGAATCTCGATTGCCCGAAGCCGCAGCTAGAAACACACGTCAACTTGTAGGATGCAGGGTGAAAGCGCATGCGTGAGTATCTTCCGCGTCAAACAATTAAAATGATATCGTAACAACACAACGAATTTTGTTGTTTTAGGGATGACGGATCATGGCAATAGATGACGCAATTTGCCCGGAAATAAGAATGACGTCACATTGGGTCCAAAATATCCTAATGACTTCAAAATGACGTCAAGCTAAATTATACATTCCTGTAGCGGCCCTGATCAAAGGTAATCAGTTGAAGAAGACTATTCCATCCTAAGACTTTTGGCCGTAAAATCGATAATGTACCTCTACTAGAAACCTTATCTATTCGGCATTTTGGACCTTAGGCCGTGGGCGCCGTAGAGTAGACCACAGAAGCCTTATGCATGTAAAACAGTATCAGGTTTGGCCACTGCCATTCCCAAAAATGAAACGACAAAACTTTTCACATGTATAGTGCACTACCACCAGACCTTACACTTGAATCTCAGTTAGCATCATCAGTGACTATACGAAACATGACAAATGGTTCCACTGCACGCTAACATAACCTGTAAAGACCTACATGTACATGTAAGTCCTATGGCAAGAATAACCTGTTGACAGAAGTTCATCAGTCTGGCATTGTAGGCCTACAGTATGAATGTTATCGAGAACGTTTTGCCGTTTTACTACTGTACACTTGAACCTTCCGTGACCATTTTGGGTGACATTTTTGTTTTCATCATTTTGAATTTCATAATACCCCGCATTCCTATTTAGCCTAGTCATATTGGCACGACGTTTCTGTCGGTCATGTCACCTGCCAGTGATCTTTAAGTGTGTTTTTATAACCAGGACGCGCACGGGTGCATCTGTATTGTACACTCACGTTGGTCAATGACGAGCACTTTTTTCTTGGCGCAGCTGAGATTGAACCAGGGACCTTTAGATTGACAGCCCAGAACTCGGCAGTACACCGCCGAGTCATCCAATTGAGTACTGGACTGAGAACCTAGAATTTATCTCAGGGGGAAAAGCACATGTTGAAGAAAATATGTTTGAAGAAAAACACTGAGAAAGCCTGTAGAATTTGATTTTCGGCTTTATACAAATCTGTCGTTGATTGGACCCGGTAGTGTGTCAATATAATAAACTTTGGCAAAAAAGAAATGTGCAATCATTGGAATAATCGAGTTCAATATGGTGCTCGTGCTTCACTTGAACATGTTCTGGGGTTCTTTAGACTAGTACGAAATGTAACCTACTTCGCTTGGAGAATAGCGTCCCATTTATAAAGAGGAACGGGTAATTGTCCCAAGTCGCTCCTCCAAGACAAGGAGGGGGCGTTTGAGCAATGTATGACCGCAAGAGGTAAAAATCTTTGATACAGAAGGTCGTGCTATTTCAAAAATCCGGGTGAGGAGAACCCCCTCCATGAGCTGCATAGCTACTTATAAAAAGTGTTGGGTCATGGCTGCTACCTGACCAACGCCGCACACACATCCTAGGGCCGGACCAACACGGGCACTAAGGCCGGTGGTGCAGCAATCGAAACCAACGGCTGGTGCCGGAGCAGTGTTCGACGTGTCAACTTTAATCGCACAAAGTCCATAGATTCGCTATATAGTACCCGGAAACGCTCTTCCTCAAAAAATACTCAAGCCCCACCCGCGGCCTCGGGGCAAACTGATGCCCCGTGTGCCATGGCGATGCCCTGCACTGTTACAAGGGAACATCACCGAGTCAAATTGGGGAAAAGCGAAGACCTGGAGAATCCAGCCACCAGGAAATACCAATCTGTAGGTCCGCTTAAAAACAAGCAACAAAAACTTTTTTGTTCGCCCATAGCTATTTCTCAAAGTGGATGAAAGATCCCTTCTAGGTAAGCTACAATTCTGGAGTCAAACTCGAATGGCGCTCTAATTAAAACAATGCGCATGTGAAAGTAACACAATTGATTTAACTTGTGCACCAAAGTGTTAAGCGCAGTGAATGCCAAAATACATGTATCCGTCGGTAATTTATCCCGGTGAAATCATATAAACACTGTCGGCTTAAGAATGTTTGATTAGGCAAATGAACGTCACAAAAACATTTGAGTGAAAAATTCTTCTAATGGAGTCCTGAATAGGGTAAGTCTGAAAAGGTGAAATAAAACACTCGTTGCTATTTATTTGGGACAATGACAAGATCGGAAACACGAATGAGCACGCGAAACTTTATCATGATAAGTTACTAACAAGACCAACATGCTCCACAAACAATGGCTATTGTTACCATGATGGTATTCCAATTTATCAATGGCTGACAACGCTAGAGATCAACATTTGCCTAATAACCGCACCCAAACTTGTTTAATCATGCGCGCACCCAGGGGGTCTCGAGTCCCCCCCCNNNTTTTAATTCAGTCCTCCCGACGTTTTGTCAGGAAATGGTCCACAACGACCGAAGTTCGAGCCCTTCCCACCTTCAAGGTTGGGTGCGCGCATGTTAATACAGTACGTGGTTTGTAATTCACGACAAATGATATAAACGTTTACGCAACATCGTTTCCCAGTCAATACATGTACACTGTATCTCGGAGAGATGAGCCACTACATAATTATTGCCTTTCAACAACGAGGTTTTCAGACCTAAAAAATTGTGATCATTACCGAGGTGTAGCCGAGGTCATGTGAGGGTCAGAAAACCAAAATATTGACCGAATGTTTAAGTCCTTTTATTTGATTGCATCCGCAAAGGAACTGTCGATTATACTTTGAGAAAGACGCCAGGCGTGCTTCGCATATATTCAAGTTGTTTTAATGCAAAACAATCGGCAAAAGCTAGTCAGTGACTGGACTGCGTGTCTGCACGCAGAGCGGGCAGGCGCTATATTCTGCGCAAATAACGTGCATTCACTACTTGAACACTTTGGTGGTGGTGCAAAAAATGATTGTTGTGCATAGTTTTTTAGAACACAATGCCTCGTTTAAGCATCAACTTAAACAACGCAAACGTGAAATACCGCGTGCTTCAAACATGCAGAACCATTTGTAGTTTGGACACAGCACCTCGTTTTCAAAAATAATGGTGAGTTCGGGCAAGTAGTGGATGGTCTCCTCAACAATATTTAAATCACGTTAAAATACGAAGACTGTCAACTGGCACTGGCCTACCCGGCAGAAGTACTCTGAATCAACAGCAGGCGAGAGGGCCGCACTGAATGCAATTTGGGCAAAGATGATCTTGGGTAGGCACTAAGCGATGAACGGAGCAAACCCAAAACTAAAATAAGTTTTGACCTTTTTTACAAACAGACAGAATCCTTAGAAGATAATATTCTTCTTTGCAAAGTTTTGGTGGAAGCTCTCCGTACTTCATACATGCAAAAATGTTGAAAAAGTACTTATTTCAAGGTACCTATCTCGACCAGATTTCGTTGATGCAATTGAATTGTGGACCAGACTTAAAAGCCATTGTATACATACAGTAGCACTTTCTAACAGACATGGTGTTGCCTAAGAGTAACCTTCAATGTGTCAAAGGCATTGGAGGTCTTTGTAAATACAGTCTACACTGAGTTTTCGTGAACGAATTTTTGGTAGATTTGGAGCACTGTCCACACAGTCTGTTTGTCCCGTACAAACTTCCTTTAGGCCACGTTAGCTCGAAAAATCTTGTAGAATCACCAGTTTCACCCCAGGGATTAATGCTATATACAGAACTCTTGTGTTGGAGAGGCTAAACAGACACAAAATGACCTCAGCTAATGTCAGTAACATACGAAAATTACTATAATTCTGTTCGTAATCATTTTTTCTTTTTATTATAAACAAAATAGTAGTTTATTAAATTTTTATTAGCCTTATGTGAAATACAAGTGACCTGAACAATCCATTACATGAATGTCAAAAAGTACAAATCTGAACTGAAGACTGGTACTGCAATAGAGTATTCTTTTACCCTCCAAAACCCTCAGAAGTTTGGCGGAAAATTTGCCAAAGTCTGCCAAAGGAGCATGACGCTTTTGGCAAATATACATGGCAACTGTGTGAAAGACCGCTCACCAAGAACCATAATATCCAGTTTGTGAGCTAGGGAGTATGAGTTTTTAGTCGATTCCTGCCTTTATTTTTCACCAATAATACCAAGGATGCATAAACAGGAGACAGACAAGGATTCGTTGAAGTCATCAAAACAGGGTTAAGTATGCTTTTAACATTACTGGTAGTATTCATTGCAGTACAACACCAGCAGTGTCAAATGGTGTTTTAATACAACAGAGCAATCAATCAACATCTGGGTAATGAATTGATCAATCATGCAGATGTCCTGGGGGCCCAAAATAAAAGTGTATAAATTGGAAAGTAGATGATATCCGAGCTACAATTCAAGCATGACAAGACTTGAGGCAACAGGGTACACAACACAATCAGGCAAACTAATATAAGGAATGGCAAAGATACCCAGCCTTGTCATTCTTGAAATTTAGCAACTAATCCATACTCGCCAACTGTCATGTTTTTTGAGGGTTCGTAATACCATACTCTCACATCATCAAAATGTCCCTCTTTGTAACTGAGTGCAACAGAAACGGTTCTGTCACCTTTTTAGGGGTTACGTCACCCGTAATTTCATGTACAAGCAAAAATGTTCTGAAGGATTTCATTCTAGAACGTTGCCAACTGTGTTGATAGCTGACATATTTACCTTTTAAATTAGGAGAGCATGAGAGAATAAGCAAGGTGATAAAGTGGACAAGAATTGGATGAAGTAGAGCACTGTTGAGTAAGATTCAGGTATATCCCAAATAAAAGTATTCACCAGCTAAAAACTATGGTCTACAATACAGACAAGGGTGCATCTCATTAATAGCATTACGAAGAGAGTGCAGGGAGTCTAAATTGGAGAGAATGTTTTGGACATGGTTAAACAACTGAGAATGTATGAGAAACAACTCAATCAGAGCTGCACTTTGCCCTGTTTAGCTGACAACAAAATGAAAAATAGAATTAGACTTTTTTACTCCAAGTAAAATCAATCTCCAAAATAAATATTCCTTGCATTTCCATTACCACAAAAATATGAAAATTATCACTGACTCAAGACAATGCTTGAGTGTTCATTGGGGTTGGCCAACCATAAAAGTGAGAATTCAAAAATGGCGCATGCACGCATTTCTTGTGACTTGAGCCAGTAACAGAAATAAAATCCTAAAATCGTAAGCAATATTATGAGACTAAAGAGATCAAAGGACTAATTTGATTTCCGTATTTTTACCAGCTAAACAGGATGAAAGTCAACATTAGCAAACAATTAATGAGGACAACAACAGATATTGTTCCCTGAAATATCACAATTATTCAATACATTTCAACAGTTAATGCCTTCTCATACGCCTTTCAGCTTTCTTTTGCTTCTTCTCATCCACCTCTGGTGGCTCTGCGAAAATCCAAGGGGCCAAAATATTCACCCATAGTAAATATAATGCGCGGAAAGGAGCCTGTAAAAATGAAACAGCAATGAGGTGAATCAATGAAATAGAATAGTTGGAAAATAACTTAAATATTAAATATTTTGACAAATTCGGAGTTTCAAATCAGACTGTCTGATATTCATCATGCTTTGACTTTCTTTTAACTTTCTAAAATCACTACATTCCCTCAAGAATGCTTTTCTCTCCAGAGTCTCCTTCTTTACAAAATGTCTATCACATTCCACACACCACACGTCAAAGAAGTCGATTAACTTTCAAACTGGAAGATGCCTTCTGGCCATGCGTTTTTACACAGCCTGATGTCATCCTGTCACAAGATTATGATTAAGTGGTGATACGTTTCAACGTCCTCCACGCCACGTCCACAGCCCTGAGCAAAAATTACGATACATCGTTTGAAATGACCTTTCCATCAATTTGAAGAATGGAAAAGCTTACCGATTTTGCTGATTTGACAAATATTTAATTTTTTATTTACAGTTTGACAAGAGCATTCAAAATAAACAACACTGACTTCAACATAACTCTGGCAGATGCAACAAAACTTGGACGAACTCCTTACCAGAATTATTTAGCAATTTGGTGAAACACTTGTTGCAATAAAATGACGTTTCTGTCGAAATTAAATTAGAGATAATGTGATGCTATTTAGCTATGTGAATAATTTACTTGCTTTAATGTTAGTTGTCGCAATTTTAACACAGCACTTAAAGCACCACCTAGAACTTTTTGGTAGAGAATTTGCCTGAATTACAACACATTCTAGTCAAAAACAAATTATGGACATTTACTCACGACATTGAGCATCTTAATTCCGTTGACTTTCAATGCTGGCAAGCTTATTTTGAAAACTGCTGTAGAAGCTACAGGCAGGCAAATCTCAGTTTGTCACATGCTAATTTCATCAGAGATCAATAGCGAGGTATTCATTCGGTTGTTTAGTGATGGCATATTCACCACTAGTACAAGTATGATGTGATTTAGACCCACAGATAAGGCTGGGATAGAAATGCAGCCACATCAAATTTTCAAAAAAATTACAGGTATTGTAATTTTTTCGATTCAAGTAACCAAGGGGCAAGTTAGCATTATTCAACATGGGCGCACCCAGTGGGGGCTCCGGGGGCTCAAATGATCTCCCCTATTTGGTGAAGTGGGCAAAAAGGTGTGCCTCAGAGAAACAAAAGGTCTGAGAAAACGAGACAAAAGTTCACTAAAAAGGTGCAGACGCACAGTGAAGGTAGTGGATTAATCAGTGAGCTCCGACGACAGTTGCACCCATTGTATGCTCCCCGGGGTGTTGAGAAGGAGCAAGAATAACAAGGGTCATAGCCAGCTAATAATTGTCCAGGTCCTCAGTATTTTACATCTATTTTACATCTATAATATGTAAATCGGACCTCGTAATTATTAATGTTTCCAATTTTAACATTTCAATTCACTTGATTGACGTTTGGTGTACAAGATCCAGAACTCAGTTTTTGGGTTACTCTTTGGAAACCAGGTGCATTTACCAAACATTGAGACAAACATCCAAACCTGGATCGAAGAAAACCCCTTCAAGAGAATGAATACAGACCTTACCACCTCCAGCGGCTAGTCTTGGGTATAAGAAACACCGCATTATCTAAACAAGAGTCGACCAGTAATGAACAAATTTGCTTGCTTATATCCATTTAACTTGCTCATCTGATAAATAATAATATGTACTAAGACTCCCCTGATAATTTCTCATGAGTCTCATGAAGTCATGAATGAATATGTCAATAAAATGCCAGACTAGGCACAACGCTCACCCCCCCGCCCCCCCAACCTCATCTGCACGTGCACATGACCACTGGATAATTCCCAGATGTCAATAGAAAAAAAAACGGTTTCAAAGGCAGCACTATAACTTGAACTTGTCTATGTTTGCAAGAAATGATTTTATCAGTTCATTGACTCCAGTAGAAATTCAGCATTTAGTTTATTTTTTCATGTCATGCAAGTCGTGTTAATTCACTTGACATGAAGTGGTGCATTAGGGGAAGGTCATGATCTTATCAACCTACTGAGAAATGTAAGTAAATGTACTAAGTTATCAATACAAATATAATTAGAGCTCTTGGGGCTCTTCAAGGTCTATTGCACTGACAAGCATTCATTTCAAAACAATGTCCTTGAAATACCAAACATTTTTTAAGACAGTCTGCACCTGGTTTAAGATATACATATTTATATAATTTCCTTGACTGCACAGTTAAAGTGCAGTACACCAGTCATTTGAATTTGAATTATTACATTAGATACGACTGCAACACACTATGAACTTAAACTCTGGATTATACAGAAAAAAATCTTAGCGAGGTATGCTTGCATAATATTTATCAATATCTGCTGATGTACATTTTATTGATGAATATCAGTCCTAAAGCAGGATATTCAGTACACCAATTGATATCAGAAAAGAATACAATTAATTTGCAATCCAATCTGGAAAAAACTTTCTGCATTCAAGTAAACCCATTCCAGAAACACAAGAGACCAACAATTCGAAGCTGTCTATTTAAAACGTTTTTCTTAACTTTTGGCTACAGTCCAAAGACAGATGCCAAGTTCCGTTTTTTCTAAAATTATCTAGCTACTCACCAGCAACCATAGTAACCAGAAATAGTTCCAACACAAAGACAAAACTTGCACAATTGCGGTTAGGAGGATGATATCTTTGGCATGCCTGAAATGAGATAAACCATACATAACAGGCATGTTAAAAAATTAGATGATTGTGTAGTTACACTTTGTCTATTACACAGCACTCACTATTAACAACCGTCTGAACTGTGTGATTCCCAAAATGGTCCATAAAAGCATAACCGATAAAATACATCGAACTAAAAATACATGCATGGTAATTCTCCACTTATTTCGCACAAAATATATTAGCTATACTTTTACGATTGTCCGGGTGTGACGAATAAACTGAACAAATGCTAGACTTTGTGCAAGACTGGGTGTGCAAAATTAAATGAACCAAGCATCGCTGACTGCCCATGTGTGAATTTAAAGAAATGCAGCCTATGGGATGCCAAGTGAATGTGATCATGTGAACAATTGAGGATGAAAGTAAGAGATACAGTCAATCTCCCAGATGGTCCTCACAAAAATACATACAACAAACATGGTAATAATAAATCGTATAAACAATGAAAGGGGCGTCAGGATACATTGGTAGTAAAATACAATTGATTTGATTTTAATGGCAAAACAAGAAATTTTACATGAAATGATAAATGATAAGATTAAAAACAGTACTTAAATCATGTACAATTAAAATATTTTAAATCAAAACAAAAAACCAATGTACAAATAATTGGGGTGTTGCCACGAGATCATATGAAAGACATATACATTTACATATGCATATACATAAACATAATTATATACCACAAGTAATGATTATGTGACACAAAGGTGGCTGTACAAACGTATCTTAAAATGGCTAAACATGTGATAAGGAAGACTATTCCACTCCCTAATGACAAGAAGGAAAAAAGCCTTGCAGTTTCAAACAGTAATCAAGTTACTTTATGCTGTTCCAATATGAGGGCACTTCATCCCACCTTTGGTGAGACACTGTATTGAGCACATGTCTTTCTCTTAATAACACCAAACTCATCAGGTCACTTTGTATTTACAACAGTGTGAGATATCTGACATCAATGGATGGAGTGGTGGCAATGTTCCAACCTTTTGGACACAGTTAAAGAGGTATGTTTTACGAGAAACGAAGACAGGGTTTTGCCTTGATAATTTCTGAAGAGCAAAACTGCTAATTTGGTGTACGAAATGTGGCGAGTGTGCTAAATAAGTGTAGAATTGCCAAACAAAGAAGACAGAAATGATGAACTTTGAGCCAAGCGAAGGTATGAAGATTTTGTTAGGTCAGATCCACAATCATGTACAAATCATAAAGTAATTTTTTGTAGAATGCACTTGTTTTCAGGGGTCAAAAGTATCAAAACGAAAAAATATCCATAACGCAATCTCTCTCCTCTAGGAGGGTTATATTTTAATACCGGGTGCAACACTACCTGATCACACCTCCCGAAAAACCTCACGGCAGACCCTGAACTCATCCAGGCACTCTTGACAACTTTTTACACCGGCAGCAAGACCCCCATTAAACGCTCATTAAACCCAACTTACTCTGCCATTCCTGCCTCCATGTTCAAATCAATGTTACCATAGGTTGGACCAGCCATAAATTTCAGGAACTGGTAGGCAGTTGTATACACTACAAGAGCCAGGCATGATAGTGTCTGTAACAAGATGGAAATAAGACAGATGGAATGTCATGTAAACTTAATAAATGTGTTCTTGGCATCATAAAAAATGACATATGAAATGCAACAAAAATCACACGATCATCGCCAAATAAATGTTTTCATTATTATTCCATAAACACAATCAGGCATTAAGTATTAAACAAACTGCAGTAACCACAAATTTCATCTACATCATAACTGATAAATGCAACTTCGTTTATAGTTAAAACTTTTAACACAGATGTTCATGATTGTTCACTTAAAGCAAGTATTCCTACAACTACAAGGGTGTAATAAACATTTAATAAACATATTTTATTGATGTTTGCTTCACACTGCATAGAACCACATGTGACTTTCACTCATCCAAATCAAACAGTCTGTTCAACAGAACACAATGTATATTTGATTTTGGAAATATCGGTAGTGGGCAAAAGTCAAACATGGGTATTAACCTAGACAAGTTTGGTCATATCAAAACCACAAATCTTTGAGTAAATTCCACAAATTGCAGGATTATACTCACAATGAAGAGAGTGCTGTATGATTCCCAGAACAGAAAAAACTGTACTAAAAGGTAGCCAACCTGAAATAATTCAAAATAAAAATTTCAAATCATTCCACAACAGAAATTCTAAACTTGCCGTAAAGTTTTATCCGAGTTCGGTTTTAGAGGAGAACACTGTCCCTACCTACCTGGAATAATTCTAGTGTAGGTTTGGCACAATTTCAGCATGATTTCCACCTTTTCACTTAAAATCTTTACAAAATATTTTGACCACAAACCAATTCAAATGATGCTCTTGGAAAACTTACAAAAATATCCAGAATCAAATAGGGAATTTTCAAAGACATTTTTGAATTCATGGTAGTGCAGAAACAAAATGGCCACTAAAATCGAGTGTTATTCCCTTCATTTTTAGTAAATTGCCGGTGAAAAATGTCAAGACATGCAGAACTGAAATGTACAAAATATTGCTGTTACAGTGATGTATCTCAAGTGATGAAAATGTGTTCTGAACTGGTGAAAATGGGACAAGTCAAATCTTTAATCAAGTGATTGCTGTCAAATAGAAAAGTATACTACAGTAAATCTCACCAATTAGGGGAATGATGTGGTCAAGAAGAGAACTGTTTTTTTCATTTTTTCACAAACAACAGTTAGCAATCAAATATGTTTTGTCATATTCAAGTTCTATACCATAGCTGCAATCAAACAATGTTTTCAGAAAATCTAGACACTCACGTGTTTGCTACAAGCCCTTGAAAAATTAGCTTTTTAAAACACACGCAGCTTATGGAAGAAATGGAGGTCCTAAGACCACGGTTCCAGGGCCTTTATAGCTCCCAAAAAATGAAGAATATGGGGGTGGGTCGGGTTTGATGGCAGTTTTGTCGACTGAATGGGAAGTGATTGCCACAAATGGTATTCAGTTGTTCGTTGAAGATGTTCTGAGTAAATCGAGTCCAGATATTTGACCTCTGCTCTTGTCTACCAGGATATGGACTAAGTGCCGCCATTTTCTGAGCTCATCCTTGTTCAGTGCTGAATTGTTGGCGCGAATCTAGGTACCCTTCAGACAAGTGAAAATTGTAAAAAATGATAGGTAATGGTATATTATTTTAACCTGAATTTCTGGAATAGAGTGAAAGAGCATTCAGATAATGGTCTCCTCACTTTCATCGGGGCAATCATGAATTTGTGGTTTTAGATAAAAATGGACAAAATCACACTTTTTTGGCACCTTAATTTTTTCCCAGTGGATGTGGCAAGGTAGAAAGACAGGGCTTTGTCAATTTTCTTCACCTTTGAAAACCCCATAAAGTGCATTTTCTTGTAGCAATGCCTTTTTTCAGGGTGCAAATAAGGGCTTTCACTGACCCAGATCAGTGATAACATCAAAATCAACCACTCAAACTGTGGTCTTGGTCTTACATTTTTAAGGTCCCACTTCCTTTCACCCAGAAAAGGATCAGATAACATACATCACTCACTGGCCCAGAGCTGTAACATTTTAAACAAACTGACAGCATCTGACAAACACACACTCAACACTGCATGGCATTGGAATGAGAAAGCTAAACAAAGCAGTAAAATAGCAGTCTCTCTCCAACTAGGAGGTCTTACTTACATTTACTCCTGTGATAACTTTTAAGTAGAAACCTAGAGTCGACTGGTTGTCTTCAATAATCTGCTTTTGACCCTTGGTTCCTTGTTTTCCTTTTGGCTGGAAATACACCAAAACAACTTGTAAACTTAAGAAGCTTGTAAATTTTTAACTGTCCTTTTTCAAGGCTTGAGCTTGTCAGTTTTTTTAAACATCGATGACTGAAAATGTTTAATTCATGCCTCAACACATTACGCGGCTGTTTATAATCACAAAACGCAATTTTGTCACAAAATGTCAACTTTTGCTTTGAACATGAATTTCTAAAAATAAACAGTGAGTAACATTGTGTAACTGTATAATCTGACAGCTGTAATAGGGAACAATGTCTTCAGATTTTGTAATCATTCCCCAAACAATAGAGATCACAGACGTCAGTGCTGATCAGTTTTGAATACATTGTCACATGTTGACGGTCCAAGCCTCAGTTCATGAAAAGAAAATCAAAAACTGGAGTCACCAGTCCATCAGCCATAGATTGTAAAATAATTTAGGGCTTGATTTCGCCATACACTCCTTGGATTTGTAGTAGCATCCCAGTCACAAAAATTCAGACATTTACGAATTCATCTGTAATTGTTTTGTGTTGAATTCACAATTTTAAACATTAATAGAACATTGCAGCCAATATCCAATACCTTGGTCTACAATCATTTATTTAATTTCATGAACTCAGTCAAGCCCACACGCATGCTCAAATTACAACTGGAAGTATAAACAGCAAAGAGTTTGATTTGTTTGCATAAAAGCAGCAGGGCCTGACCTTGATGCAAACACAGCTGTGTACTGTGGGACTGTTCGCTTGCCCTTTGGTAATTAAAGAGTTCTGCACTGCATGGCTTACAAAAAATCAATCCATCACACAATTCACCCTTGTTACTCCACTACCCTGGAGAAACAAAGACAAATGTCACTGGTGTGGCACTGCCTGATTTACTAAATTTTTGGGAATTCCCATTTGGCAACCTAGGAATATTGCCACGCCACACATGTCTTTACTAGTACGCAAGCAAAAATCTGTAAGCATACAAACATTTGACACGTATCAACACACATAATAAAATGTGCAAGGGCTGGCACATAGGTCACATAAAATGCAAAAGGCAAATAGTGTCCCAAATTTGAGAACCACATTTCCGCCACATTTTCAGAGAAGGAAACTGGTACTCAACACACAGGAACGTTATGAATTTCCTTAATACCCACATATGCAGCGAGCGTGAAAAGAGTAATTCTGCACAGTTTGTTTTTGATGCTATGCTGGTCAAGTATGACATGTAGCTTATAAAAGCATCTTGACTTAATTGTATGACGTACTGCAAACATAAATAACAGAGGATTAGGAATTGCAGGATTGCAGCCTTATATCAATTGGGGTAAAATGTGAGAGAAATACAACCTGGTGCACAATTAACATGTATTAGTGCACAGCCTGGTTGTGCCTGGTAGTGGTCAATGACCAGAAAACTCAATGCGCCGGCTGAAGATTGTGACCACCTATGGCTAACAGTCTACATAGATTAGAGGGAGGCTAGACTGGGACGGTTGGCCTTGATACAGAGATCTACCTTTGAGTATTACATCTTTAATATATTATCACTGGTGACCCAACACTGTGAAATTCTGAGAACCTACTTACAGTAATATAACGTGTAATTGAAATGGTCAGTCCATATAACTTATAACTAGGCCTACTGGTAGTAGCGACGAGAATACCACTAGAGGCTAGTGTTCGTCAAGTTGTGGTAAAAATAAAAGTCAGTCAAAAGTACAGTTTCAACATGGTAAAAACAGTTCACCATTACCGCCATTATGGGTTCTGCAATCAGAAATATGCCCCAACCTCGGGGATGAACCAAGGAACACCAAACAGCTGTGCAGTAGACGTACCGCGGACGGAACAGACAGACAAATTGATTCATATGCAGCGTCCTCTTTCGGTATTTATTGCTTCTACAACTAGACTAGCCCGGCTGCCGGAGTTTTCTGCAGAATGGATAATATATTTACCTCTTTGTTTCTGCGGACAATCAACACTGTTGCCAGCGCGCAAACTGATACCTGGAGAGACAACACGCACCATAGTCAAATCTGGAATGAGTTTAGGAAAAATCGGCTTGTTTCCGCCGATCGAGGCGGGCACTCCCTTGGGCTCCGGTCAGTGACCAAGGGCACTCTGAAACGTGCCAACTTTTGTAGTGTAAACTGCACTTTCGTTGTAATGATAGTCATTCGAGTGATTTCGTGATCCCAATATATGTCGTGCGAGAATAAACACTTTTACGACAAAGCTTATTACATGTGTACTTTAGAACAAGTCCATCGGCTTTTCAAAGCATGCAAATGACTGTTGGAGTTACCCGAAACTTGTACTCCTCATCGGATTTTCCAAGAATGCAAACAGTTACCGAAAATACATGTACGCGCCCATGGGCGTACTTTTACATTTTTTCCCGAATATACGCCCACGGGACATATTTTTGAAAATTCCGACTGTCTTGACATGCCTGCAAGCCAATGAGCATATTAACATATATTGGGAACAGGATGGAAATGTTCTACCAACGTACAGTACAATGTTTGATCTTTCTTCAGTTACTGGCATTATTATAGTTGAAAGGAAAATAAATAAGTTAACAGCGGTGTGTGCGGCCAATTGAAAGTTTGACTCACCTTTTATAGGAATCGCCAGCAGTCACTTCAGATTACTGAATACACGCTCACTGAAATTCATATCAGGGCCCTTTGTTTTAAAGGTGTTGGGTCTGTCTCGAGAAACAACAAATTAGGGAAATATTTAGGAAGCACTCGTGTAAGACAATTTCTTCCTTAAATAGACCTGATCTTTTAAATAAGTCTAGGGAATTCCCATATTTGGAAGCACGCGGGGTTTATAAACTTTGCCGTGGAATGTTTACGTCCTCTTGAAGTGGTGTTATCTTTAAAGAAACAATAATCAAAGCTATTTCTACGGATGTTATCGCTCTAACTTGTTTTACGTTACACCGTGTAATTATTTCTGTTTCACATTATGCATCCATATCACAGGTCATAATCTTGTTCTTAATATCAAAAGCTCTGCAGGTGAATTCTTGGAAATTTATGTTTGTTTAGCTGAAAAACATAATGTGATCGATATTCTGCGCTTCGCATGGTCTTGTTGCAGGTATCTTTGGTCTAATTATTGTATACATTTTGCGTTGTTTCGTTCCTCTAACCCAGTTTGTTTTGTTATCTACCTGATTCTTTTGTTAGGCAGTTGCCACAAAGTTGTTTTTTAACTCTTGTTATTTATCCATAACCTTGCTAGCTTTTTTATGTTTCCGTTTTCTAATTCTCACTTACGCCACGCATGCCACATTATTATTTTGTATCCAGTTTTCCACCATTCGCCAATTGTGAGCTAATTAAAACCTGGCAGTTGTTTCAACACATGGGCAAACATACCCAGTACCTCTCCAATATAGCGCTAGGAGTCAAGGGTGGAAGCCGATACTCAGTTTTCCTAGACAGGTATATTGGTTAGTGAAAGCCAAAGCGGAAAAAATCCAGGACAAAAATTTTCTGTTCAAGACTAAACTGAATTTTCTCCAGGACCAAAAATATACTCAAAACCGAAAATGATCGATCGCGCCAGGGCCTTTAATTTATAACGTAAGGACCAAAGTTTAACACGTCAGGACTAAAATTTATCACGCCAGGGAACAAAATTTGTTATGTCAGGAAAATTTCACACATGAGAAAAATTTGACGTCGGGGAAATTTCATTCCAGGAGACTGCGTGACCATCCACCACCAAGCATTTGGAGTCAAGGTTGGAAGCCGTATGTGTATTGGTCTCTGCCGTCATTATCAGCCGATTTCATGAAGGTGGTTTAACAAAACCAGGTTAAATTAAAATTAGACCAGGTTTAGGAAGACCAGGTTTAAGTCTTAAACCTGGTCTTCCTAAACCTGGTCTAATTTTAGTAGTTGGACGATTTTGACGAATCAAAAACTAAATATGATCAGCATTTGACTAGGAATTCAGACATGCTATTGGTTTATGTTCAAATATGTTATAACTTAACTTTTGTCTTTAATAGCTAGCACAGTCCAGTCAGGCTAGATACGATCTTATTGGAGATTAGAGCAATTATCGAACAAAAGTGAGCTGTCCTTCCAACCATAAATGCCAGAATGGATTTAATCAGTCGTGTAAGGTATTAATTTGGCTATAGGGGTCATCTTCCCAACTTGTTGTTGGGCTATAGAATCCAACAAGTTGGGATCAACGGGCAAACGCCGTAATGCTTGATTTTAGTGATATCAAATCTATAATTTTCAAATTGTTGACTTGGTCCCCCTTTTAAAAAATCCTGAATCCGCCCCTGCTACGTTTGATCTTGTGTCGTCGTAAAACTGAATATTGAAAATAGTCCATTCTTGCTCTAAAACTGCGTCGTAAATGCACACCGCGGCATCATTCAGTTGCACCTACATGTACATCATGCAAGTCTGACATATTTTAAATCAGTATTGAACCTGGGTTTGACCCAAGTCCAAAGTTAAACCTGGTTTCAGATCTTAATGCAGGTCTAAGGAAAATAGACCTCGTTGGTGTAATGAAAACTGACTTGGACCAGGACTAAACTGGAGTTAAACCAGGTTTTTCTAGAGTTAAGTTAAACCACCTTTATGAAATGCAGATTATCTTTAAACCTGGTCTAAGTCCAGTTTAAACCAGGTTTAACTTTAAACCACCTTTATGAAATCGTCTGCATATGGATAAGTGTTAGCCCCAGTCACTCGCTCTTGCAACCGACACGGAAGGCCGCATGACTAAATGAAACGTCAGAACAGTTTCAAACTGATGTTTAGAAAGTGTGCAATTAATAAGAAAACCCCAAAAGTAAAAAACGTGGCAACTTTGCCATAGGCCCCACACGTGATCATATTGAGTAATAGCCTACAAAACCGAAATGTGACAAAAGCATTTATTTATTTATTATTTATTTATTAATGTAACATTTACAATGAGGGCAGTACATGATTTTTCAAGATATCTTCTTCTTGAATTACTGAATAATTGTCCGAAATTACCCCCACCGATCTCAGAAAAAAAGTTGTTCCCATCTACTAAGTCAGCTAACGTACGTTATAGAATTACACTGTACGTGTCAGTTAACAGAATTACATAAGTATGCGCAAAGTGCCTTATGCCCACATCTCCTTGTTCCCTTTGTGGAGTGCGGCGCTTACATGAACCAGCTCAGGTAGCGAAATGTCAGACTTGTCGTGGACTGTTATTTTATGCCCCAGGCACGGACTCAAGGAATACCGAAATATTAGTTTATCATAAGATCTATCAGCTTCTTGGCCTCTGACGCGAGCTATCATATCCATTCTATTTACACGGATCTTCACGTGGAGCTAAAAATAGCTCTGCAGGTCAAGTCACCTCAGATAACTGTGGGCCTCAGGGCATCGTGTTCTAAATCCTACTACCAGATATAGTATAACCTGTGATTGCCAGGAAGCCACTGATGCACTTAATACATGGAGCGGAGCTACAAGTAGCAGGGGGAGACGGATTGTCTGACTTGGTGTCTCGGATGGAAGCAGTATAACCTCTTAACAGGCAATTCCCCTTTAGAACCCATGTTGCCATTGCGCATTAGGCATCAGAGTGGTCAAACTCTAACAGTTTATCTAAATTATAGTACACACCCTGAAACTCCCAATTAGACGCGTGCACTAAAACCACTAATCTGCTTTTAATAAAAACTAAAATAGGGCAAATCTTGAGTGTAAAGGCATTTTTTTCAAAGAGCAACAGGGAAAAGTCATTTTATTTAAACACCACAAAATGAAATAATAACAACTTCAGAGAGCACAATCATGCACATATAGCTAGAAATGACGCTTTGATCCTAATGATAAAAATTTTCGCACAAAAATAAAATGGCATATTATGCCACCTAACAGCATATCACTGTTAAAGAGAAGAGTTATATTAGTAGCTATTTAAAATACTGTGAGGTCACACATAAGAATTAGTGAGATACACCATTGTCCGTTATACACACGCTAACTATTATCAGGACAACTAACTCTCGAGTAATTGTTTTTGTGGTCAAGATCAACTGGCAGTACGAAATTCGTTAATCATGTCCACAAACTTTCCAGTGGCCTCCAGAGGGCCCTAGTCGCACAGAAATTCCTCTTAACAAACATGACCTACTGGAACTACAGCTAGTGAACAAGTGATCCCTGATCACCAAATTACAATACACAATAGACAAACCTGTTACTGAAACAGGACTACCACAGCCATACAGAAACTATAAGATAAACATCAATTTAAACTCTTGTTACTAAAACAAAAAATGAAAGACCCAGTTAGCTAATAATAAAATTAAATAGCTGACATTTGCCAAATACATAATTATACACAGACAGTCAACAAAATATTTGTTCATATTTTCAGATAGAAGTAAACAAACCCTAGATCAGCATTTTAATTTTTGTAACCAGAAAATAAGCTTTTTTCATAAAATGCAATTTTGAAATGTCGCAAAAAATCAATTTAATCACAAACTATAAGGGGACTTTTACATTATAATCTAAATGATGAAACTCTTTCCTAGCTTGTTATGTTCTTATCAAAAACACATTCATCACCATGTGTTTTTGCAAGACATTTAGTCCTACACAACTCACCTGAATGTGTGTTGTAAAAGTGTATATAACTTAATCATCTACACAACAAAAACAACAGTAGATGTCTCTAGAAGCATACCAGAAATTTAAGCAAAACTCAATTTTAAAATCTCCAGTTACCAACAAGAAGAATTACACAGAATAGCTACAACATAATTTTGCCAAACACTCATCTATCTGAGCAGCTTAGGTGGATGACAAAAAGTTTGGCAAGAATTGTACTGCCCACTCAAATGACAGCATGAGACAGGCTCCCCTACAATATGGCAAACACTGACATTTAGCGATAGTGTACCAGAACAGTAGGGACAATTCAAATTTTGAACAATATGTTAAGTTTGTATGCCCAAAACTAATTAACCACCTGATTACATTTATACTATTAGAAGGCTCCAAATGTTGCAGAACACACTTATTGACTAGGTTTGCATTCATGCAAGAGCAACGCTGGGGCATTGACATACGCCCACAGTGCATAGCAAGCCTTATGTTTCCAGTGGTTAATAAGGTGCTGCAGTAGTCTAATATCCCCAAAAATAACATGATGTCAGTGGGTTGTCATCACACACCTCTCGGTCACTTTTCACTGAAATCTAACAATTGGTTTTCTAGATATTGTCCGGATTCAAGACAATCCTCCGTTTGACTCGATTGATGTCACTTCAACTTATGCAAAACCTGATCACCCAAATATTCAATTGACAAAGTCACCTCAAAGGAAAAACTGTCTATTTAGATACTGTATGACTGACCACACAAAAAATAAGCTATCCAGGGCTCACCTCACCTGAGGGGGATAGGGATACTTTTGTCATGCAAGCACAACTGGGGCTCATTACTTAATCCTTACTAGTGAACACGGTTAAAAAAAAAACAAAATGCACTTAAAGCTTCAGCTCAACACATCTTCACAGTGCTCAAGACAGAAGACACTGAGATTGGCTTTTAAACAGATTTTGACAAATGCACCAAGACCTTTAACTTACAACCAACTTCAGCTTAATACTTAAAAATTTCATGTTGCCTTTTCAACAACTCTAAGACTTGCACTTGAAAACTTTACCAAGTTCTTTGTCATCTCCACCAATCCCAGTCCTCTCGCAATCAGTCACCACACGGTGCTTCAGTTCCATTGCACATTGGTTGTGAACTGTATACTTCATCCTCTTCAGGGAATGAACTGAAGCTGGCCTCAGACTGAGAATGCGGCATTACGGCCGGAGGAATGACTTCAATGGTATAGAATACTTTTTTCTGTTTCATCCAACTGTATGTGTTGTCAAACCTGAGTATGTCTGCAAAGACAAAAAAGATCAAATTTTAATAGCAATTATAACACTGATTCTGACCATAACTTTGTTAACTTTAATAGCAACAGAAACATTATGAGGGTAATCTGAAGAAGATGGGGTTGGCATAAGTTAAAGTATTGCTTAACTATGTTGTTACCATTAGCTGCCAACATACACAGTAGGGTACAATAGTGTAATTTAGTTCTATTTTCACAAACCTCAAGTATCAGGGCTTAGAAAGACCAATGAAAAAAGAGGAAAATTTTCCAGGTGACATCATTTAAAGGAAATAACATAATATCAATTGAAAGTAAAATGTTGACTTTTACTATAGGACTGGCCTCTGACATAGTCCAGGAAAATGATAACATCAATCTATTTCTGTCATGACCCCATCATGACCCCATCATGAAAAAAATCCTACGTTGACACCCCAACCAGTCGAGATTGAGCAATTTCACCAGTTTGCACAACTCAGAATCTTCCAATTTAGAACAAAGACATCCCGCTGTTTTGGTTAATCAATCGCCTCAGACTGCTAATGCTATCGTTCTCTAGATAACGAGACAATCATAAACACATTGGGAGAAACGACAGTATGTTTAAATTTCGGTTTTGAAAGTGTAAATAGCATAATTATGTAACTATTTAAATAGTTAGTGAAAAGCACATGTGATTAGGTTTTTGAATTTTGAAAACTGGACAAGAAATGTGACTTTTAAAACCTAAAACATTTGTTTAATTTTGCAATAAAATGTTCTTCATTAACTCTGTTTGGTGTGCAACACATTTGGGCCAATTATCAAACCACAAGGCAGCAGTTGGGTTTTGAGGTAAGCCAAGTGTTATACAATTCTTGGCATGAAATCTATGGCTACGGAATGATCGTACAACTTACATGTTCCAGCATGGCTACATGTGACCATGCCATCTTCAGGGACAAGGTGACTGTTGACCCTTGAACTCTGGAGTATAACCTCCATTTCATTTACCTTCAGTCGACCCGCTCCAGGCGGTGTGTAGTAGACAGCATAGGCAATGTCATTGTACTCAGTGCGGAACGACCACCTGAGGGTCAGATGAATTTAGAAGTGAGACACAGCAAGGTAAAAATGTATGCAATTTAAAGCTAAGATAAAACAAACTAAAGATGGTTCAACATGAAAAATAGTCGGTGAGCTTCACCCAAGACATAGCACAATGACAGAGTTCAAGTGTATTAGCTCTGCTATTTCAGAAATGAAATAGAAGACAAATTAATGCAAAATTAAAACAAAAATGGGCTCGCAGCTGAAATACACACCAGTCTCATAACAACTGGCATGGTGCTTTTGAGCCTGGGATACATAAAAACAACTTGTTTTATAGTGAAAATGAAGGGAATTTAATCTTGCATGGGTGTGATTTTGGACCCTTGCCATGTTTCTTTGTAAAAGTGACGAGAGCAACGTAAAGCATCCATCGTGTGCATTGCAAATGGTAAAGGGTGACCACTTTTTCAAATATTTCCACTGCAGTCAGATAAGCCTGAAATTCAGCGTCAGTTGTGCAGGCTCTCCTCATTAGGAACAAGTAGGACACGTTTTATGAAGAAACATATATTACGGCAGGAACAATGAAAAATTGTCACAAGGCCACACCACAGCAGTCAGACACAGAGGAAAAGATAAAAAAATATAATTGCCACTAGAGCGCACAGCAGTGGACGGATTGGTCTGAAAGTCATCGTTAGCCGCTATCATATCCTTAACACATCTGCATAATTTCACAACGATCCTCCAAAGAGTTACGGAGACACAGCCAAGGACAAAACAAAATTGCCACTAGGGGCCACCAGAGTAATAGAACCATCCATAGGTCTTCTTGTAAGGAACACACCTGTCATTTTCACAATGGTAAGGATGGAAAAAGGCCACGTATCACATGATACGGACATGAATTTGTGCAAAAAGTCATGAATAGAAATACAAATGCTACCTGACCACACTGCCAACTGTGTCAACCTTGACCTCAGCACGATGAGACGATGCTCTGGGTACAACCGCTGACGTCATATTTTTGGGATCCATGAAATGGTTTGCAGACAAGTAGTATGACTTGGGCACCTCTCCTCCAAAACAAACCTGAAACATCCACACAACATTAGACTAAGTGCTTTTAAGCATTAAAATGTCTGCTGGGGAACGTACTAGCAAAGATGGCTGCAGATGTTGCACGTTGGAAACTAGAATTATTCTTCACCATACACACAAAATAGTCTTCATAGTCTTCATGGAAATCACTCAATGTTTTACAAGGGTGTGGACGGGTACGCAACATTACCGCTAGTGTTAAACTTCACATGGTTGTAACTGCTACACGATTACCTGGAAGTACACAACCTGGAGTCACTGCCACATACGAGTACAACAGTGACCTGATTAAGTACGAGTCGTGACTGTTTACAATAACACGTACCATAGTTTGACACTTTGGGTCATTGTTGGAGTCCAACATGGTGCCACCAAGATAGACTGGTAACTGATCAGCATCTATAGCCTTCAGCACGTGTTCCAAGTAGTCTCCTACAGAAGCATATAACAACAAAATGTACATTTAAAATCACTTCCATATTATACTTTTCACAAATGGCAACAATTAAAACGAAAACCATTATATGTGTTGCAATTTTACAGCACGAGTCATTGATTGGCAACCACAAAAATGCCGAAGCTTATCTGCATAAACTTAAATGCCTCACGACAATTCCAAAATGCATCGACTACCTAACATCTTGGTACCTGTTAATGGTGAAACCATTAAAAGTTGACCTAGTTAATCTAACCTCAGGATGAATTTATGAAAATGCACAGAAGGATGAACACTGATCTGGAATTCTGGCAGAGAAGGCTACCACACTGCAAGGTCAACTGAATTCCCACTTTAAAAATAGCTTTGAAAGTTTAATGAGCAATACTAAACCCAGAAAGTGCACCCATGCCTCAGTCTGCTCCCAACAACCCAACAAGACCATGAACATAATTCGCTGATAAACTGTGGAATCGAACTAGTTCAACGTCTACAATCAGAGATAAATGGAGGTTCCAGGATTTCTACCACTGTGTTCTTGGTCAGGCTTATGGGTGGTATTTTGGAGTGCCAAAGCGTCGCAAAACTGTTTTTGTTGTTTGAAATTGCAGATTTTGCCCCAAAAAGCCTACACAGTATTGTTTGAATCAAAATAGTTGCATTCATACATAAAGGAGAATGCCACCAAAAAGCAACATATTGTGCATCAGGTTAGATCGAGTAGTTCCTGACACTAGATGGCAGACTGGTGGAGAAATTATTCGATGACGTCAGTAGATCTGTTGGGCTGTTCATAAGATGCTTATTACTGATGTCAGCTTATCACCAAGTTGGGTTGCGGTAAGTTTGATCTGTTCAGAGATGAATTAGGATTATTTTTCTATGAAATGCCAATAGGTGAGCATAGCCGTGTGTTGTAATTTTAGATTTGCAAACGTGAATATTTTGATGAATTGGCTGCAAAATTGTAAAATCCAGATTCCCCTTCTACAGAATCCATCAAGTCAAAAGTTGTAATGCAGTACCATAACATTTGCAGTCACGAACACTCAAAACGCATAACAAATTGTATATACTGAGAGAAAGACTAACACTTTGTTTGAGTTTTATATAAACATTGGTGAGGGTGAGAATATATTTCATTTTGAAACAGAACGTACAACAATAAAGGGCAACATGGCAAGTTACAATCCTGACTTTGAATATCGAGTACTCGTCCAATTAAGATTTCACAGGTGGATCGTTAGGCTATGAGTTTGAATCAGAATGCACTGATCAAGATATACCAAAGTGGTACTGTAAACGTAGACAGCCAACAGAACACATGGATAGTTCCAAAACTGATTGAATGATTTGTCATGGTGTCAGTGTGCCAACTGCATGATAATGGAAATGACTGATGTCATCAGATGCTGTTCACAACAGACATTTTAATGTTTACATGCCTCACTGTTTTGAGCTGATACAGGAAACAAAACGCCTCTCAGAGAAAAGAAATGTCTAGGTAAACATTAAATTTTGAATTATGGTTGTTTTTAGTTATATCAGTGACAATTTAGTTTAAAATATTTGAGCAACACGTTCATAAAAAAATGTAAACTTAGAGTTCCGCTAAGTGAAATGGCCAACCAAAACTCAAAACACGGCCTGCTGCCTTCGAGCTTGTCCAATACTGATCCACATTTCTTTGTCTCCTGCCTGCCGAACTCAAACACACTAGGCACAGGATCTGACTTCAGCTTTAGTCTCTTTATCTGACCTGCCATGAGCTGTTTGGTGAGACGACATTTGTCAGTGAAATCACTGTCCACCAAATGCCGGCCACAGACACGGAGATCTATGACGGCCTCATACTTGGAATTGACATGTAATCCCATTTTTTGCACCAGGAGCCACTTCCAAAGCATTTCCGGTTCTGGAGGAAATCGAAAAAAACAAAATACCACTTTTCTCGCAGCTTCAGGGTTTGCGCAAGTGGAAGGATACACCACACCAACGTGGCATGCACTCAGCTGAAGATCCATTAACATCACTGCCTTGTGTACTCACCGGTTAACGTGGCATTTCTTGGTTAAGTAAGATCAACCGTATACGAGGTGATGTGGATATAGACCAACTAAAAGGTTATAAATAATTAATTTGGGTGGCATTCTCCTTTAAAGTCACGAGGTTTAGAAAACAAAATTTCAATGGTAAGTCACTTTCAACGACCATAATTTGGATATTCTGAAATTTATACTCCTAAAGCCTAATAAAGGTTTAATCTAGTGTGACGCAACGGAAACATAAAAACAAAATGATCAGTAAAAATAAAACTTACTTCCATAAACCTTAACCTTTCCAACAGTTCGCTCACTCAAGAAAGGACGGATGATTTTGTAAGCTACTGGAAAGAACCTCGGAGCTGCAAAGCAATACAGATTACGTTTTTTTTTCACACGCAGCAACAGAAGAGCTGTTCTAAAAGATGATTTTCAGACTGTTCTCAACAATACGAACAGACACTAGTGACCAGTGTGTAGAACCTCGTTAAAACATACCCAGTTTAGAACTTAAACAAATGCTAAAACGCAGAAACATCCAAGACCAGGTAACATCTAACATACGTAAGTCTATCCCGATTACAATGAATTGCTGTACACAACTCAAAGGTGCGTTGGCATGTACGTTATAAAGGTATCTGAGAAAATATATCATCTACTAGGCACACTTTAAGCCTTGAAATGTTTTGCAAAGGTACATCAGGTCTGCTCACAGTTATCACCATGTTCACAAGTGTGCAAAGTGTAATACTTTCCAGAGAAAGAGGGCAGTGGTTTGCAGCAAGTATACACTTGCGACAGCATAAAATGGTGATGCAAAAAGACAACTTCCAATGTCTTTAATTATTGTTTTCCAATCAAATGCAAAGAATTCTTAGCAAAACAAGGTTTTATTTTACAAAAAGTGTCAACAACTGTTATGAGTACCTTCGACCAATTATGAATTAGCAACTAATTATGCTATAAGGGTTTCCTTGGAAACAAGATTTTTTACTAACATGCCAGTATCTTGTACTAATATGCTGGTACATGTATCTAAATTGTAAATCCCTTTCAATCATACATACCGTTGATAACATAGTTTGCCTTCAGAGTCTCCGGATAATTATCTTCAAACATTTTCAAAATATCACAGAATACGTCCATCCCTAGAGAAATAAGAAATTGTTTAATCTGATGAAAACTGGCAAGTGGATGCAAGTGGCAGCCATAATGAGAAGGGGTTATTAAGAAAAAATGACACAATGCAAACACAGAATAGACACAGTGTAACAAAAAATATTCTTTAACATGTCTGACACCAAAAATTAAAAACATTCAAAAGCAAATCAAATGTTTTTCAAAAATTTATTTTTACAATGCATTTTGCATTCATAATCATTATTGTTCAATTTAGATATGTCTTTTTCAGGTCCAACCATCTGTTTCACCCGAGCTAGCAAAACAGACAAGCATGCCCCCTGTTGGAATTCAAATTACCTGGTTTGTACAGATGTCCCAAGTGGACTTTATCGAGGTCGAAGATTAGACTGATCTGACCAACTCTCCTTCCAAGCTGTGGACAAACAATTTCAGATACAGTGAGTACAAGAGGAATAAAAAACAAATAACCCCAGGCACTCAGTCCTCTGCATTCTTTTACGACACAATCATGGTTACTTGAAACATTAACAGATTGGACTTTGCATCACAGATAGGGAGGAGCATAGTGTGAAACAAAGTACTTGTACTGTGACCCCAAGACTTGTTATAGCTTAGTGCACACAGAAACCATAATCAGGCAAGGACTTTCAACAATGCAATTCAGGCACATCAAATACACCGTAAACTAAATGACGCTTAGATTGTAAATATTTTTCTATGCTCTTGATACCTAAGAAAAAACTGCCCGCACCAATGACCACTCCTATAGTAAAATTGGTAAGTTCCACGCACTGAAATATGTTATCCACAGACTTTGATGCGTTTTAAACCAAGAGGACAAACAGAGTCACCAGATGGCACCTTAACAAGAACTCATAGGTGAGGTTTGTTGTTGTGAAAGCATCTAAAAATCATTTCTAAGATGTAATAGTCCTCTTACACCAACCACTGGCCTCTTTACAATGGCATGACATTTCCGTCAGTCATTTCTTCTGCCATCACCATTGGGCCAGACACAGTAGAAACTCCACAAATAACAAGACCAAAAAGAACACACTACCAAAGTTGATACTGTCATGCATGCGTATAGAGCTTTAGGATAGTCATTGTTATTCCAGTGTTTAATGGCTTTGAATGTGATATACATGAACACGTGTTCAAGTAGTGGTCAAATTAACCCAGCGGAGGGAAAGAGTATTATGGAATTAAATAATCACCTCCTTGCTTCGTTTTTCCATCGCTCTGAGTATGCTTTCTAACACATACACCTTGCTCTTGATGATGTCTTGTTTCTTTGCAGAATGAACAATACCTAACACATAAAATGTTACAAACAGGTCACGACCAATCATGCACACAAGACAAGACACGATGTAACATATACACCATACTGAAAGAACAATTTGGAACAATGAATAAAAGATAATGGCTCATGAATTCATTCATCCTGTTAGCAATAGATCACATCACAATGATGAATGTTTAGTGACACTC
Organism: Phoronis australis; assembly: GCA_002633005.1. Classification (NCBI taxonomy): domain Eukaryota; kingdom Metazoa; phylum Phoronida; family Phoronidae; genus Phoronis; species Phoronis australis. The sequence continues at coordinate 111,707 of NMRA01000155.1, forward strand.
AATTAGCAGTAAGTGACCACAAACATTTTGTTCCATCCAAGACGAACAACTTATGACTTAGACACTTGCGGCTTTAACAAAAAACACCCACAAAGTCCCACAGAGGACAAGGACCACTGATGTTGCAAATTATTACAGGCACGGTGCCATACTTAACTCTGTCACGCATAGACAGCGCATCCCCGAAATGTGCGACAGCGATCAACTTGGTACAAATAACAGGATAACAGCAAGTCAGTAAACCGGCATATAAGGAATACATTCAAGTATATTTGATAAACAACGGAAGTCAACAATTAATAATAGTCAATTCTGATATGCAGAGACATTTAGCAATGTGAGCGGACATAAAATCGAAAACACAAGAGTGACGAAAACACGTCTTAACACCATCAGAAATCCACACGCCAATCACTCATCGCGCACATCTCACATAATCTTGAAGTGACGTTAGCAGTGAGTTAGGATTGGTCTCAACTTGCTCCCAACTCAGATGAGAAGTGATTTCTATGTTTGCAAACACATGAAAGTCCGTTGAACCTTGAGACCACGCTTGCCCCAAAAAACAACACGCTTGTATGTGGCTTTTGTTGATTCCTGCTTTTATCTTTCAAGACTGACACCAATGACACATTTAGAATAAGACAGAATGAGGATTGGTTGAAATCATCAACACAAGGTTTATAATGTATCATTTTAGAAAAGCATTCTCAGGTGTGAGTGTTAGAAAAAAAGTGTTACAGAGTGAAAATCACGTGTTATCAGTACTATGAAACAACAAGCATTACTATTGATGTCTGTAATCTAATGCATCATCAACTGGTACCTTTCAAATCAATGTGCCCAAATGGATCAATCCACACTGGACAACCATCTATATCGTAGCCACATAGTCCCCCTGTGTAGTACTTCCTCACGACTTCGGGTGGCGACCATGTCTCCAGGATAGTGTCAGCTCCAATTTCTTTGCGCCAGGCAAAGCTCTGGTATAAAATCAATACAATGGGGCTATTCGGAAAATCTACAATAACTAGAGGGCGTGCGTGTACTAGTGGTGATAGATTAACAGCCTCGATTTCGCGAGCCCTTTAAATACATGGTGAAATGGCTTGCAGCCGTGCCAACTGAATCTGAGATTGCGTAAAAAGGGTGCTTCTATGAGAGGAAGTATGCACGACCTCATACAAAGGTAAGGTTTGTGATTATTTTAACGAATATTCCATGATTATTCCACCGATGCCTGTTAACTGAGGCACTCGCCGATGTCGACTTCGCGGCAGTCAGTCGCCAGCCAGAGTCTGGTTAATCTTTGTATGTTGTGATATGTGATACGATACTTGACGTAGCAATCGGGATCTTTTCATACATCAAAGCATTATTATTGTTTGGAATGATTTCTAAAAGTTTATCAGTGACAGTTACNATCATCTTCCCAAAAACACTGATTAGCCGTGTTCCTCTGGCACTGAGGGGCAGGGCTGGCACTGAAGGGCAGGGCTGGTTGAAAAGTGAAAAGACCTGTCCTGGTGATGACAGTGCCAAATTCCATGAATATCCAACCAGGGGTTCATAAAATATTAAACAGACAACTGAATGTTCTAAATTGCTGGCACAGGATGACCACAAAACCACATTACATGTATACTGTCTGGTAAATGTATGTGGGCAAATAAACATCAGACACATGATTAGAAACAAGTGTGTATTACATTTGTGTATCATACAAAAGATGTGATTATCATGAATTCAAAAAATATTGGTCTACAGTTAATAATTTGAAAGCTTTACATGAAATTAGATCCTTGGTAATGAAGGCAGTTATTACCTTCATGGCTAAGTACAAATTCTTACCAATGAGCCAGCGTGTAAGAAACACATCATCGTGGTCAGGTTGCAGAATGTCTTGGATATTTTCCCTGAACTAGAAATTACAGAAATATGTCAGCAACTCTATGGCAAGAGTTCATGGTAATTCTCACATTGTTGGCAGGCAGATGGGAAGGTGTAGATGGCGTCAATTTCATAAAAGTGACAGAAATTTGGTCTTATGCTACCTTTTGACAACTGCTGAAAAACATCTAGTCAAGTAAATGTGAGCGCATCGCAGTCTAGAAGGAATTTCAAGGAATCATATCAAAAGTGCAATATTCACACAAAACTGATAGTTATTAACTATCAGTTTTGTGTGAATATTGCACTTTTGCTCAAGTAACATTTAATTATTTTGCATAAGTTTTGAGTGCGGAGCACAAGGTAAAATTTCTGGCTTTGAAGTCTTAAAGTCACGTTTAATGAAACAGACCACTCTAGAGGAGGCAGTGTGGCTTGGTTGATAAGTGCCCGCTTTCTTTACTCGAGGTCGTGGGTTCGAGTCCCACCAGGTCACACTGCTAAACCCTTGAGCCAGGTTTCTAGCTCCTCAGCTCAGTTTTAACGATATATTAATAAAGCATAAAAATATTTCCAGGTGATCAATGCAATGGACCCACATGCGAGGCCTGCGCACGTCTGGTACAACGTGTATCAGACCACCTGCACTTACTTTATAAACAGACCACTCAGGCCCGTAGCCAGCATTGCGCAAGGGGTGGTTCGAATTTCTGGAACAGTGCACCTTTGATATTTTGCAAAGATCGACTCGGTATAGTTTCAGTAAGGCCCCTGACGCAGCTTAATTAGGAAATGACTCTCAGCTCTATGTTCCTGAGATGAGACGGAAAAAATGAGGATGCCGCAACAGCTGCTCCCAAATAATGGGACTAAAATTCGGATATGTTGAAATGCGGTCCAGAACGAGAACGTTCTTACGTTACCTTTCGCCAAACTTTCAAATCAAGCGTGCTTAAATACATACTCGGATGGAATTTTTTAGTCTGTGAATGACTAGAAATTTCTATCTGATTGTATTCTTGCGTGTTACTTACATCACTGGAAAAGGGAATAGCCCAATATTCTGAAGGTTCACTACTACGAAGGTTCACTACTCCGAAAATATCTAAAGTTTCGAGCACAGGTTTAATTTTTATACTTTTGCATGCGAAAGTAAACACTTTGGTTATCATATGCGCTGAATGGTGTACCTAAACCGAAAATAGCATCCGGGTACTATTGATTTCATGCGCACACGAAATTACCAGCATCTTTTACGAATACGAAAAACTAAGTAGCTCTTGCATTTTTATATGATGCCAAACCCAGACTTGGCCTATTGACATATTATCAAAATGACTTTCCCATTCAGTTCTCTGAAACAAAATAATACTCTGTAACCATTGACAACCCTCAAACGTTTGCTGAAAATTATGAATGAAAACTCCTTTCAAAGTTTGCTAAACGGAAGAGCGAAGAAAGCTTTTTGCGACTTGCACAGCAACTGTGGGAAAAGTCCACCCACCAAATTTTGACATGGGGTGTATGAATTTTCAATTGATTACTTAAAAAGGATTCAAAACCCTATTTTGATGATTTCAACCGGCCCTCATTCTCTCACTTGCTGAAGCACCAATGGCGTCAATCTTAAAAGATAAAGCAGGAATCAACTAAGAATTCATACCCACTACCTCACGAATTGGACATTATGGTCCTTGGTGGGTAGTGTTTTCCAACAGATGCAGCGTAACTCGCTAAAAGGGTAGGTCACACTTGCCTCTTTAGCAGAATTTGCAACTAGTTTTCTAATTTTCCTCAAAATTTTTGAGGGTTGTCGAGCCATTAAAGAGCATAATTCTGTTTCATAGAATAGGATGGGAAAGTCGTTTTTAGTATCTGTTAATAGGACAAAACCGGGTTTGGTATACTTTTAACTTGGAAGATTGACGCCAGTGATGCATTAGCTGCTGATTAGCAGGTGACAGAATGAGGATTGGTGGAAATCATCACAAGGTTATCCTTTTAAAAGATTACAAAGTAAGGATATCGGATGAATCATTACGTCACCCAACGGAACTGCACTCATGGCCGGTCGAAACTAAATATATAGTTAGAAGGTTATCCTGTCCCTGCCAGTCTTCACAAAGTCAGAGAATCCCATTTAGTTTTCTTAAAACCGCCGTTGGTCGCCACAGCCCGGACACGTGCCCCGGATGTCCCTGCTTGAGAATGAGTCCTTAGTTAGATTCAAGAATCACATTTGAAAGTGATTGGACCTGAGTTCATTTGTAAATAATGTAATCAATGTTTTAAGAACTATTCAACTCTAGCACACCCTTTAAATGGTTACTAAATCCATACAAATACCATGTTTCATTCATGTCTGTTGGACTCAAAAGCAGACAGTCCAATGAACCTTTGGAGTATTGAAACTTCAGAGTAAAAAGTGGACCTTTGGAATAGTGACACTTAACCTTGGAAATCTTTTCCATCAAATTTGATGCTACTATGAAGTCTGCGAAACTGTGCACCACTGTCAGTGATTGACAAGGGAATACTTTCTTCATTAACCTAAGTTTTATTAGGTTTAGACCTGCTTTTGCCTAATAATGTGAACATATTAGTTTCCTCAGTGCAAGAGCACACGGTAGTAAAATGTCTGATTTTAATTTGAGCGACAAAAGAGGACTGCCTATAGTGAACTTACCGTCGGCGTGTACTGGATTTAAAAGAATGGAAATGCACACGCGAGTACACGCGCATGCATCAAACTGGACATTGGATGAACAACAATTTAATGGCGGATTTAGAGGGGGCCAAGGGGACCATGGCCCCCCTAAAATTCTCCCAGATTTTATTAGGCAGTTCGGGGGTGCGAATGTCAGACGGGCCAAATCTTGGCTAATACTCTGCCCTAGCAACCCTAACTCAAAATCCCGATCCGCCTCTGCAATCATTTGACGATCACCTTCAATTGAAAATTTGAAATGCCTGCCCCTTACCATACTAAGTAAGTTAGCAAGTATATTAAAATAGAAGATAATCATAATATTTTCCGCTGTTTTGTTTCTTAGTCGATTCTAAGACATTCACGCCACACTACTTTTTGAGAGCTCTTTCGCTGCTAGTTATAGACATTTACTCCCTTGTTACCCTATCGTTGACCAAATGGGTGAACGTTAAGCCGTTAAATTACGTGCGTAAGATAATTCTTGTTAGAGGCGTAATTAACTGCGGCGTAAAAAATTATTTGTGGTGTACAGTAATTTTTTACGGCGTAAAGTAATTATGACGTAAAGTGATTATTACGTTATGGCGTAAAGTTAGTATTTGCGGCACTAAAAGTTACTTGATGCAGCAAATAATTACTTTACGCCGTAAATAATTACTCTATGCCGTAAATAATTTCTTTACGCCATAAATTATAACTTTAAGGCGTAAATAATTACTTTACGGCTCTAAGAAGAATTGACTCACGCACGTTATTTAGGGGCTCAACTTTCACCCACCTGGTCAACGATAATAGCGATGATAATGGTGGAGCAACCGGGCATGACCAATGCCAATGAATGACTTAAAGCCTCCTCTAATCGTCTGCACGATCCTGCCATATGCGCAAACTTCACTGAGGCGAAGTTGGGCCCTGGGGCCGGGTAGTGCCCGTTGATTACGCGAAGCGCCTTGAATCAGACGCAAATTCTTCTAACTTAGTTATAATTGTAGTTACAGTGCAGTGGTACCAGTAGCTGCAACAGTGTTGTTGTTGCTGTTATCCATATAATCTCCAACGGATAGGCTGGGGCTGGACCTTTTCCGTGGGGGGGTTCGATCCAATCCCCCGAACCCAACCTGGCTACGGGCCAACCACTGGTCATCAAATGACAAAGAATATATAGACAAGATGTTCAAAATAAAATTGACCAGTGTTCAAAGGACTCCAAAGAGCATGAACACACACTATAACCACCAGAATCACTGAAGATCATGCAAGGCCAACATTTATCTCCTAGTCATGTAGTAAGCAAGCTAACTGTGGCCTTAGAATCGAAAAATCTCACCAATCTAGGACGCAATATGGCAGACAAGTAAACTTCATTTTTTGATGTTTTCCATGTAAAAAATAATTACCAAATTAATGCTGGTGTTCAAGTTCAGTTAGCTGAGACTACAAAATATTTTTGAAGAATTTACATTTGAAGACTTGTAAAAAGGAAAATTTTTGGATATTAATTTTGGCCAAATCTGTTGAGATCTTATAATCAAGCAACATGGTCACCGCACATAAAAGTGACTGCAGATGCTTTCTTGAGACCAACAAAATATGAGAGTGATAATGTTTACATGTCAACACACACAATGGTCGACTGTGTTTGTAAGCCAAGAGTTTTTCTCACCCAACTCATGCCCTTCAGATACCGGCACTGCAGAAGAATTTATTAATGCCCGTAACATTTGAAGGCATGCACCTTATCAGCCGGAATTTATCCTCTAACTTAAAAATCAACACTTTTTCACAAATTAATCAAGGTAACATTGCATTCTTTCATCCTTCCCAATACTACAAAACAATTCAGAATACAATCACACTCTGTTTGTGTTCTGCAACTGAGTTCACTGCAAGGGAAAACTCGAGGCATAATTCAAGCCATGGCTTGAATGGGTGTTTGTGAGAGCATATTGATTTGAATCGAGTAACTATTTGATTTGGGTATTGGGCAAACAAAAGTAAAAAATAATGACAATTAATTACAACAAAAAATGACTAAGGCTTAGATCCAAACATGAGGGCCCTAATAGCTATCAGTACACAGTAGACAGCCAAAAGCCAAGTCAAAGTATGCGAATCAGAAATTATTGTAATAGTTCTACATGCTACCAGCAGTATATTATAAGCTATATAAAGGTCGATTATAGTCTGCAGCTGATACCAGCGTAGCTCCTGCCCATGAATGAAGATTGTGATAATCAATTTAAAAATTATAATTTGTACATGGCCTTCACATCTGTCAACACCAAACTAGACTACAAAATTAAGAAATTACTCCAATTGCTCTATTCGTGGCGCATTTCTAAACAAAGTCTATAGGCAATTTCATTAATTGGGTAACTTTATTGAATAAAAAGTGGAAAATTACAGTACAGGACACAATCAGTTGTTTACTCATCAGTGTTTAAACATCCTGGCAAGGAAATACATTTGAAAAGGCCAAGTGAATGACCTCAGAATCTTGGCAAGCACAAAAGGATTAAGCAAAAATGAATACAGAAGAGCCAAAACGACGCTCGACTCCAAAAAACATTTGATGAGCTAGTCATCTGAATATATAAGCCAGCCACGCCGAGAGGAGTAGCAGTCAGACGGTGTAGGCAACATACCTGTGGAGACAAAGGCATACATGTGGTGGCCCCATAATCGGAATGCTAAATGAATTTACCTTTTGTTCCAAAAAATAATGCATATTAAACAATTTGACAGTGCCACCATCTGAACAGGAACGAGCAGTGTAAGAATGTCCAGTGTCTGATTTGAGCAAGTGAATGAAGGACTGTAAAAATACTTGGAAGACTTAAAGACATCCACAGTTCCCTGAGGTGTCCCTGTACAAAAAGTAGTTACTGTATTGTATCATGACTTTATAGAGGGCCTATGGGTTGACTACTATCTGTACTGGAGCCAGTCAATGAGATGTCGTAATGTGGGAGGAAATTGTATCAAATA
>NMRA01000155.1:119371-132726 GCA_002633005.1 Phoronis australis
ATTGTAAAAAATGAGCAAGTGCTGGCACAATACCATCACATACTGGGTCACGTTATTGATTGGTTTTCTATATATCCGGAAACACACTTCCACCAAAAGTAGTGAACAAATTAATTGTTAAGACCAAAATGGTAATTAGGGAGTGCTTAACTTGTTGAATTTGCCCGAAATCCGGTTGGTGGAGCCGTATATGAGTCAAGATTCATTGAAATCTGTCCAACTGTCCTCTAGATGGCAATTTTCAAATGTTCATCTTACTAAAATGTATGCGTCCTGAAGTCTCACTTGCCTAATCCTACCCTTGGTACGAAGCTGTATACTAAATATACAGCTTTGCGCCGATGTGGGTAAAAAAATGACCAGATAAAATATAACACAAAATTAGTGTCATTAAAACTACACACAAATTTGAGTAAATAAAATTATTTTCTGGTTTTGGAAAAATTGGCATTATACCATTATTCCATTGAAGTTGAGGAGCGATCTTTAGCGACGGCTTTCGGCGCCATGAAATATTGTGCCACCTATTGGCCAGTTTATTTTTGCGCCAATTCTTTAATCAACTGTTGTTCTTTTCACGAGGTTGCATACACGTCACAACAAATTATCGAAAGGGGTTTCATTTCATTATATGTTTTAAAATTTTGATACCAGCAAACCGAATTCCAGAAGAAATTTTGCTGCTGCCAAGCTATCATCATCTCCCGAGAGATGTGGCGAAAACTTAAGAAATGGTGCGTGCGTGTGTCACGAGCATATTGTTTTCGGAATGACGACGTAACTTTTCTTTGTTAGAAAAGGTGGACGATTACGCAAGAAAATGTTGTTTATTAGATTGTTTTCCACTTAAACGGCTGAAACGGTCAAGGTGAGTGTCGTTCGAGTCCCACATTTTGCATGCACCCTGTCCGGTCTTTAGCTCTACATGTTGATACAGGTTTCACAGCGAGGTGACGAGCAGAACTACCCTGGCTGTGTGCAATTTTGGGGTCTATGGAAGAAAAACACACAATGGTACCTAGCTGTAATTTGACGATGGTCTTCATCCAGCTAGCTGGCTAGCTCTACTCACAGGCGTCCTCAGCTTCTGATTGTCCCCAGTACACTATATAATACTACAAGGTATGACACTCAGGACTAGAAATTCCAGGGGTGCTTCACTTCAGCCATCCATAAAAAAACATAAAACTGAATAAATTTACACAAAACAGAGGTTCAATAAACCATGAGGAGTTGTTCTTTCTCCCAATACCATTTACGGTGTCCAGCTCCACTGATTTCGCAAGAAATTCACGGTCAAAGCAAAACAATCTTTCCATAAAGTCCTTCGGAGCAACTCCCGGAAGTATCCGATGAGTTACGGATGAATGGCAAATGCCGAGTTATCGATGCCGTGACTTTACGTGATGAATCGGAAATTGCCATTCATCCGTAACTCATCGGATAATTCCGTACTCTTCGCATGTGACACAGGAGTTGGTCCGGACGAGTTTTTGGGAAGATTTCTTTGCTTTGACCGCGGATTTCTTGCGAACTCGGTGGAACAGGACACCGTAAATGGTATTGGGAGAAAGAACAACTCCTCACGGTTTGTTGAACCTCTGTTATGAGTAAATTTATTGAGTTTTGTGTTTGCTATCATTATGGACGACTGAAGTGAAGCACCAGTGGAATTTCTAGTCCAAAGTGTCATACCTTGTAGTGTTATATAGTGTATTGGGGACGATCAGAAGCTGAGGATGCCTGTGGCTATACTGGGTCTAGACAACACGTAGCCCCTCCGCTGGCCGGTTAGGGGCTACAATACTTCCCATCGCTTTCTGTATGCATTTTGTTCCATATATTTTAAGTGGGCGGTAGGCCAAATCCGGCCACTGATTTTGAGTTTTCACCTCGTCAAAAATACATTCCACACTTAAAACAATCACTTAAAAAAGCGCTTACATTCTTCTTTGGTCCTTTCTGCTTCATCTTTGATGAAGCTTAGTTGTGAGAATTAAGGTGACTTTGGCGAAGAATTCCAACTCCACTTTTTTTGGTTGCCGTTAACTTTTTCACCAAGCGCGCAATAAACACATAGTATGTCAACTGAGTCACGTGAGTTAGACAAAGGCTAGGGCGAGACTGAGCAAAGCCCTTGACGCTAGCACGTGACACTTGCAAAATAGCATGAGTAGGTATCAGGTAAATTTTGTAAGATTTATGTCCCTTGGACATCTTATTCGACAACATGCGTGATTTCCTCAAAATGGCACCCGGTAACAGAACCTCGAGCAAACCGACTGTCATTGATTTGTTCAAATTATCTCAGTGACTGAATCGTCTCCAGACTTGTGGTATGTGTTAATTATAACCTCATGTTCCTTGTAAGATTCATTTGATTTTATTTGGTGTATTTTGAAATGCGAAACTTTTTGTGGGGATGTACTATCGCTCTTGTATGCCTGCGTTATCCAAGGCGCTGTAATTGCCTAGCTATACCACAGGCTTCCTCAGCTTCTGATCGCTTCCCCAATACACTACATATAATACTACAAGGTATAACACTTGGGACTAGAAATTCCACAGGAGCTTCGGTTCTGCCGTCCATATCAAACACATAACTCAATAAATTTACTCAAAACAGGGGTTGAACAAACCATAAAAAATTGTTCTTTCTATATGCCATTCATGGTGTCCTGCTCTAACGAGTTCGCAAGACATTCGCTGTCAAAGCACAAAAATGTTCCCAAAAAGCCCAAACACACTTTGCACTTTATCGGTTCAAGGTAAAGGGCGCTACGGAAATTACCAATAAATTACGGACGGATGGCATTATCGACATCGTGACTTTACGCGTAAAACCGGCAGTTTCCATACCGTCCTAGACCTCGAACCAACAAAGTGCAAAGTGTGTTTGGGCTATTTGGGAACATTTTTTGTGCTTGGACAGCGAACTTCTTGTGAACTCGCTGGAGCAGGACACCATGAATGGTATTATAAGAAAGAACAATTTCTCATGGTTTGTTGAACCCCTTTTTTGTATAAATTTATTGAGTTTTGAGTTTGATATGGATGGCTGAAGACAAGCATCCGTGGAATTTCTGGTCGGGAGTGTCATACCTAATAGGTATTATATGTAGTGTAATTGGGGACGATCAGCTGAGGACGCCTGTGAGCTATACTGGGTCTGGGGCCAGCTAGAGTCAGTAGAGACGGCGGTTGCTGTCTAGGTGGTGAATCAGCGGCATTGGTCGGATATAGCAGGCATCCACTGAACAATGAGCGCATTTAGCGGTAATACTTTACAATATGACGACATTGACTTACACATATGATTTCAGTATTTATGTTCAATTCCTTGCAACGTTATCGTTCTAAAAATACCACGATTTTTTTCCTACCCCGCTCCCTTAGTATTTTATCTCGAAATTTCTGATCGCACTATTTCCCGGTACTCGGTTGTAACACCGCCATGTTGGAATGGAAGGAGTCACCTGGCGGTCAAAAACTGAACTAATCTTCGATCCTATGGTGACCCTGGTACACATCTGCTAGCAAGAATCCACGAAAAAGAGGCAGGTTGTTTTTGAGGTCCAACTTGGTGAAAAGGGTTTCACTTCAAACGATTTTCGAGGAAAAATGGTCAAATGGTCAATTGTAAAAAATTTGGAAAAGGTAAAATGCCGCTACATGTTTCTCCATATTATGTCGGGAAAACTTTAGCGGGAATCTCGCGCGGGCAAACACCATTCAGAATCGAGGATGCTGTTTCATTCATTAACAAGAGGTGTCGCTGTAATCTTGAGTTGAGCTAACATGCTCGCGGTAGGGGATACATTCATATACTCCGAAACCCTATAGTCGTCCGCCTAAGCATAAAACCGGCTTGTTGTCTTACTCACCCAATTATTCCACTTCAAAGTTATGATCTGAATAGGACTTGATTTAACTCTCACAAATATATAGTATTCGTTGATTCAAACGTTTTCTTTTACTTAAGCCGAGTTGTTCAACTGTGCATTGGTTTTCGGCAGCCATTTTATAATGACACCTATGGTCGTCATGTGCTGCCGCCTTTTGAAAGGACAGAAAACCACACAGAAAAAGGCCAAGAAAATAGTGGAAAGTGGTTTACAGCAACTCNGACGAGAGGTAATCGGACTATATATTTTTGGAAAGATAGCGATGAAAGGAATCGAACGATACCAAAATCATATGTGTAAGTCAATGTCGTCATATTGTAAATAATTACCCATTTAGCTCATTGCACTGAATAATGGTCCCCTTATTCAGTGAATTAAACTGGCTCTCAAAATCAGGGACCGCTATTCCCGACATCATACATATGGCAATGTTGAATCGGCTTGGCTGTCTAAGTATATTTTACTAGTAACTTTACCTGTTTCAAAATCTCTTGTTCTTTATTCGTGAGCTCTCCAGGCCACGAATATGCCATGGTGCTATGACTGTGAATAGTATAATCATACAATGATTTCCGGCGTTTGATCGTTCACTTCATTCTGTTCAGCATCGCTGCACGACATTACTTCCGGAAGGATTCCCGCATAAACTCGCAAATCACGAGATTCGTGTTGCTTGGTTACCAATAACGCCCTCGACTCACTGAGGTCATGTCACGTAATTCCACTGACGAGCTGCTGTTCAGCGTTCGGCTCTCTTCTCATTAACCGCATTAGGTCACACCGGCGCGCTGATTGGAGACTGGCCCAGATTCATTTATTAGAGGCTGATCTAGGACTATGATAACTAAGGGCCCGGGCGGGTACTTTTGGGCAACATTTTGTCTCGGGCCAACCAAAACAATAGGGGGAACATTGCTAGCGCGCCGCCGGGCTGGAATTTCTTGAGATGCAAACGTTTTACTCGAAATGGGACGTCGAACTAAAAAAAACGGGAACCACGATTGTGCTCCCCCACTGCCACACAATGGCACGCGCACACACTAACTGCATGTCGCAGTCAGCCGCGTATTAATTACCGGGGTTAATTAATAATTTTTTTTCATTTCCTCACGGCGCTCTTGCTGTTTTATTTTTTTTTGCGGCACCCAAGAAGGGGGGAGGGCTTCCCCCAAGCTGCCTCCCCCCCCCCCCTCCCCCCCGGCCAAATCAGTCTATGCTCATCATGATGGCTCCCGATCGACCGGCGACCCTGAGTGCCATAGCCTCTATAGCGGCTGCGCGCTGCCCGGCCGGGCCCCGCCCGAGGCGGGCCGGAGGCAGGGCCAGGGCTAGGGGGCGACCACCCGGGAAATCTACAGGGACGGGCCCCGAGCATCAAAATCGGGGGTGGGGCATCCATGAAACCCTATGAATTCTTTTTGTGACTGATTTGTTGTGCACTGACTAAAGTTCAAGTTCTATTTCAGTCACTAAAGTGACCACTTTAGCTTTTCCAAGTATATCGCCGGTCGGCGCACTAGCCCCCTACGCCTCTCCCCGGCATCAGTCACCAAACTTCAGCACGCTACTGGAATGAATCTACATCTCCTTAATATGTACCATACCGGCATACCGGTGAGGCAGTGTGGGCTTCCGTCGATCACTGGCCGCATGTGAGGCTGGGTGCCAGGCCCGTCGGAAGGCAAAAATTTCAATTGGGGCCGGGACGGGGGGCACAATTAAACCATTTAGACTTCGGCAGCCCCCCATCGCCACCAACTCCAATGTACACCCTTCAACGCCTGAAGTTCAGTTCCCGTGGATCCATAAGATTCTGCGCGGACCTACTGCATGGTTATATTTTATTTTTAACGTGGGTGCGTCAGTCATGGCGTGCACGGGAATCAGGCAAGCAAACAATTCGGTTTTGAAGAACAAAAATCCATTGCTCAATATTACGATAAAATGAAACACCAAGGAAGTACAAAAGACAACTTTTGCAAGAAATGACTTTAATTTTATTTATTTCAGGGCTTTTAAAACTTTTTTCGATCTACGGTTTGTGAGTCTGAATTTCTTCAACGTCTGTAAGAGTTACTTGAGATAGGCAAAAATCTTCTAAGTGTACATGTACTTCAGGCTGCAATTAAATTCACTTAAATATCATCATTTCTTAGAAGATTAGCTTCTAATTGTCAAAAATCATCTATGAATCTATCGATTTTCGCAGATATATAAAAAGTAAAAGAGAAAACCAACGACTTTGTTAATCAAAACGAAATGTTATAAGCAATTTCCGCAGGCATGTTCTCAGATTTTTGACGGGTAACCGGGGAACTTGGGAGATGGAGTGTTCGTATAAAAGTGTATTTTTGTTCATTTCAGAGGTATATGTACCTATAACGGTTCACGAGGTAAATCTGAACACCACTGACAAAAAACGCTGAAACCGTTGTTTATGATTGCGAGAGTTCTTTGACTACCCCCTATAGACAAGTACGCGGTCATCAGAAATAGTAGCACAGGCAGTAGTGTTTTCCACGTGTGGAAATTCCTTACAAACAAATGATAGTAAGCATGCACGCACCCAGGGGGGAGGGGCTTGCGGGGCTTTGACGAGCCCCTCCTCCCATTCGGCGAAGTGGGCAAAAAGGTCCGCCTAAGAGAAACAAAAAGTCCGAGGAAAATGAGACAAAACTCCACTAAAAAGGCAGAAAGGAATCAGGCGGGAATGCTCAATTCATAACTCTGATCATACATGTAGTACCCCGATTTTATTTCTTAGACCCCGTTTTATTTTAGTAAAAGGTCCACATTCTCAAAAATTCGAGCCCCCTATACTTTAGGCTGGCACGCATGGTAACCATCTTCAAAATAGAGCCCGAATACTATTATTGTGATACTACGGGAAACAGTAACAGTATTTTATAACTAGCCATCGGAAATAGTCTCGTAAGTCCACCGTTTCGATGGCGGTCAATCATATTGTATTTTGTTCACACTTTTTGGTTCTTTAGGTCGAATGTGTGGATACTGCTGTGCTGGGCACGAAAGTTTTGTATTTGTTTGATGAATGTGGAATCCCAAATTTCCCTTGTGAATATTAGGCAGTGTCGGATTTACATGAATAGAGAGACAAAGGGACATTTCCCAGATGAATGGCTAAACATCATTAAGCTCGGAAAACGAGTGGCAGTTCAATCCACCGTCGTGTTGTCACAAAGCGAAGCAGGAAGTGAACTTAAACATGAAAGCCGGTTGCACGATTTCACAGAAAGCAGCAAAATAGAGGTAATCGATTCGAACATTAGGCCCTATCTCCGTGTGCAGCCCCTTTAGAATTTGTCAATAAAAACACAAAAATGGGTGTCCACTTGAATATCATCAACGCCCTTCTTCAAGGCCGAACCCCTTAATGTGAAAATATCTTTATTTTTTCGAAAATCAGGAAATACGCAGCAATTGATGTTATCTGTCAGGTTATCAATTTTTCTCAAGTGCTATACAGTTTCGACCAAAAATAATAAAGCGAATTTTGTCTCCGTTATCCCTTGCCAGAGAGGGGCCTCTGGAAAGATATAGTTTTGGATTCGCAAAACTGACTTATTGAATTTAAAAATCCAATAAATTAGTACGCTCCGAAAAAGCTTCGCTTTACATTTTTTTTCGATTTTTCAAAATACATGTATGTGTACGAGTATGAATGATCATACGTCACATTTTCAAGTGTGTTTAGACGACATGTGCTACAAAAGTGGAGACCCTAACAATGTCCTGGCCAGGGTCCTCAAAATGTAAACTATGCACTGTTGTTTAATGTTCTCTTAGAATTTTCTCTCTTATCCGTATTTCACAGTCTTTCCTTTCTCTTTTGTCCCCGGCCCCACGCCTACACGTATGTCGTTGCCACGGTTTAACCCTAACGCCTGAAAATTTTTGGTGGCCCGTGCTCAAGCCCCAACTTAAGGCCCCAAGCTTCCTACGGCCCTGAGTGTGAACGCGCCGACGGTGGTCTGACCTTGAGGTTGGTTCTCTGAGTGCAGTCCGCCGACTTGCAGTAACATGGGTGGTGCACCATAGCTAGGAGGCTAGTGGTTATAGCCCTCCCTCACTTTTTTCAGTGCTGCACCAGCTTCCACGATTTGTGGGCAGTGCGCATAACAGGGGTCTGAGGAAGGGCTATAGCTCTTTTTTTCCGCAGTGCCGCGGACAGTGATCGCACTGAATAATGCACGTAGGTAACCGTGGTAAGAAAGTATAACATTTCAAAACTGTCAATATTTAGAAATGAAAACTGCAAGCGGAATTCTAACGAAAGTCATAGGCGAAATTCCGGCGTTTTCCATGCGCGACAGTTTTACTGTCGGGTTTCAACTGTAAAATGCGCAGCCAATATACCATAGCTGACTAGTGCCATATTTACACATGTACATTGCCTTTACTGGTTTGTTTTCTCATCAATGCAAATGCGAGCGACCTACTTTCATTTCTTCAAAAAATATACGTGTCTGATGTAAAATATGCAGGAATGGGTCAACTGAAGTAGAAATCTCTGACCAGGTCGGTGTCCGACGGTACCCAGGTGGAAGCCGAAAAAGAACCAATTATAAAGGAACCACACTAGCCAAAAATTGAACTTAGAACTGTTTGCTCTCTACAGATCTGGACTCACCCAGCTCAATGACCTCATCATTACACGTGACACTATTTCGAAGAAATAAATTAATCAATAACTTAATATAGTTTGGCAGTAGGACCCACCTAGCTATGGCGTGTTCCAAGTCAAGCCTTGAACCTGAGAGTCAGCTCACAGTCACAGGTCGTGTGTCAAAGGCTGATCTAAACAATCATCTGAAGGGCTCCCGTGTACCTTTTTGTAAGTACTTATTTCGTGAGACTAATGCCAGCGATTTGGAATGCACAGTACCTACCATTTGTGACAAGCACTTAACTAAAGGGGGATGTCAGGAAGATGGGAAGTGCCAGAGGCTTCACATATGTCCATATTTTGCAGTAGGTGGCGAATGTGGTCAAAATTGTGAGTTTGGTCATGATTTCCTAACACACCACAATAGTAAGCGTTTACGCATTAGGCTTACGGCAAATGAAGGAATTACACATTTGCTTCAGTTTGCCTATAAGCACTGCAGGCCACAAAATACGTTTCCACGAAGTTGCGATTACTACAACCAAGCAAAAGGTTGCACTAACAAGAGGTGTAGATATTTACATGTGTGTGATCATTATATAAAACAGCATTGTAAATTTGGAAGTAAATGCAAGCGTTCACACGATATTTATGACGTCCAGCCGAAAACTATTTTGAAGAAATACAACATTGACACTGATCGCTCGCCAAAAGAAACTCTACTTCAACTTCGCCGATTGCTTGGAATTGACCAAGAGATTGAAACAAAGTCTGGCACTAGGCGCACTTCGGCTGCCCGTCAGAATAGCACTGCAACAGATGAAGACTTGGAAATATGTTCGTACTTTTTAAATGGAAGCTGCAGTTTCGGAGACCATTGCAGGTAAGGAACAGTTGCTAGGCAGCGCTAAATTTGCGCTCTAATAGAGGGTGAAGAGGACTTTATTTTAAGGCACTTCTATATACTGTTTCCTCAGGCAGGCAACTAGTGTTAGATTTGGGTAGGGGAGGGAAGGGGGGTGCTAGAGTAATAACTTGAATTAGAATATCAAACAAATGACAATATTGCTGAAGCACGAAGTCAGTTGCATGTATGCCCCCTACTAGAGTCGGCCTCGGACCATCACCAATCTGTGGCAATTGTCGCGGCCTTCACCTGGATGGTACATGTATGAGTGGCTGTGTTCAAGGGTCGTCAAATTTTGGAAAACTTTATCCAAAATTCTGATTGCCCACTAAAATATTTTTATATGCACATCCTCGTCACCGAGCCGAGTAGTTCACCTCTGGTCTTAAACTAGTCTGTTTTAACTCGTATTTATACAAATAACTTCATTTCACCCATAATCGCTCCCGAGAACTTCTTCAAGGGATTATAATCCGTTATTCATCTAAAAACAAAAACTTCATCATTGGGTCCCAAAGTATTGGAATTCGACGGTGCTATTGTTGATCAACATCGAGTGATGGCTATTAGAATTCCAGGTAACAGACTTGCATGTATCATAGGCTTCACAGTTCACCTGATACATATAGGTGTGGAGCCTCAGATTCGTCGCATGTGCACGCACAGAAGTCCCTTAGTTGTTGTTTTTTAATACAGCAATGTAAGCAAACTATACACACGTCACCCAGTCTCTACCCCATATTTGTCTACGAATTTGTACGTTGTAACAATTTTGTCAAATGACTGCGGTAAAACAGTGAGCTTCCCGCATGTCCAAGAGGCAATCAATGCATATACCAATACCGTGTGTGCCGACAACTATTGCTTGCAGATGTTTTTAGTAGTTTCTTACTTCTTATAATTGCTGCCCTTAAAAGATAAAATTATTACTTTTCTTGTCAAATTCTGCGGTTTTGTTTAGCGTAAACATGGGGACTAGCTGTCATGCTCACTGTAGCGCGACAATGAGCTCAGGTAGGAATTTACTAAAACGATGAATAAACTAGTTATTTCTCGCTATGACTAATCTTTACAGCGACACCTTTGGGGAAAAAGAAAGTGTACATTAGTTACTGAAAATCAACCCCTTATTAAATCAATGGTTGAAATCACTTTGAAAATGGAATACGATGAATCTTTTTATGGCTTAATCACATTTCCCGGTTTACTCATACTGATTTTCGTCAGTAAGCGATTCAGTTTTCTAGAATTGGTGTATCCTCGAATTTTAGCGTCTTTTACAAAAAATTTTAGTTACGTCGTACGTTTCTTTCAAGTCTTAATTTAATGCCTCACTTGTTTGCTGTGAAAGTGAAGAAAACTTAGCTCAAACGTTACACACTAAAGCGCACACATCTTCCTTCTGGATTTAGTGGTTATGTTTCATGTATGTAGTCAGCAGTTTTCTATCAGTATCACAAATGAAGGCAGTGTCTACACTTGTGTTAATAGCTATTCTCACGCACAGTATGGCGTATTGTGAAATTCGATGATGCTTCAGAAGCAAAAGGCGCGATCCAAAAGTATCATTTCTTTTTTAAATTCAGTGTTATTTTATTAGGAGATCGAAAATAACAAATGTGTGAAGAATTGGTTAATACCGTAAAACAACGATGGTATATGTACTTTGCTGCTTCTCTGAAAATTGTCTTACCTCACGTAACTTCTCACTGTATTTTCCAAGAAATCTTCACGATGCGACAAAGTACCGATGGCAATACAAAGAGGACCCGTCGTCGGGAAACTGGACATCATTTACTGGTGGAGATAATGACGGTCTCGAGAATGCTTTTCGTGATCCCCAGTGTGACCGTCACAGGGTGACATTGAGCACTGGGTAATTAAAGCAATTTATTTTGTTCTACAGTACTTCGAGTAGTATGGCCTACAGTTTGGACTTCCATTCTTGTCTTAGGAAAAATATCAAAATGCATGGCGTACTTGGAAAATTTATCGTGACACAGCTTTGGGGGAGAATTTTCAAAAATATCTAGCATGTGACGTCTGAGTCTCTCAATCCAAGATCCTCTGATCCACAAAGCGGACTAACTCGATCATTCGTGTACTCTACATGTAGTAACAAGTAGCAACAAGAAATACCATATTGTTTCAAGCTGCTTCGTTCACAATAATTGGCTTCTAGAATTTGAATTCAAGTGTCATGATCGAAGCATTTCGATAAGCGTACCTACATGTACATGTAAGTGAAAACTGAATTATGAGGTCTGAACATGCGCCTGTGTTCCTGACATGCTTGTATAAATCTATGTCCACATGCATTTCTAGAGCTCCAAAATTACCGGCACATGTTGATTTTGTCAGCATGAAGTTGACCAGTGGTCCAATCGGTTCTTATAAAGTGAGACGTTTGAGCACCACAGCAATACTGAAAGCACCATCGAGTAAATCGAAAGTGGCCACTACGTGGGGCTGGTACTGGAAGGATGTAGACGGCAAGTTCGTTATGTATGGTCAAAAGGTATGAATATGAACTAATTGGTCCTGAGCGTGCATAATGATTATTATTTTCACAGGCTTTCGACGTCACATCCGTCACTGCAGCAATTGCCATGACAATGTTTTCATTGTCACACTCGGCGAAACGGCAGTAGCCGCAAACCGGCAGGCGGGTTATTAATGCAGTTCATGTACACACACTTAAACGAGATCATGTAGACAGTTTGCTGTCATACGAGAGGAACAAAATTCCTAAATTTTCCCTCATAGTTCAATTTTCAAGAAATTTGTCACTTTAATTTTAACATTAAGTTGGTCAATCGTAAGTTGATCAAAAAAAATGAAAGTAGTCTTGGGAAATTAGTGTACTAAAATTTTGTCTGCTTCAAAACTGGCCCATGTTTTGTCGTGTTTGTCAACTCCCAAAGAGATGCCTAGTAAAATTTGGAAAACACCAGTGGCGGATTTAGAGGGGGGAGGGTTAAGGGGGCCATGCCCCCCCCCCTAAAATTCTCCCAGATTCCATTTGCCATTTCGGTAGTGCGAATGTCTGACGGGAAAAATCCTGACTAATACTCTGCCCTGGCCCCCCTTACTCAAAATTCCAGATTCGCCCCTAAACACGTTCCTTAATTATATTTAGAGTAGAAAATGCGATAGAATTGGTCATAAACCATTTATTATTCAACTGTATGGGTTAGGTGGATGTGAAATGACAGACCTTTACGCTTGTGTAAGAGCCTCTTAAAAGAGTATATTGATGCGTAGGATACTAAATGCCTGACCTTAGTGGAAGGGTAGGCATACATGTAAGTCCCTTACTAAACAGTGATTCCAACACCACTGGGGTTCTAAAAGTTAGCATCTACTTCTACCTAAACTAAGAACCTTTTGGAAATGAAATAGTTAATTTCCTTTATGACTTCTTTAATAAGAACGATCAAGATGAAATATATGTATAATATCAGACAATGAGATGTAATTCCACTGTCAAGATTATGGATAAAACCTGGAAGCTTTGGAAGACTTAAAATGAAAAATATGTCTGCTACATGGCATTTCTATTGAAAGAAGAAGGATTTTTGTGGTCGTTCTATAGCTTTTTTGGAAAATTAAATTTTGGACTTAGGTTTCTGAACTTATGCCATCAAAGAAGCTATTTCTTGAACATGGAAAGAATTAAACAAAAATTCAATTCTGTGCATCGTTTATGCCAAGTTTCGTAAAATTATTGCTTGCACACTAAAAACGCAAAATATATGCACAATAGTTTTGTGATTCGTAAATATTATGGACATGGACGTGACTTGAAATGGCTAGCATACCTTGATACATGTGTACCTGTTACTTCTGATCAGTGGAGAATGTTTATTATGTGAAATTTACTCTTGATGGGAAGCTTCGATGGTTTCAGTTCAGG
>NMRA01000155.1:133778-177038 GCA_002633005.1 Phoronis australis
GTGGCTCGAAAACTGATCAGACATCACGAACATAAACCAGCCAAAGTTCAAAGGAAACTAAACTTCCAGTCAAGAAAATACTATATTAGTGAGCCACAGTAATGTGCACGTGATTATGTTGGTCAATTAGCCACGAAACTGCAAATCTACTTACGCGTCGGGGGCCGCGAATTCAGGTTCCGCTTTGGCCACAGCACCGTCAGGGCAGAAGCTGTACATTGACAATCATTATTTGAGTAATGTAAATGTAAATAAAGATTCCCCTAACACCTGGCCGTGGGATGGAAATCGAGTTGTTTCACAACAGTTTCTGCCAGCAAACATAGCATGAGCTCACACGGCCTCGGTGTCCCGTCAATTAGTTTTATTGCACCTAAGGCTAAAGCCGGTAACGCAGTGATTTATTCATTGCTGGCTTCACAAATCATTTGCACTCACGAACACTCCAAAGGCATTACAAATTGCATCTTATGAGACAGACTTTGTTTCAGTTTTATATGAGTATTGTTTAGGGTGAGAATAATTCATTTTGAAACAGAACGCTCAGTAATAAACGCCAACTAAAACAGGCAATTAGCAATCCCGACTTAGGACGAGCTAGAGCTCATCAGTCCCCGACTACGCAGGTGGATCGTTAAGTTTTACAGGCTATCAATTCGAAGAGGAATGCAGTGATGAAGAAATACTCGAGGGGCGCCGTGAACAAGCTCAGACAACGGAACGTATGGAGTTCTTTGGTAAGCCGGCATTCGTGAGGCACTGTCGACGTCTGCAGGCCACAGACACGGAGTTGTTTCACGGCCTCATACTTGCTATTNTGGTATATGTATTTTGCTTCTTCTCTGAAAATTGTCTTACCTCACGTAACTTCTCACTGTATTTTCCAAGAAATCTTCACGATGCGACAAAGTACCGATGGCAATACAAAGAGGACCCGTCGTCGGGAAACTGGACATCATTTACTGGTGAAGATAATGACGGTCTCGAGAATGCTTTTCGTGATCCCCAGTGTGACCGTCACAGGGTGACATTGAGCACTGGGTAATTAAAGCAATTTATTTTGTTCTACAGTACTTCGAGTAGTATGGCCTACAGTTTGGACTTCCATTCTTGTCTTAGGAAAAATATCAAAATGCATGGCGTACTTGGAAAATTTATCGTGACACAGCTTTGGGGGAGAATTTTCAAAAATATCTAGCATGTGACGTCTGAGTCTCTCAATCCAAGATCCTCTGATCCACAAAGCGGACTAACTC
Source organism: Phoronis australis (assembly GCA_002633005.1). Classification (NCBI taxonomy): domain Eukaryota; kingdom Metazoa; phylum Phoronida; family Phoronidae; genus Phoronis; species Phoronis australis. The sequence goes on from NMRA01000155.1 coordinate 135,035, forward strand.
GATCATTCGTGTACTCTACATGTAGTAACAAGTAGCAACAAGAAATACCATATTGTTTCAAGCTGCTTCGTTCACAATAATTGGCTTCTAGAATTTGAATTCAAGTGTCATGATCGAAGCATTTCGATAAGCGTACCTACATGTACATGTAAGTGAAAACTGAATTATGAGGTCTGAACATGCGCCTGTGTTCCTGACATGCTTGTATAAATCTATGTCCACATGCATTTCTAGAGCTCCAAAATTACCGGCACATGTTGATTTTGTCAGCATGAAGTTGACCAGTGGTCCAATCGGTTCTTATAAAGTGAGACGTTTGAGCACCACAGCAATACTGAAAGCACCATCGAGTAAATCGAAAGTGGCCACTACGTGGGGCTGGTACTGGAAGGATGTAGACGGCAAGTTCGTTATGTATGGTCAAAAGGTATGAATATGAACTAATTGGTCCTGAGCGTGCATAATGATTATTATTTTCACAGGCTTTCGACGTCACATCCGTCACTGCAGCAATTGCCATGACAATGTTTTCATTGTCACACTCGGCGAAACGGCAGTAGCCGCAAACCGGCAGGCGGGTTATTAATGCAGTTCATGTACACACACTTAAACGAGATCATGTAGACAGTTTGCTGTCATACGAGAGGAACAAAATTCCTAAATTTTCCCTCATAGTTCAATTTTCAAGAAATTTGTCACTTTAATTTTAACATTAAGTTGGTCAATCGTAAGTTGATCAAAAAAAATGAAAGTAGTCTTGGGAAATTAGTGTACTAAAATTTTGTCTGCTTCAAAACTGGCCCATGTTTTGTCGTGTTTGTCAACTCCCAAAGAGATGCCTAGTAAAATTTGGAAAACACCAGTGGCGGATTTAGAGGGGGGAGGGTTAAGGGGGCCATGCCCCCCCCCCTAAAATTCTCCCAGATTCCATTTGCCATTTCGGTAGTGCGAATGTCTGACGGGAAAAATCCTGACTAATACTCTGCCCTGGCCCCCCTTACTCAAAATTCCAGATTCGCCCCTAAACACGTTCCTTAATTATATTTAGAGTAGAAAATGCGATAGAATTGGTCATAAACCATTTATTATTCAACTGTATGGGTTAGGTGGATGTGAAATGACAGACCTTTACGCTTGTGTAAGAGCCTCTTAAAAGAGTATATTGATGCGTAGGATACTAAATGCCTGACCTTAGTGGAAGGGTAGGCATACATGTAAGTCCCTTACTAAACAGTGATTCCAACACCACTGGGGTTCTAAAAGTTAGCATCTACTTCTACCTAAACTAAGAACCTTTTGGAAATGAAATAGTTAATTTCCTTTATGACTTCTTTAATAAGAACGATCAAGATGAAATATATGTATAATATCAGACAATGAGATGTAATTCCACTGTCAAGATTATGGATAAAACCTGGAAGCTTTGGAAGACTTAAAATGAAAAATATGTCTGCTACATGGCATTTCTATTGAAAGAAGAAGGATTTTTGTGGTCGTTCTATAGCTTTTTTGGAAAATTAAATTTTGGACTTAGGTTTCTGAACTTATGCCATCAAAGAAGCTATTTCTTGAACATGGAAAGAATTAAACAAAAATTCAATTCTGTGCATCGTTTATGCCAAGTTTCGTAAAATTATTGCTTGCACACTAAAAACGCAAAATATATGCACAATAGTTTTGTGATTCGTAAATATTATGGACATGGACGTGACTTGAAATGGCTAGCATACCTTGATACATGTGTACCTGTTACTTCTGATCAGTGGAGAATGTTTATTATGTGAAATTTACTCTTGATGGGAAGCTTCGATGGTTTCAGTTCAGGTCGCACCTCTTAGGCTGTGAAAACTGAAGTTGGTAATTATTATTGGTGTGCGTTTTGTAAGAGAGAACCTGAGACTTTGCTCCATTTATACTGACAGGGTGATATTGTTCAAAACGTTTGGGACACCATAGAGAAGTAAGTAAGAAATATCTCTCTGGCTACCGATACAGTTACAGTTCTATTTGGCAACTCATATGTAGAAACCTTCCTCTGCCAAACGTAATTTTACGTCTTCCCCTTACATGAGCAACGTCTCAGTGATAGGCTAAATTTCCAAATTGAATTGTGGTTTCGCTCGAGTTGGTGTCTTTCTGAACAGGGTTTCACGAACACGTCACAGACATCTTCGGACGACATCGAAAAGGAGTTCCTGGCAAATCCAACCAGCGTCATGGAATTTCAAACTGATCAACACCAATACAAGCTTGACTTCACCACAATGATACAACGTAATATCACGTAGGTGTGCACGTATACTTTGCGTAGTGCTGCGCTTTAACAGCAACCACATGGGCAGCTTACCATAGGGGGCTGAGAGCTGCTATAGCTACCCGCTTATTTCTGTGCTGCGCCGCCCATGAACTACATGCATTTACAATACCCTCCTTACTCTTAGGATTGCTCCAACACAATGGAATATTTGTGAAGCACACCACTCATGTAATATTCCTTTACAAAAAATGCACTACGAAAAACCGTTGACGATTATATGCAGTAGATGGGTGATGCAGGATGCTAGTGACAGTAGATGGGTGATGCAGGATGCTAGTGACCTTAAGGAGCATGCCACCCGAAAAACAACCTAATTTGTATCAATTTAGGTCGAGTAGTTCTACTCCATAACGACACGTACGGTTGCGTTATCTGACACCTGATGGCAAACGGAGGTGTTGAAATTATCCAATGACGTCATCGGTTTCACACGCAGTCCGTTCAGCAGTTCACAACACAGGCATTACAAATTGCATCTTATGAGACAGACTTTGTTTCAGTTGTATATAAGTACTGTTTAGGGTGAGAATAATTCATTTTGAAACAGAACGCTCAGTAATAAACGCCAACTAAAACAGGCAATTCGCAATCCCGACTTAGGACGAGCTAGAGCTCATCATTCCCCGACTACGCAGGTGGATCGTTAAGTTTTACAGGCTATCAATTCGAAGAGGAATGCAGTGATGAAGAAATACTCGAGGGGCGCCGTGAACAAGCTCAGACAACGGAACGTATGGAGTTCTTTGGTAATCCGGCATTCGTGAGGCACTGTCGACGTCTGCAGGCCACAGACACGGAGTTGTTTCACGGCCTCATACTTGCTATTAACAGCGTACATTTCATTCTTCGCTACCATGAGCCACTTCCTAAGCATTTCGAAGTAAAAAAAAACGATATACCCGCTTTCCTTGCACCTGCTTAGTTCGGACAAGCGGATGCGATGCACCGCAACATAGCGGCATTCACTCTGCATATGAACCACTGACGTCGCTAGCGTCGTTTCTCACCTTCCTCACAAGTTAACGCGACACCTCTTGGCAAGGTAAGGTCGACCGCGTGCGAGGCGATGCGAATATAGAGCGATTAAGACGGCAAAAAAGACTAATTAAATCGGGTGGCATTCTCCTTTAAGGTATGAGAGTTTGTTAGTAAACAAGAGTATTCGTTTAAAACACAAGTCCAACTAATCCGATATAAAGGGATCTACCAGGACATAATTCCTGTAGTCAAGAATGTGACATTAAACACCGTATATGAGATTTTCTTTTCTAATTCGAGAAAGGCACAAAACTGAAGCACAATTAATTATTCGTAAGATTGCTTCTTCATCAGAAAACTTTTGATTACGCATCCTTTCTGATTTTCCATACAATTCCATGACTGAATGCTATGTCAAAGAAAGGACGCTAAAGATCTCAGAAATATTTGTGCATAAAACGTAACTTGCCTTATGTAAGCAAACAGAACTGTTCCCTACATTCGTGTAGTATTGCAAAGATACTGTATATCGGTACCTCTATCTTACTCGAGAATGTGCGAGGCGCAGGCCGACTTCTAAAGCATGCTGACGGTCTCCAGCAATACCGATCTGTTAAAGGAGAATGCCACCCGATTTAATTAGTCTTTTTTACTGTCTTAATCGGTCTATATCCACATCGCCTCGCATACGGTCAACCTTACCTTGCCGAGAGGTGTCGCGTTAACCTGTGAGGAAGGTGAGAAACGACGCAGCGGCGTCAGTGGTTCATTTGCAGAGCGAATGCCATGTTGCAAGGCATCGTTCCCGCTTGTCCGAACTATGCAACTGCGAGGAAAGCGGGTACATTGTTTTTTCGACTTCGTCTAAAGTCCGAAATGCTTAGAAAGTGGCTCGCGGTAGTGAAGAATGAAAAGTAAGCTGTTAATAGCAAGTATGAGGCCGCGAAACATCTGTGTCTGTGGCCGGCAGTCGACAGTGAGTCTGACGAATGCCGGCTTACCAAAGAATTATCCATACGTTCCGTTATCTGTGCATGTTCACGGCAACCCTCTACGTATTTCTTGATCACTGTATTCCGGTTCGAACTGATAGCCTAGCTGTGAAACTCAACAACTTCTGCCCTAACTATTCTTTGGCCAAAGGGGAACCTGAATTCGCGGCCCCCGACGAGTAAATAGATTTGCAGTTTCGTGGCTAATTCACCATCATAATTAAGTGCACATTACTTCTTAGGATCACTAGTGTAGTATTTCCTTGATTGAAAGTTTAGTTTCCAACTTTGGCAGGTTTATGTTCGTGAAGTCTTCAGTTCGGCCGCGACCCCACTGGCCTGATCGGGTTCAGACGAACCGCTGGCCGGGATAACGAGTCGATCCAGCAGCGGCGGTCCTGATCGGGTTCCCAGCCACTGAAAAAGTTTCAAGTCTAAACAACACAGATCTAGGTTTTCCTGTCTGTATTTCACGGAAGAATGCTTCTGTTACGGTCTCCTTGGTAAATTAGGCTGCCGAACTTTGTAGGCTACGGTGTGTCCAAACACCAATAAATCAGCAACAGCGAAATAAAACAACACGTTGATATAGGAACTCGGTGTATTTAAAGGGTTTTACAAAGAAGTTTGATGATTTATTGAGGTTAAACGATGATTTCAAGCGATAAGGTGACACCAGTAGCCCGTGTTGTGAACTGCTGAAGAGAGTGCGTGTGAAACCAATGACCTCATTGGATAATTTCAACACCTCCGTCTGCCGTCTGGTGTAAGGTAACGCAACCGAACGTGCCGTTATCGAGTAGAACTACTCGATCTAAATTGATACAAAATAGGTTGCTTTGGGGTGGCATGTTGCTTTAATCTTGTCAAAACTCAAAAAGTAATAGCACTTTCACAACGGAACGTTGTAAAAATCCAAAATTGATTCCTGTGATGAAAAACGGGTTTATAGCTGTTTGAAAAAATGAATTGTTCATTTAAAAACCGACGGCTTTTCTTTTTGGACCTCAGATCTCATGAGGGGTGTTATTTCCGCTGTCCACGAAGTTTCCATGACGTTTCACATTCGCATGCTTCTCTCTTTAGTAAGTTCATATGTAATTACTCACCTATCTGTTAAAAACACGCTGTGGGTACACAAATACGACAGTCAGGCGGGACAAAGAGGCAAGTTTCTGCAACACCGGCGGTGAGTCAGATTGAAGTTTTTTACTCAACCTGGAGTGAGTTCTGAATTACTGGCAGAGTAGGAAAAAACGCCATACTCATCTGGTGGATGTCATCATGGGGCTCAAGCACTGTCCACGATAAGCCTATGTTTTCTCGGAGAGCATCTCGAAGAAAACAGAATTGATCACTGACTAAAACTAATTAAACGTTCTTGTATTTCCCGATCGTGTAAGATAACCTCAGAGCAAGTATTAAAAAGCGCAGGTAGACGCTCACCAATATTCTCATCCTCTATGACTTGATCTCAACTTTTCTCATGCTCATTTTTCGAAAGCCAAGGTGGGTATGGCAAACTGTGATTGGTGTTGAATTTTGTCTGGCGATTTTTTCACGAATTGGATAGCTATATCCGGGTTTTCGAGATTTCACCTTGAACATTAATATCAAAGGGAATATTGTTATATTATAGCTGTCGTTTGCTGTGAATATACCCTTTCTGCTTATTTTTTTTAAAAGGACATCATCACGTGGCCATGTACTTTTAGAAAAAAATAAGCAAAATCAATGGATGATAGGTGTAAATAGACAAATCAAGCTCTACCGTCTGCTTATCAGGTAGCCCTAAAATGTTACATTCAGCCATTTGTGAATTGAAACTTCAAAAGCGTTTTAAATGACAGAACTATTCAGTAATGTTCACATTTTTCACAGATACGAGACAGAGAGAGAAGTTCGTCGACGTCCAATAGATGTCCTAACCAGTGATGCTGACAATCTCCGGTGAGTAATTAAGTAAATATACTTGTTTTTTAACTGTTGGTTAGTCATGTCCTTTAAGCACTAGCGTTGGTGGAAACCCAGAAATAATAAACTTGACTTTGCGTCGCTTTGTTCAAATGTAAGCCCAGTTGTTGGTTTGTCTGAGTCAATAGCTGCTAGTCCATCCAATGGACTACCCATGTGTTTGCATGTGTATCAATCTGCTTTTCACCTGTTGATCAACTTCCTTGCCTTTTCCTTTTATTGGTCGTTGCACATGTTAAGTGGTTGGCCAACCTATCGCTGGTGCACGTGAATCTTTAAATGGACGATTTGTCGGCAGTGAACGGTTTACCTGAGAACAGACTTCTGGGTATTACTTTTGCTAGGATTGACAGCTCTTCTTTTCACCAACTAGCCTGTTAGTTGTGTTGACAAGTGCGTGAGGTATGGGTGGACCATTTTAACGCCACGTTTGCAATGCTGAAGAGGGGCGTAGCACTGACGCACTGTAAGTTACGGTATAGTGGGACGTGGGCGCACGTAGGCGCAGCCAACCACATTTTTAACATTTTAACGTAGCCCCTACGCACCGAAATATAAGTGACTGTATAGTGGGACGTAGTCTTCTTGATACGATAGTTTAAGGTATCGGTGCGCTGATACACTGCCAACAGCATTGTTGCAGAACATTTCAGCGCCAGGCATGCTTCGATGAGCTCATGATTAGCAAAACTCGGGTGTTATGTAAGTCGTTGAAAGTTAATAGCTCCGTTTTATTGAATGCACTACATCAACATTTCAAGTTAGCCAGTGAAAACAGAAAAGCTGATTCTTGAGATTGGAGCATGTTTGAGATTACTGCGATAATTGGAAAGTCAGAATCCTACACTGATGCACGATGTGCTAGAAGAGATGTCAAGCCTATTTGTGGATCAGCAATGCTGAAGCACAACTATGCTACAAGCAGAAAAGCTTATTCGACGGATGGTTGTGTCCTTAGTCTACATGTACATTGTACATGTATGGTTGATAACATTCGCCACTCACTGACATGCGCTCAAGAGAAGAGGTTTGGGTCAATGGAAGTGGAGGAAACCCTTAAAGGGACAACCGTGACCACAATTCCTGGACAAGTTATTTAAAATGTTGTGAATTTGGAGAGGCGTTAACATGACAATGATGAGGAGTCATTTTGCTCTTTTCTGAGCATCTTGGACCCCAAAACGTGGCCGATGAGATCTGGGATAAGACATGGCGAGCACGGAGTCAGGGGTTACCGTATCTGCGAAAGGTTTGGGCTGGTTGCCATAAGGGCAATCAGGGGAATGCGTGAGTTGGTAGCAATGAAGGAGACGGTTAGAATAGACAACCTACCAAGTGCTCTGCTACAACTGGACCTCTGCATGAGACTCTTCCTTGCAGTACAGCTGAATGTAAGCGAGGATTCAGGGAAATGAATCGGATTGTAACAGAGGCTCGCTCTTGCTTGCTATAAGAAACCAGCATCTGCTTGCTGTTTGGCAAGGTCAATGGTCCCCCGCTTTCCATGTTCAACCCACAACCATATGCCGAAACTTGGTGTCGAAAACACAGAACTACATGTACTGATAGTTCTCAGTCCAGATCATGTAACTTGGAGAAGAAAAAGACTGCCGCCAAGAAAATTTGTGGAGGATTCTGTAACTAAACACTCTATCTTTGGATAGGTCAGTAGTACCTGGCATTTTACTATGTTTAAAACTATTGAAAAATAAAAACAGCTGCTTATTAGAAAGCTCTACGTGGAGTTTACGAATGTATATTAGCACAGGCACGTGGGCTCATTGTTCATGACGTTCAGCTCATTAATGAAACGTCAGTGCTTGTGTATAAACTGTGGAGCGTGCAAAGTAACATATGTTCGCCGAGCTAGGAAATTTTAGATTAATATTTCAAGATAAAGTAAAAATTACGGTGTTATACCATTGGCGGATAAAGGGGGCCCGCAGGACACACACAACAGGCGACTAAAAACGCCACCAGCATACCGTTTCTGAGCGTTACTAGCCTATTGTCCTTTATAATTGTGTTTGGGCCCCTATTCAGAGACCGATTGGAATGCACGCGGACCTCTGTCTTCTAATATATGTGGTTGAGCCCCCTTTCTGCGACATCATAGATCCGCCAAAGCAGACTTACAGTAAATACCCACCCGTGAGTGAAAAATTGGCCTACATGTTTGTGAGTCGGGTTTTTCGTGTTCAATGGGCTTTTTAAATTCAGGGCTCCATGCGATAGGCAGGCCTTTGGGCGCCTACTTACAGTACCTCTAATTTTACCAATACACCACTGGTGTGATGGGAACAGAGTGACTTTGTGAGTGTTCTTTTTAGAATTATAGTAAATGCTCAACAAGGATAAATGGAAAGATTTCTTTCAACGGTTTTACTTCTTTCAGTTTCCAAGCGTTGTCGACCAAATCAATAGTCCCTAAGCACTGGACAGACATCGAGAGCGATGCTGACTTTAAACGTGTTTTGGTAGGTAAATACATGTATCTTAGCACTTCAAATGAAATCCTTCGTCGTAACCTTGTTGTCATATTACACGTACATGTACGTTGCCCCCACCGAATTAGTATTAAAGCAATGGTAAATTAAATTTTAACTTTTCAAACGAATACGCATTCTATTTGTCCTTCAAGTACTTGCCTTTGAAAGCGACTTCTCTCTATCTCAGTCTAGGCTCACTGCGAAGACCCATTGCTGGGACTCGCTTGCATACCAAAAGCACATTTCGGGATTAGTGTTGGACAGGAGGCTAACATTTTTGAAGTTATAAATTTTAACCAAAGTTTACAACTATAAAATTCATTGTGTCACTGTAATTTACATTGTATTACAAGCTGCCAATTCCTGCCATTGTCTGTCGAACACTATCTGACATCAAGGACGATGATTGCACCATCAGTACGTTTGAGTACGACCGCGCTCGACGGCTCTAGGGCCGAGACCACCCTGAGGCTGTTCTCATATATGACTTTTCTGGACGATAAATGCCAGTACTCAAACGGAAATATCTCAATATTTTTTGTTGTTTATATAGATTGGACCATCCGGGAAAACAGAGCAGGAGTATAAAGAAATTGAACAACTCTTCCTGCAGACGATGCCTCACACTAAGGTCACTAAGATCGAGCGAATACAGAACCCGGATCTGTGGGAGAAGTATTCACTGTAAGGACATTTAGTATTTAATTAATACTTATACAAACTGATGTGCAGTCACGCCGGACGAATTTGGGTTATAAAAGATTAGAGATATGTTGCAGGAAGACTCTTTCCCTTTCACATGGAATTCCACGCTACAAATTGTCTTTCAATTTGACCTTAATTTCAAAGAATTTAGATGAGTCTTTAAGTAGGTTTATTTTGTAGGTAATTAATACAGTGTTTGTGCTCGGTAGAAAAATAAGTCCTACTTGTACGTATACGTGAATGCTCACTGGCTTAACTAGAGTGCCAACTTAATATAGTGAGAGTGACTGTTTGAATGATTTCATACCAGAATGGACAGTTTGAAGTCGAAAATATTTTTTTTTTGAAAGCACCTTGCTAGTTAAACATTTCGTTTAAATTGTCCATTCCTCAGTATTAGTCCAAGAAGGGGTGCTATGTACCCTCTTCGGTTGAATACACTAACTTTAAATTTAGCCGGTTAATTCCTACAAGGTCTATTTTAGCTTGTTCTTTACTTCTATTGGCCGGTGGTATTCTCCAGTGGACTTAGAACTGGCTTTGTGATCGTTTCACTTCTATTCTGATTAGGGAACAAGTTGAGTCAGGGATATCAATCAAACGTAATTTTTTTACAAAGGGTAGTCCTTCTTTTGAGAAAAAAATGGGGCAACTAATCAAAAACTATGTCCAAGATAATTATTCATTGTGAATTGCACATTTGCAGTAAAAAGAATCAAATGGATAAAAAGAGCGATGCGAACGAAAAACGGCTGTTTCACGGGACATCGGGGTTTGCGATGGATGGCATTTGTGAGCAAGGATTCGACTGGCGTCTTAAAGGTTCGCGCGTCGGCACCTTATATGGAGATGGGTCTTACTTTCACAAGGATGCGTCGTATTCCATGTCATATTCCGACTGTAATGCAATGTTTCTGGCCAAGGTTCTGGTTGGTAGATACACCAATGGAGCTTCCGGCATGAAAAGACCGCCCCCTATTAGTCCCAGTGATCCTCACAAGCTGTACGACGCGGTTGTTGATGACGAGTCCGACCCCAAAATTCACGTGGTGTTTAATCATGAGCAGTCTTACCCAGAGTACATCATTACTTACAATTGAGCCTCAATGCGCGCATTCGTTGGAGGGAAAACGGCAATCTGGTAGAAGACAAACGGGACTAGTCGCCAGATAAAGGTTCTCTACACTGACTAAAGGTGACGAATATTTCTGTGACCAAAAGCAAGCCAACTTTCAGCAATCTGCAGCCTGCTGTAACTAAATGCCGTATCACCTGAAAATAAAATTGTAATTTTAAACAATACATTTTGCTATGACAAAAGTTCGAAGGTTGGGCAGGATGTTGTTTTTCATAATACATGCATTGTGAAAGCAGTCATAAAATAGTTTTTGTTAATTTTAGGGATTTACAGGAATTTTCTTTAGATTTTACTATACTTAGGCCGGAGAGGTATCTACTTAGTTTCAAGATTTTACTACACTTTTTACAATTTTTTTAGGGTAGAACTTTAATCATTTGACAGGTGTCCTTGCACACATTGCAAAAGCTGTCATTCCTGTGATTTATATATTTAGTAATGGAATCTTTAGTTATACTTTACGCGTAACTCTCGTTAATATGGTGAAATACTTGACACCATGGCGTATGTATTTAGCTATGAGGTTTGTACATTAGAGCGACCGATTTTTGTTGTCGGACTAAGGATTGGAGCTAACAATGGAGCTTCGGACCATAGACATGGATCCTACATTCTTAACAAAATATACTATCTTACACAAACAATAATATAACATTAACAATTATAATAACAATAATACTTTTATGATTTCTTTGTAGTTCAAATCTGTTACGTATTTCCCCTTTTAGCATTCCTGCAGGTCAATAGTCCAACGGGAAGTTAGTCGGAAAGACATTTAAGGAGCAGTGGCTTTTTGGCCTTCTGAAATAAGTTGTGTTTTTCTTATTACTACTTTCATTTTCATAGGTTTGTGGTCTCAAAACCAAAGGACCTTTATTCTAAAGAGTATTAACAGGAAAAATGTGGGCTTTGTTTGTTTGTGAAAAATTGACTTCACAAAAAAGGAAACTAAACCATGTTTTGATGAATTCAACCAATACTGGTCCTGTCATTTGATAATGTATCATTGGCGTCAAACTTGAAAGAGCTGGAGTTAACTAAAAACTCATGCCCCTATCTCGCATTTTGGTCCTTGGTGGGTGGTCTTTTCCCACAGTTGCCGTGTAATTCTCCAAGGCATAGGTCGTGCTTAGCCTATTAGCAGACTTTCACAATAGTTTCAAATTTTTCAGAACTTTTCAGAGTAGTCGAGAGTTACACATGGGCAGCGCAGCACTGAAAAATGGGGGGTTATAGCCCCCCGCCCCTCTGTTGTGCACCGCCCATAGACCATAGGCGTCGGAGCACTGAAAGAAGTGGGGCTATAGCCCCCCAGCCCCGTATGGTGCGCCGCCCATGTTACAGGACATTATTTTGTTCCAGAAAACTGGAGAGTAAAGTCGTTTTTGTATCTTTTAATAAGTCAAAACTGGGTTTGGCGTCCTTTTGATTTTCTGAAGTGTCTTTAGTCGGAAGAGCTGTTGGTCTGATTGGTCCACTGAGCATTACACTTTGAAATAAATCTGATTAGCAGGCACGAAAAAGTGCAAGGTAACTATATCGCCATGACCACGCTTGGTAGGTTACAGGGCTAGGATGGCAACAAAAAATTACCGAAAGAACCCTGTATTTTCAAAAGAAAGTCTTTAACATTTGCATACATAATAATTCTTAATTAGGCTCAAATGTGCAGTCTTCTATAAGCTCTGATGCAATGTCATCACCTTAATCACTTTCAGACTAACAATCCTTTGAACTAAATTTCCTTTGCACTAGAGACTATCAAAGGTCCTTCGGAATACAGGATCGACCAACCCATCTCAGCACATCTTGTATAGACATCACAAAACAATAAAGAAACAATAGCTGAAAAAGTTGCATGAAATACCTTTCAGACGATCTATCAGAGAAAATTCTTGGTTATTTTAGCAGAACTGAACACCCTGTGACGAAAACGGCACTCCCTCACTTCTTCACCTGAAACAAATTATAAATGCAGTGATCTACATGTATGCTGCACTTTTACATTTGCATTCATTTATTTGGCTTATTTAAAGCTCTCTTTTAAATTTCCAATTGGAGTTTGAAAGTTTTTAAGTTGTTCTGCTACATTTAATGGTTCACATGTTAACAATAAATTTGTTGGGAGGCCAACTGCTGCAAATAACAAAATTTGCAATGTTTTACAATGCTATTTGATTAAGTCTGAAAAACAGGCTGTATGTTAGCGGAATAAGAATCAAAATGACTCTGACCTTGTGAAAGTATTGAATCAAAGTAGTGATTCCTTGTGACCTCGCACTCACCGAGTTTAAAAAAATAAAATCACAGAAACCTTGCGAAAATTTGTAGAATCTGCGAAAATGTATATGTATAATTCCCATAATACTTTATTTATTTGAAACTCACACCACCTTCATAACTCACCCTTGTGAAGTTGCATGTTTCCCTACTCTGAGAAAACAAGCACCAAATTCTACCTCCATCTGTATCATTGTCACTTGAACTGAACGGATCGACAACATTCTCATCTGAAAAAAAAATCAAAATTATCAATAGAAATGAAATGCTGTGTATAGTCCAAGGGGTCTATAGTTCGAAAACAATGGGTCTATAGTCCGAAAAGTCAATAATTGGAACAGAAAACTAGTTAATAGTTTTTGTCACATTATTCCGTAATATACAGAAATAAATGTCTTCAGGATTTCAGGTAATTTTACATCATATTCTCCATCTTTCAAAATTCTGTAAAGCTCTGTAAAGCAGGCAAAGCTCTCTGTCTTGAAATTGTGGTTATTCAACGAACAATAACCTGAACTTGCTACGAACACTTATTTTAATATTGCAATATTCTTGGTAACTACCGAGTCGGTAACGCAAGATAAAATTTCCCTTACTTCTTCGGACTATTGACCAGTCGAGCCACAGAACCTTTAGACCAACCATCCCTTAATTATTGAGTCTTTTAAGCAGACGTCAAAGTCACTAAGAGAATTCAACGATATTTTTAGGATTTTTTTTCACATGGTCTGGTCTGGTGTTTGTGCCGTTCTTTTAATGACAACAGAAAATATGTTTAGTGGATACACATTCTAGGCACATAGTTTGTAAAGATTTGAGAACCTGTATATTTTGGCAACTCACACTAACTTCAGGAAATTATTTTACCCTGGAATTTTCCATATCAAGTTTGAGATTTAGTTTTCAGTCACTGATTTCAAAGTCTTCATTTAAGGGTTGAAAAAGATCTAAGGTTGATACTAGATTCCTCACATTGAATCAATGTGAAAACATGTACTGTTCCATGCTACATTAAGAAGATACTCACATTTAAAGAACTGGGCAAACAACACAGCTAATTTTCCACGCTTGTTTGATGTGTAAAATATTTTTAAGGAAACGTTTGTGCTTGACATTTAGGATTGAACCAGACCAAACTGTAAAAGTTTTATGAGTGATTTGACTCAATGCCTCACGATATGCTTTAGTGTAAATGCTTCTTATTAAAATTTGTTATATGTATAAGTACATGTATTGCTTATTTATTTGATACAGGGATTCCATCTTAGAGGACCTTTTGTAGCGTTCCAGTCCACAAAATGGACGAATTTCGTAGGAAAATCGCTACTGAAAGGGCACCACAGTAAAGGTCTCATATATAAAAATGCCCCGGATCTGTATAGTTCTCTTAGATATAGATATGTATGTATGTATATATGAATGTGTGTGTGTGTGTATGTATGTAGGCCTATGTAGTGTATGTATGTGTGTATGTATGTATGTATGTATGTATGCCTATGTATGTATGTACATGTATGTGTGTATATATGTATGTATGTACATTGTATGTAGGCCTATGTATGTATGTATGTGTGTATGTATGTATGTATGTAGGCCTATATTTGTATGTTTGTATGTATGTATACATTATACATATACATGAGTGTGTGCGTGATTATATATACAGTACATGAGTGTGTGCGTACGTGCGTGTGTGCCGGGTGTATGTGTTTTGATAAAATATAGAAAGTAATTATTATGAATATTAGTGTGGCCAAAATCTCCCAAATTCCTATCAACACCACTATAGGCGCCCTAGGCACTGATAGAGAATTGACAAAATTAATTTTGCTGACAGTGAATGTAACCAACAGCTTCTGTGTGGTCAAAATTGGCCATCAATGTTGATTACTGTGTTGATACCACTATCAACGATTCTGTGCGCACTGTGCTGAAGTTAAGCTTAGAGCACTGTGTTTAGTGCATTCAGAAGATTTAGTACTACCAAATGCAACTAACATGTTTGCTTTTACAGTGAAACTGTTTAAAGATGCTGGGGGTTTGTTATTTTCACTTTCGTTAGTAAGTTATGCAGCACAGATTCGGTGTCAATCTAGAAACGCCGTTTATCAGACATATAGGTGGTCATTATTTCACCAACTCTACAACGACAAGGAAGAGCTTCCACTTTGCAATCCCCAGAGTGTGAATTTATACAACACAGCTAGAACATATAACTCGACAACAGTCAATGGGGCCCTAAGTATTTCGTGGCAGCAGACTGCAACGCAGTAGCTACTAACCCAATACGAAACTCGCTCACAATGCCATGTATAAACTTTTCTCCATAGTATTTGAACCTTTTCACCACTAACTCACATGTGGGCGCAGATTGATTATCTTTAAATAGCCTACTGTCTACAATACCGTAACGTAGTCAGTTAATCTCTGGGTGATATAAAACGATTATACAAACGATGAAGTTACACAATACTGATTTAAAACTAGTGGCTTTGCTTTCAAGAAAGAGTTTGATCGCCAGTAAAATGACACACACACACCATCCAATAAATAATACTTAACTATAACTGTTACATGTACGTGTTGGTAGACCATTTGATTCAGAAAAACTTAGAAACTTGCCATACAATTATTGTTTTTCTGCCAAGAGGAACAACCAGTACACGTTTTCCCGCGACAGTTCTTTCAAAAGAAGTTGCTCTTTGTTCCATGTGCAAACTAGGAATAGGGTATGTGTTTTTTTCAAAACTTTCAATCTGAATTTGGATCCAGAGCACTATAATCAATGCAAGTATCTTTTAATTTGACAGTGATTGCTCGCTGGCATCTGCGCATAACATATACTTTAGGCTACCTGCCTTGCACTTCATAATTGCTTTGAAAGACAATATTGCAAAATACCTCTTTTTGTTTACGATGGATCAGCTAAGCTAACTTTGAAGATTTCCAAACTCAAATCTGGCTAAAAATGAAATGACCCAGTTTTTAAACAAAACCACTGTCGTGCTCCGCCTACACCTCGTTTACTACTTCTCAAGTAGTTGTCTTTCATTTCTGCTCTTCCCTTTCATCCCTATCTGTTCCACGAGTTGCCAAACGTACATGACAGCGTTTTCCCGTTCAGTGACTTGACCAGACGTAGGCGGTTCTGAGCGTGTGATAAAATCTAGGTCTTTGTTAACTGCCAAGCGCACTTTTTTCTGTTACGACAACAGGCAGGCCAATTATCTACCAGGCTTATTACAGACCACTTGTGAACACAGTCAAACACAGAGTGAATTGGTGTATTCGGAAAGAATAGATTGTCGTAACTTCGGTTGTAGTTGGGCGATTTTTGCGATTCAAAAACTAAACATGATCATCATTTGACGAAGATTTCATGTTCAAATATATTATAACTTAACTTTTATTTTTAACAGCTCAGCCCAGTCAGGATAGATACGATCTTGTTGGAGATTAGAGCAATTATCGAACAAAAGAGAGCTGGCCCTCCAACCATTAATGCCAGAACTGAGTAAATCAGTCGTGTAAGATATTGGCTACAGGGCCCGGGTAAACTTTCCAACTTGTTGTTGGGCTAGAATTAATCGAACAAGTTGGGAACAACGGGAAACCGCTGTAACGACCTCGGTTTATCCTGCACCATCTCGACTACCTCTCGACAGCAAGTCTGTTTAGCATCGTGATCATAGACATATTAATACTATAGACAGGAAGCACGCGCTCTGCAGCTGACAACTTGACGCCATATTGGAGAGTGCTACTAGTCACGTGACACGGCTAATTGCCATGTAAAGAAACGGGGGAAATTGCGCTTTACAAAACGCGCTATATCTAACAAATAAAGAGACGGGAGAGTGTGATTTTTTCCAAGAACATAAAAAACATGTGATGCTGCACTTGCATGCGTTTTTTTAAGTGTCAATCAGTCGATAGGGAAAATATCAAACTAATAGAAGACCCCAACCAGTGGCAGATTCTCAAATTGTCTGGTCGGCTGCACGCTTTTTATCCGTTGCGAGCGTTTATTTTTTTCGTTTTTTCAAGACAAAACCGGCAAAATCGCACAAATTTATCATTTAATTCAAGACGCTCGATGCAAATACATTATATCCAGGAGACGTGCTTCTCACTTGGGATCTACTTTTGTTGTGCCCCAATAAGCCTTAGTTTTCAGTATTGAAAATGACCCCGGGTAACTAGGCAAAATTAAAATACGACCCAGGTCACATTTAATGGGGGTCGAAATTTAAAGTGAACAAATGTGAAAATGACCTCATTGGAGTCATATAAATAAATGACAGGTTTTTAAAGTTCATTAGAGCGTTCTCCCGTTCCGTGACTTTACCAGACGTACACTGGCAGCGGTTGTGATAGTCTTAACTTCGACTGCATAGTTGGGCGGTTTTGGTGATTCAAAAACTTTGGCATGTCCAGTTCTTGATGGGAAATTCGGAAATGTCATTGGTTTATATTTAAACATTGTTTAACTTAACAGTACTTTCACTCCCTAAATCTTGCATACATTGAAAAAGCAAGAGTTCCCTTGCCACGCGTTACTCAGGTAACCCCCAGACCTAAGCATCCTCGTATCAAACATTGCGGGTATCACGTCTGCTTATCTCAATCCCCTGTTGCGGAAGAACCCATTGGCGGATTTAGAGGAGGGCCAAGACCCCCCGAAAATTCTACCAGATTCCATCTTGCAGTTTGGGGGTGCGAAACTCTGACGGGCAAAACCCTGACTAATACATGCGCGCACCCACAGGGGAGGCCCGAAATAGCCCCGTCCCCCTATTTAACGACGTGGGCAAAAGGTTCTCCATAGAGAAACAAAAAGTCCGAGGAAACGAGACAAAATTCCACAGGAATTCGTCTCGAATGCACAATTCACGGGGTTGAACTTAGGACCTCTTTTTTAGGACTCGTCTTCTTGTTCCAGTAAAAGGTTCACTTAACGCGAAATTAGTACCCCCTCTGTATTTAGGCTGGGTGCGCGCATGTGATCCTCTGCCTTGGCCCCCTCCCCTAACTCAAAATTCTGGATCCGCCCCTGGAACCGTTGAATAATGACGGGACAGGTTTTCCCGAACGTGAGGGCATTTTTTCATGGCCTAAAAGTTCTTCACATTAAATTTAGACCCACTGGGTCATTATTTAATGCTACAGCGTTGGGTATATTTCCACTCGGTTTCCAGTGGGAAATTCTGTATTTTGGGTATAGGTCAGATGCGCAATTCCTTCGCACAGGTTTGATATTTTGAATACTATGCACTTTACTTTTTTGCGCAAGTTTTGAGTCACAAAACAAAGATGTCGTAAGCAAGCAGTGCAAATCCACAAAATTTCCGTAAGTACAGGTTTTGCAGGGATATGTTTGTTTTAATACAATGGAATAAATCTGATTTGGAATACTTATTAAGAAATGAGTTTTTAAAGCAGTATATATTTCAACAGAGGATACATTATTCACTCAGATGTACTGATTTTGATGGCTAGCGAGTAGGTTCGGGGATGTTATTTTTCAGAACAACTAAAAATACATATGATTGTGATTGATGCCAAATATTTATTTAAGTACAATCAACAAACAGCATCATCATTGGATAACAGCATGTGCTGGTCAATAGTTATGATAACTATTTTAGATCCACTGGGTCATTATTTAATGCTACACCGTTGGGTATATTTCCACTCGGTTTCCAGTGGGAAATTCTGTATTTTGGGTATAGGTTAGATGCGCAATTCCTTCGCACAGGTTTGATATTTTGAATACTATGCACTTTACTTTATTTTAATTGATCTTATATGGTCTCAGTCACCAAGACTGATGTGGAAACAACGCATGATCGCTCCGCTTAAACTATGGTGACAGAATATAAAAGTCTAGTGGCAGCACCTCTAAACTCCATGGCCGAACCAAAAAACCCATGACTCAAAGGCAGGACCAAAAAACTTGACTCTTTGGCTGCAAGCATAACACTTCGAGCCCGACGATTTTCTGACTGATGCCGTAGGGCTCCCAGTGTTTTCTGCCATTTTTGTCCTGTGTCGGTGGCACTCTCCAATATGGCGTCATACTGACTACGCGAGCTGCATGTATCTGAGTGGTGCGTGCCTGGTCTATGTGATGTCTATGATTGCAATACTCGTACATATGTGCATCTCTCGCTCAGACATGTTCAAATTTTGCTGCCACTGTTGTTTCAATACTTCCCGGCATTCCACTAATGTCTCGTCCATTATCTTCTTCTGTTGTTTGCTCGTGTAGGGAACCTCTTCCGAAGAAAGACGGGCGAAAGGAAGTGCAGACTGGAAATCTTGGAAACTCTCTGTCTCAGGCTCTCGACAGCAAGATTCAAGCTCGATATCATTCAAAACTTTATTGTTTGAAATGGTTACAGTATCTCAATGTGTTGTTTCTGTGTTAACATTTTTTGATGGCCTTCTCGTTCTGGATGGCCAATCAGATGGACTTAGTGTGATTGTTATTGACAGAAAAAATCTGCGATTCCGCACATCAGGTCGGATAACAGAGGACATTGATTGATGTAAAAATAATATAGGAAAAAATTAATAATGCAAACGCCATTTTAAAACTCTAGTTCCCCTTATATACATGTGTTGCAGTCGTCGGGTTGTTTTACAACAGAGTCTTTGACACAACTGTTTGACCTGTGAGGTCACGGTCATGTCGTTTCAAACTGTACAAATTGCCAGTTCCCCACGCAGTGGTGGATTTAGAGGGGAGCCATGTTGCCGTAGCCAACCCAAGTCCTGTTTTAGTTCAATTCTAAAAACGTGTATGCAAAAAAAATGTATAGCACCATGACAACCTACTTCAATCTCGATCGTCCCACAGACTGGTTGAATATGACATTTTCAGACAAATAATTTGAAAAGTTGCTGGGGGGGGGGGTGATTGCTGCATGCATCGGACACGAGAGAGTTTTCACGATAAGGAGTGTATATACAATCTCAAATATTGTCTGCTCACCGACACTCCACGAAAACGGAAGATACTGTAGTTTTTCAGTGTCGTTATGTTCCTACGCGTATGGGCTCAAGATCAAGAAATTAAGACAAAGTAAAGAAATCCACTGCTGTAGTTGGGCGTAGGCGTACGTAGGCGTAGCCAACTACCTTTTGGTATTTATACATAGCGCCTACGCACCATAGGTTACTTTATAGTGGGGCGTGGGCGCAGCCAACCATCTTTTTACATCTTATCGTAGGGCCGACGCACAGCAAATGACGGTAGTGGTGTGTAGTCGTGATATACATGTGATAGCACTGCTACTCTGAAGACAGCATTGTTCTTGGATGTTCCGGAGCGCGTGACCATACGTCCCGTGCTATTTATTCTAAAGGAACTTGGAGTGGCGTTGACTTGACAATGATGAGTCATTTTGCTGTATTCTGAGCATCTTGGACCCCAAAACGTGCCCGATGGGATCACTCAGACGCATTTGCAATCGGTCGGGGTTGGTTGCTATAACGGCAGGCAGAGGAATGCGTGAGTTCGTAGAAATGGAGGAGACGGTTTGAGCCGACAACTTACCAAGTGCTCTGCGACAACTGGACCTCTGCATTAAGACCCTTCCTTGCAGTACAGAGAAATGAATCAAGCAGTAACAGACGAACGCTCTTGTCAGCTATTAGAAACTACCTTGGACTCGCTGTCTGGCAAGGCCAGTGGTCCCCCGCTTTCCATGTTATGCCGAAGCATCGATGATTCGACAAAACGAAATGCTGATACACTGTACATGTAGTTCTCAGTACAAATAATCATGTAACTTAGAAAAGAACAAGGCTGCAGACAAAAAAGATTCTGTAACTATTACACATATATATCAAGCACTCTATCTTTGTACTGGTCACTAATACCTGGTCTTTTACTAACTTTAAAATTAAATGGAAAAATAAGAACAGTCTCTTGCAAGAAAATCGTTCTTTAAGTTTGTGCATTATATTTTTGAGTGTATGCACGTGTGCAAACTGTACTAAGGGTGCATAGCGCTTGGAGCTCATTGAAACATCGGTGCTTGTGTGACATCGTATTTGTTTAATAAGTCTTAGAAGCGTACGGAGTAATTTACGTTCGCCCAGTAATGAAATTTTAGATTAAAATTTCAAGATAAAATAACAATTATGGTGACATACCATCGGCAGATAAGGGGACTGAAGGGTCCCTAGGACACACCCACGGGCAACTAAACAACGCCACCAGCATATCGTTTCTGCTCGTTACGCGCCCACTTTCCTTTAAAATTGCGTTTGACCCCCCCCCCTTCAGAGACCTCTTGGAACGCACGCGGACCTTTGCCTTCCTATACATGTATGTGCAGTTCGGCCCCTTTCTGGGACATCCTAGATTCGCCACTGCAAAGTTGAAGTAAATACCCACTCGTGAGTAAAAAATGTTTGTGAGTCGGGTTTTGCGAATTCAATGCACTTTTAAAATTCAGTGGACAAGGTGATACGGTGGGCATTAGGCGCCACCTTAGGCCTACCTGTAATTTTACCACAACAGCACTGAAGAAATGGAGATTAGATCTTAAGAATGTGGTCTCGGCGCATCAACCTCGGCTAATGACACGCCCAAATAAAAACGCGTACTTTTAAGACACACACACAAACATAATATATTACAGACCCCAGTTTTACGCTGGATATTAAAAATGACCTCGTATTAGCACGCGTCATGTTAATGATGTAGAACAACGTTTTTGACGTCGTGCAGCAACCATGATTAAATTTTTACAGTGAAAAATTTGTAAATTGCTAAGCAACCTGGCCCAGCACCCGGGATAAAATCTTTTTATATGCGCTAACTGCGAAGCGATACCGAAGCTAGTTTACAGTGAAACAACACGTGTAGATGAGATAAAAGGTCATATATATTATGACAAACTAAACTGCTACAGATATCGGTAATTACAAAAGTTATATAATATGTTGAGCTGTATACATAAGTGGTGAATAGAATGTTAAGTAATAATATGGGAAGCATCACAGCAACACGGGACAGCCACATGGGAAATATAAGGATAAACAGGGAAAGAAAAGTGGTTTGAGGGAGGGAGGGAAAGAGAATTTGAGTGAAAACTGAAATTTTGTAGAGAATTGTGGACGATGGCCCAGTGTTGCGACGAGACAAAGAGATCAGGTGGTACAATTAAACCAATAATCGTAGAACAAAGAGGGTCACTGACCCGAGAATCCAAACAATATGATAATGAGGCGAAGCAGTATAGCTTACATAAAACAATTTAATACTTAAATAATTTTTACTCGAGATCGAACTCGCTTGAGATCTATTATTCTGCTTTTGTGTGAACTCAAGATTATTGTCTGAACTCGAAATTTCGATTTTTTATTCGAAATCAAAAATTTTTAATCGAGCTTTTAGCTCAAAAGTACGTGAAATGCGAACTTGGACTCGAAACACATTTGCATTAACAATAATGTAGTAAATAAAAATAAAGACTTATCTTGAATTGGACCAAAGGTAGACAGGAAAACGCTAAAATAATTTCCAGTTCGATGTCTGCTAGGAAGATTATATCCTAGCCACTAGTCTCTTTACTCAAAATTGAACTCAAAATATATTTGTGATTTACATTTCTCCCTTAATACGAACTCAATTATCCTGTGAGTAAATGCGGTTAGCAAGCGCTAAACAGGATTACGCAGTCATCCATGTGAACCATGATGCACTAGAGCACCAGAATAGTTGACACCTGTGTTGAGTTCGTACCGAAGTAGAACAGAAAATACCAAAAATAACTTGCTCGATTTCGAGGAAAAACATTAGATCCCCGATTCAGGTGTAGAATGTATAAAATTATATACATCGGTAACAAGTGAGCTGTAAAGAAGGTTGCAATTTGTTCACCCTAACAAATAATCAGGAATAAGGTTACGCAGCATAAATAATACTAGAGAGAGACAATAACAAAACTTACAATTAGTCATATCGACTGAGGGATGTTAAGGCAGACCAATATATACATGCAGTCTTCCTGATGCAGTGTATGACTTTTGGTTTCGGGAGCGAATGTTCAATGAGAAATTGACGGCAAAACTGCAAGAGACGAGTAAATGTGAACATAACAAAATAGGATATAACATGTAGTCAGCATACCTTATATAAAACAGTTTAATACTTAATAATATATACTAACTTTGCGCCAACTAAGAATGCAATAATTCTCTAACTTCAAGAAAGGTGTAAGTAGTGTGCTATCTATGTACCTGTAGCCCCCTGTGTTATCTGTGTACCTGTAGCCCCTGCCATTCTAAAGAGACATAATAACATTAACAAAATCCCTTGGAAGTTTGGCCACCGTGTTATATTGCCGCCTGAAGCTACTGTACATGTACGTGCAACTGCTTCGCCAGAGTGCAGAAGCAAATTACTGAGAGAAAAATGTGAAATAAATAAGAACACATTCGCCGTGCATTCTGGCCAAATCATACACATGTACATGCGTATGCGATGTAATAATTTGAAATTCTTAAATATATATTCATCAAATATACTATAGTTTGTGTTTTAACAGTTGGGATCAATTCATGGCTAGTGACAACACATTCTTTAAGGATACTCTCTCTTTGCTTCATTTTAGTTGCAGTTCTCATAAAACGGATTTTTACGCCAGTAAATTCTTGAATCAAATAATGCTCATTCAACATAACCTAAAATATTTTCAAATCCCACTAAAAATATTTTCAATTTTTTTAAGTTAAACTCTATATTTTTGGTGGTGTAACATTACCTAAAATGGCCGCCGAAATGAGTGACATCTGACTCGTGCCCAATGGGTACTCTCTCAACTGCTGCCATAATGTGCTTTCCTTGGAAATCACGCCGTTTTAAAAAAATGTACTCAAGATATTAGTAGAAACAGGTAACAAAAGCAAGGATGAAAGTTATGGAATGGGTATATATTACTGATGTAGTTCAACTAACGAACTTCATCATGTGTTCTTAATTGGTGAATGTAAAGAGTATCTTTAAGAAAGGCTTCAGGCGTTTTAGATATTTTTCAGATTATTCTTTTAACTTAATATTTCATACACCCACCCAGCCTAAAAAATGAGAGGCTCCATTTTTTGAGAATGCGGACCTTTTACTAAGATTTAAGGGACATGTTATTAATTGTGCATTGGCCAAATTTTTGTAGTTCCTGCCCTTTTAGTGGACTTGTGTCTCGTATTCTACTTATTTTCGTTGTTTTAGTTTTTCTGAGGCGGACCTTTTTTTGCCCACTTCACCAAATGGGGAGACCGGCTCGAACCCCACCTCCCACCCCTGGGTGCGCCCACGTATTCAAGTAAGTCTATAACACCATATCATTTCACCAGAGGGTATCTTTATGCTTTACTTAGTTGTACGAAATTATGTATTCTGGGTACGTTTGCTCATGGGCAAACACTACATGTATTCCCGGATTCAGCACGTTGTCCACAACAGAGTCGTATAGCTTGTGAGGATCACCCGAGTCAATAGGGGGCGGTCTCAACATACTGGAATTTCCGATGGTGTATAGGCCAACAAGAACCTTAGCTAAGATGATAGCTTTGCAATCTGTATAACCAGCACAGTAAGATGCATCTTTGTGAAAATATGATCCTTTTCCGTACATTGTACCCGTGCGTGTTCCAGTGAGGCGCCAATCAAATCCTTGCTCGCAAATGGCTTTCAAGGCAGACTGTGGTGCCCCATGAAATAACTGCTTTTCATTGATACCGCCACTGTTCTTCTTCTGCATTTGTGCCTTTTTTCTGAAACGAAATGAAGACGGAAATGAAGTGGGCAAACTCTAGTGGAGAGTATTAAGACAGCAGGCGCGGCGCAGCTAACACAGAACAGCTAATTCAGTAAAAGAGTGTGTGTAAACACGACTAAAGTGTCATTTACACTTACAAAATTGACACGCATCAGCTGGCACGGAACAAGTTGTTCCAATGTGTAAACGGACTGACACGGCGCAAATTGACACGGCTGTGGCAAATTTTTGCGACCCGTTTGTGAGGTAGAGTTATTTGCGCCCGAACATCTTGCGCTGTGTCAATTATAAGTCTAAACGCGAAACTTCATACGGGTTCTTTGTCTCTACAACTCTCGTCATTTGTAAACCTGCGCATGTGCGATCCAGTCTCACCAGCCTTTAATTTCCGTCTTGTCACGGTTAGTGAGTTGTGTGCGTAAACGGCCGCTTGACACGAGTCAATTTGCTCCGTTTCAGTTGCGCCGGTCCAAAAGTTGATTTCTAAACGGGACTTCAGATGGAGCAAGTGACTCATGCTGATCCCGTTAGAGATCTAATGTCGTGAAAATGCGACTTAATTGGAGCCAGGCGCACCGTGACAACTGACGCGTTGACAACTAGTGTCTCTCGTGTAGGCCTAAAAGCGGCCCTGAAAAACACGTTACTTCAGCTAGTTTACACGGGTCGGTTGGCTTGAATCACATTTAACATTGAAGTTAGAATTCCTGAGACTCGTAACCGACACACTGATTGGTGAAAAAACATCTTCCCCAATCTTAATAATTAACGGCGAAAAATTAGAGTCACCAGACATTAAATCACCTGTCGGGGCGAATAAATTTTATGAACTGATATGTGAACAGTTCAGAGAAAGCGCAACACGTGCTTACACGCAGCAGTGAAAAACGATGAAGTGGGGGGCTATGGCCCCCTGTAGTGCACCGGCCATGGTACATGGGCGCAGCACTGAAACAAATGGAGCTATAGCCCCCCAGCCCCCTATGGTGCGCCGTCCATGTCACAGCACATGTAGAATTACATGTAATTACATGTCAAAAACGTATTTAATTGCGACCAGCCTTTCTTGTTGAAGGAGAAGCCACAGGGTCAAATTGAGGATTTTTAAAGCAGTAAGGTATACACGATGACCCTGTAATGTGAAAAGTATGAGCCCCTACTCCTCCTATCGCTACAACCCCCTACCGTCGCCATCTTCCACATTCCCCCATCGACACAACTNCCCCACCCCCTCAGCACAATTACTCCCCTCCTCTAGTAACTGACTTATAGGTGGCACATTAGGTATAGAGTTTGATAAGGTGGATTCCTATGGCTCCGGTGAGGTACTCTGCTTTGAGGGGCCCAAAGCTGTCTCGGTATTGTGTAGAACAATGTTTTTGGTCTTATTTGTTATAAGCTATAGACAAGTAGTGGAAATACATAAAATACTCACATAAGTCAGACAAAAAAGTCTGATTCTGTGTTAACTTGGACGAAGAATTAAGTGCAGATCGATCCAAGACAAGTGAATGCAAGTTTCGTTGTTTATGCAAAATATTTAGCAAAACTGGAAGATGGAGGTATGTCATATCTAGGTGCCCTTTACCGTTGGGTCTAGGCCTTCCGGTATACCGTAAAAGGAACGGCATGCCGAAGGCGTTTTTTCGTCTCCACTTCCCGTTACGAGTACAACCGCCTATGCCACATTGCGTTATGACCGTTATGTGTAGATGTTGCTAGCATGTTGTTTGTTATTTCCTCACAGGAATTTGTTCAAAGTACTGGCGCTCATGACGATCATTGAGTTAAATAAAATTCAGGATCATTAAACAAAAGCAAAAAAATACAAAATACTGTACGGGCGGCTCGTGTTTTAGTGACGTCTTTTTTTGATGAGACTCCACTACATGTATGTTAAAGTAAAGAAAAAAATTGCACATACAATAAGTGTTACTTACAGGGAATACTTTTCCCAAAGCTCCTCATTCTGAACACGCTCAATCATCGACACTTTAGCTGTCCCCATAGTTTTAAGGAATTTACTCTCAACTCGCTTGTATTCAGCAGAGGTGCTTCCATCTGGGCTGATCTACAAGGAAAGCTGTCACATATGAAGTACATTGACAGACAAAAGCTATCTAACTCGCGTATATTCCGCTAGGCAAATTTCATCAAGATCCTGTGAGCAGTTTAGGAGATACAATTGCAGACGCCGGACGCCCAGACAGAGATGACCGCAATATGTTCCAACATATAAAGATGTGGACGCAAAATAAATGAAGTTGATTGCTATTGAAGTTGAAGTAGTCAGTTCGCTTGGCTGTTAACCTTGCGCTGGACACAAGACCATTTTTGTGCGAATTCAACATCTGAAAGATCTTCTTACGAAAACACACTGTGCCACACAGTGTCGGATTTTATTGTACATCACCAAGGCTATTTGGCGGAGCACCGTATCTTTTTGAGGGGTGGGACCCAATTTTCACTTAGTGAAGAAAATCAAATGATTGAGTGTTGGTGTACTGTACGACGCCCGTCAAAAACACTACAACTGTTGGCAGTTTTTAATTTTAAAAAATTGAAAATCGAGCAGTAGTGAGACTAAAACGGTTTAAGCACCTCCTTTTGGCAATATTTACCTCACAGAAAACAGCGTCAACTGCATTCACAAGTCAAGATGGTGGAATACAAAACCCTGTATTCAAGGAAATGAAAGGGGCATTGACATTTTAAAAGTTATTGGTATCTAGTCATATGATATTATCCGTTATTAAATGTTGTCCAGGATTTTGACAATGCCTAAAACCATTTGCCTAATTTATGCATCCAGGCACTGTAAAACCGTTTGTCTTGTGCTACTAATGCATTGAATTTGTTACGACTATCTAGGTGGTCTAAATTCATAATTTTTAAAGTTTCTCTATCAGGCGCTCAAATTTCTGATCACTTTTTACCTTAATTCGTTTGACGGCACCGCTCACGTCGCTTGGCCCCCATTGGCTGGGCAGTGTAAATTTCTTGGGGGGAGCTCTCCATGGTCTGCAATGATAGATACCAGCTGTAGTTATCGATATCCATTAAAATCCCCATGGTCTATAACTTTGAAGAAACACTGCTTTTAAACATCAAATATACCACTGATGAGATCAGCGGCTGTAGCAGGTAGAAATGGAAAATTCTAATTCCGTCATCACGCTCAAACATAATACGTACACGTGCAGGCAAACCCTATAAAAGGGGTAGGAAGGCTACTAATCAATGGACTTCTCTTCCTTGCAAGAAGCGCAAGATGGGGATGTCAAGTGACCTTTCTTGAGAATTAAGATATAAAACAACTGTTCGAAATTGAAGTACGTATTGGGCTACATGTACCTTGCCGTGTTCTTGTCAAAGACGTCTGTCGGGCGTCGACGCACTTCACGCTCTGCGCCAGTGCTAAATCAAAATGAAGAGCAAAGTCTGTAATTAATGACGAATTGCACTTGAAATATAAATGTGATGCCAAAACCTGAAAAGTGAGGAATGTGAATCTTATATATGAGGTAGATTCTACTCCACAGTTTTCAGAGAAATTGAAAGTTGCAAACCCGTAGCAGAAAATGCCAACTCATTTCCGCAATGAGAGCTTTGAAATCAACCGACACACGCAAATTTTGACCATTGCGACCATTTTAGCCGACTTCTTAATCAGTGAGTTAAAATCGCGTCCCATTTGTTTATCCAATAGGGCCTACCCAGTCTGTATTCACCGACGTGTTTGCATGGAAATAAAACACGCCGTTTCAAGGTTTGAGAATTAACATAAGTCAAAACAGTCATTGCAGGACATTTCCAATAAAATGTAACAAAAACAGCTTTCCTTCCTTTCTCAGCTGTGATTTTTGTTATTGCTTGGCAGATCCTGCTCGCTATAGAAAGCTGCAGTAGTTCTCTTCGCCTACTTTGACGGAGAAACAATTAGAGACCAATTTCATAGCACTAAGTGGGCAATAGTTTCAAAAATGATATTCACAAATAAACCTGAACCGCCCAAACCATTCAAACATCAGTATGAAAAGCCATCACACTTCATGAATTCATTCCAAAATTTACCACAAGTCAGCAAGAACATGGTATTCTGATAAGCAATGGCAGATCGAAAAAACACAGCAACAGAACATTAAATGTAGAATATTGAAACACACCTGATGTTATGCTGCTTCATTGTGTCAAAGCATAACTTGTACTTGTGCTCGCCAGTGGTAAAATAAACTGTGCCATGTGGATTTTTAATGTATTCATCTTCAATTGCATCTGAAGAAATGTTCGCCGTGTCCGTTTGCCCCTAAATTAAAGGGACACAATAGGGGTCAATGAAACGTAATCAAGATGCGCAAAGTTCTACAGAAGTAAACAATTTTATCTCAGAGAACACTTCAAAAGTTGTTCAGAGCCCTTTCACCACAAATATTGCTTCACGGCTATTTAATGCTTCTGTTTGCTCAAAACTCTGAGGCACATGACCTTCGACCTTGTTGTTAAAAGAGCGTGATACTAAGTGTCGAAAACTCGCCAAATAATCATCATTTAATCTTTCTGGTTTTGTTAGCGAGATGTAGCACATTCTATCGTTTATCGGTGGTTTTCCATTGGTTGAAAGTATTAGCCTTGTAGACAAGCCACTAATCTGTTGTAGTGTTGAACATCGGATAAAGATGTTACTGAAATAGGACTGGAACGTAAGCAGTCTACAATGTACATGTATTAGTCATAGTGGTTCTCTGTCGCTGAAACAGAATTCAACCTCATCACCACGTATTTTTACGGTTTGTTCTGACATTCTGAATTTCTGTTAATGTCACAGTATTTTTTGTTTTCAAATTTCAAAACAAGGATCTGTCAACTGCTCGTCACTTTGTCGATTTTCTCTCACAATGCTAAGCACGTCTCCTTATTAGGTAAGACAAGTCCCTTATATATGAAAAATGTGACTTTTGACCTTTGAAGCATTAGACAACAATGGCGACTTAAGCAACAGCCAATCCGATTAAGAGGAAATTGACATGAGCTGTTTAAAATCAGTCATAAAATTTCGTAGCATTCAAATATATTCTAAAACTTTCTAAGACTTTTGGAAAAATTGCTTGTTCCACTGGCTTGCCTCATACTATGCTGTCTACCTCAGATTCGGGTGCGATCCCACATGATAATCTTCCGTTAATATCAATCTTGTCAGTCAGCTGTAAAATAACTATGAGCGCATGCGTGTATTTGTCTAAGTGGGGGGAGATTAAAAACTTTGTGGCGACTACAGAGTTTTTCTTTGTGCGTATATCAAAAATCGTGCATTTTTGATTTTTTTTCGAAATTCACGTAATCTGTACTGTGCAAGATGGTGGTT
This sequence comes from Phoronis australis, assembly GCA_002633005.1. Classification (NCBI taxonomy): domain Eukaryota; kingdom Metazoa; phylum Phoronida; family Phoronidae; genus Phoronis; species Phoronis australis. The sequence goes on from NMRA01000155.1 coordinate 165,065, forward strand.
TCGGCAGGAAGTGTTTAAAATATATTTTTGACGAGCTTTTGCGTTCCATGTCTCTTTAAATGGGTCATCTATTCTAATAATGGGATCTAAGTTATACTACATTTTATTCTGATGAAAGAGCTTCAACTCGATCCAGTGTTAAAACTGTAATCATTACGGTGTGTTGCTGACATGAAATTAGTTTTAACATACATGTAATTGCACATAATATAATAATGATCACAGGTACCTGGTTGGGTTTCTTTTTGGTTTATTAAATGTATGTCAGTCTTTCTTTTACACCCTATTGAAACACCTGTGGTAACACCAATTCGCTTGGCCAAGTATTTTTTGACATATTCAATGCAAAAATGAGAACAATTTTCGACGACAAATATGATCGGGTTTCTCAGGAAAACCACCATAGACGGTTCATGTCACAAGCAAAGTCGATATAGTTAACGACAAGTTGAAACAAGTCACGTGTGGCAGCAAATCAATCTGTTAAGGCAATTCACAAACTTGGTACACTGTTTCCTGTAACTGGCTGCGTCAAAATACTGTAAAGGTTTCCCCACACAAAAGCGAAACAATATTTTACAAAGATATCACTGTGTGGAGCTTGGTAGGAGCATATTTTAGCACAAACCTAAGCATTATATAGTGCACGCAACGGACTTCTACCTGTTGGCCGTATTCGACGAAATGTCCATTGACGTCTTTCCAGTACCACTGCCACCTAGTGGCCAACGTTGCTTTTGACGGTGGAACCTTCAGTGCAGAAACTGAACTGAGACGGCGAACAGCTAAGAAAACATTATCGTCGGTTGTTGCACTCATGTGGGAAAAGTCAATCGAAACCTGTAATCTGAATACATCAACAAGCAGAGGATATAACCATCAATAGCTTAGGCCTACTGGTACATGTACGCTATTCCGCATCGAAGACACGGCTAGGTAAAGACTACTCCGGTACTTTCTACACAAACATTAAAACGGTCCTCATTGCTGTTTAAGGTCAATCAAATTCAGGTAAAATGAGTATTCTCTCCACTTTTGCATCATGTAATTGCTATTAGGCAAAACTGACATTAGTTACCTCCCGCAATAGCGCAAGAAGTGACCCATTTCGGTTTAAGTTAAAACAGAAATGTTTCACGAAACGGACCCAAGATCTTAACTGTAGAGGATTTCCTGAAAGACCTGAAAGGGTTTCTCCTTTGTAATAAACGATTTGCTTACAGGTAGCCCAAACATACGCAACACCAGAAATGTCTTTAATTGTGTTCAAACGAGTTCCTGAGTGACTAATGGTTGACGATTTTATGATAAACCACATTTACACCACAGAAATGTTGGGGCCTCGCTTGATGAAAACTCACTTGAAGTACTCGCGAACTAAAATATGAGTAAGTTGAGACCAAAATTCGGGCTGTATCAAGGCTGAAGACGCAAATTCAGAAAACATAGTTTCATGAATTCATATGAAAATGGGAGAATAGCGTAACTGCAACAATACATGCCTATATTCCAAATTTTATGAAACTCCGTTGAGGACCTTTGAAAATACAGAGGTAAACATAAAAAACTAAAATTGTCAATAGGGGTATACTGGTGATCAGATCCTTGCGAAAGCCATCGTCGTTCGTTGTCAAAATCACATATATGTAAATACACTTGCTAAATTTAGTAAAGATTCTGCAAACTGTTTAGGAGATACAGCCATGGGCGCAAAAAACAAAACTGCCACTAGGAGGCGCCACAGTAGTCAAAGTTGTCGAAAAATCATCATCAGCCATCCTCTTCATGGTTAAAACATACATTTCAATTTTCACAACCATCCTTAGAGTGGTTTGGTTGACAGAATGGTGGACCCCAAAAACAGGCTCGAAAACAGTAAAAATGGCCTCTAGATGGCGTAAACTACATCAAATCCATCCGAAAACGAGAGGATAGTGTCATCTCACTAAGGGATGCCTATATTTCAAGTTTTATGAAAATACGTTGAGGACATCCGAAGATACAGGGGTAAGCGTAAAAAATTGCCACTAGGGGGCGGTAGGTTGATCCGTGCGAAAGTTGTCGCTTCGTTGTCAGCATCCTATAAATACACATGCTAAGTTTAGTAAAGATCCTGCAAACGGTTTAGGAGATACAGCCATGGGCACAAAAACAAAACTTCACTAGGAGGCGAAACAGTCAATGAAGTCGTCGGAAAATCATTATCAGCCATCCTCTTCATAGTAAGAACATGCATGCCAATTTGGTTGATAGTGGGGTGGACGCCAAAAAACAGACTCGAAGACAGTAAAAATGGCCACTAGGTGGCGCAAACTACTTCGAATCCATCCAAAAACGAGAGGGTAGTTTCATCTCACTAATAGATACCTATATTCCAAATTTTATGAAACTACGTTGAGGACTTCCGAAGATACAGAGGTAAGCGTAAGAAACTAAAAACTAAAATTGCCACTAGGGGCACACCGGTAGTCGGAGTGGTCCGAAATTCGTCGTCATCCGTCGTCAGCTTCATAGGAACACAACTGCCAAATTTCATAAAGATCATGTGAGGGGTTTAGGAGATTCAGCTGCGGACGCCGGATGCCCGGACAGACAGAGATGACGGCAACATACGACCACATATAAATATGTGGGCGCATAAAAAATGTGGTATATATTCTTTACTTTTGTGGTTTTAGAATAATATTGTCAACCATGAAGTTCTTAATTATGTTGCCTTAAGATAGATAAATTGCAAAACCACTGCCACTTATCTGACATACGAAATTTTTTTTCAGCAAAGTGCAATTGCCTCAACACTCAGCGATCATTTTTTGATAGGAGGAACCATTTTAGCTGAGAATTTTTTTATTTCTGTTGTAACTGTTCAGTACTAATTCACAAAATCCGTTATGAACCAAATTGCTTTAAGAAATCTGTAAGAAAATCCTAAGCTGCATGTATGTAAGGTTTGCTTAGACCAGTCAACATACCCTTTGTCCAATGTCATTTTGTGGTTGTTACACTGTGGGTCACAGAAGGCAACTTCAACTTTGTCATTGTCTGTATCGTTGAACGGCATCCAACTCGTAGACGACTGACTGTCCTTGTACTGCCATCTATATTTTGACTTGTCGTGGCGATTCCTGGTTAAAATGCGAATCTAAGTCTTGAGGCTGGCAAAATTTGATACCAGTAGGCACCATATTAATCATGTAACAGTTGCTGTGCTGCGCTTGAACTTGCAACTCCACTTGAATCATTCGAATAATCACTTTCACGTTGACAAAATCCAATGCAAAAAAACACGTTACTAAATAATGCATAATTTGATCAATTTTTCTGCTTTTTTCAGTTAATGATGATCTTATCATCTCCAAACAATAACCGATTAGCCATTCACATAATAACCCCCAATTCTGATACACAAATTCTGGTTAAAAGGATACCGAAGTCAGTTTTGGTCTATTAACAGGCACTAAAAACGACTTTCCCCATCCAGTTCTATATTACAAAATAATGCTCTTTAACCCTCCCAATCCTCAAAAGGTTGGAGAAAAAACTGAAAACGTCTTTCAAAATCTGCGAAACGCACAAGCGTGGCCTGTGTTTTTAACGAATTACACGGCAACTGTGGGAAAAAGACCACTTACCAAAAACCATTATATCCAATCTGTGAAGTAGGGAGTATGAGTTCTTAGGTGATTCCTGCCCTTAACTTGGAAGATTGGTGCCAGTGATGCATTAGTAGGTGACAGAGCGAGGATTGGTTGAAATCATCAAAACTCTTTTAGAGGGGAAATGGGCGTTCGTAAAAGTTTCAAAAAGTCTTTTCACGCAACAACAATCCACTTGAATGACTGCGTTAATGGACAGGTACATATGTAATTACAAGTGAGTCTTGAGATTAAGCGTATTTCGAAATTCAAGCACAACTCAACGGGGAGACCAATGATAGATGAACTGAATGGTTGCCTCTATCTTTCTGGCTTTTTTTCTGTTGAAATTGTACAATCTTTCGGGTTAAGGAAAGTCACTTCTTGAAGGGTCAGACGTTGATGGAATCAACCGTCACTCTTGTCTATATTTTAAAGGTATGCAGAGTACTCTTTTCATTGGAGGGCGGACGGGGGGACATTGTCCGTTTTAATTGTCCCTCTATAAATTCTACAGTGTCAACCATCACAAGATGAGGATGGTAAGATTCCAAATTAATCGAAAAACATAAAACACATTCGTGCTAAGCACAGCAGTGTTAAGACATTCGACCCAAACAACCAAAAATGATTGTATATAATGGAATAGACCGCCACCGAAAGGATGGAAGTGTGGAAAACTTGAAGACCACTATTTTTCTATTGTAGATAAGGCATTCAGATGTATTTCCGGCGATAAAGTATGGAGATTTTTTCTATGGTATCATAAGAGTAGTAGTTCTTTTTAAGATCGTCACTAAGAGTTGTTTCTAAGTGGGACAGACTGTCAGGGGCAGGATTTTCGATGACCGTATACATGTCTAGCGGGTTAAGGTACTCAAAGTACTGCACGTTTACTGGCAATAATAAACAAATATTTCAGCGCTTTTTACTTCAAGTTTAACTCATACCTACTACGCATCTGGAATGACCCAAACTATTGCCTACGCATTAACAGGAATGAATTCGGAAAATTTCCTAGAGGATCCAAACCTACGTCAGATACCCGTCTCCCGCACATTTCCCCGGTTGCACGTCAACAACATGCGAGCATGTTGACGGGATTTTTGCATAAACAATTCGTCTTGTTTACAGGGCATTTACAAAATTCAGCTGATTTATAGATGGGATTTTGACAATTAAAGCTAATCTCAGATGCAGGCTAAGATTACGAAAATCTCTATCACCCGCTCCCCAAATGGAAAGTTCACCAAACAATTTTTGCCAATCTGAAATAACTCTCAAAGGTACTGATGAAATTTGGAAAATTCTACTGATGTTCCAAAGATGTAATTTCTATTAAAATGACTTCGATGAAAGATTATTAGCTTATAAATTTAAAGACTTACTTCCTATTTGATCTTCTAACACCTTCTCATTTGAAATGAGCTTTTCTCAAATAAATGAGCTTCGAAAAAAGGACTTAAATTGAATACTTAATAAGGTATTTCCCAGACAATGCCACACTTGCAAATTCATTAATCGGTCCATCCTATATATATATAGGGTATAGCACTAGCGTCATTCGTTTGAGTGGTCTATCCTATATGNTATCACCAATAAACACTGCAAGACAAGTCTAATGGTGGGTTAGCCTCGCTACACACGACCAAATATCTGAGTTGGACCAGATTTACCCTTCAGGAAACCTTCAGCGACGCGGCTGAGCAACACGCATCAAACAACTTCATCATCTATGATAGCTATACGTCAAAGAATCGAAGCAATGTTTGAATAAATTTGACAATAGTTTAAAAAACATTACGAGACGCTTGAAGTCATTATATTCGTTAACAATTTTCGAATTTATTTTAAAGCAATGAACGTGGATGTGATTGTTTGAGTGAACATACCAAATTTGCTAATTAATAATCTAAGTTTTCGCCACCGAAACACAATCTTAGGATCAAACAGAATTCCATGTTCAAGCACATCAGATCCATGTTCAACAGCACATTGAACGTGGATTTTTACAAAAAAAATCATATGAAGCTGGGATCACTAAACTCCTCCTTGTGTCACTTAATCGTTCTGCAAGTACTATGGCGAAATAAGTTTCACCACAAAACGTGACACACAACTGAGCTGTGAGCTCAAATATTGCCTATTGTCGGACGATCGTTTGTACACATCCAGGTCTGAACGGCCAAACTTCATATCTCGATTAAGGAAGTGATATTTGGTAATAACATACACTGTCTGGAACTATTCGGATGCTTAGTGATGGTATATTTGCCACGTGACTATTACGACGCCATTTGGACCCACAAATACATGTAGAAAAAGAAATATACGGTCACGTTACATTCTCAAAAAGTTGGCCGGCTTTGGATTTTTTCCCATTTAGGGGGGAAATTTAGCACTTGAAATTTTAACATAATCACATAATTATACGTTTGGATTAATTAGTAACTGGTGAGGGATTGCAGTCCGACAACGGTTACACCTATTGTACACGTATGCTCCGGAGGAGTTCGCAACGATTGGGATTGGTCGGATACATGGCCAGGCAGTAACCTTCGAAGTGCTTAGTAACTACAGAGCTGCGTAAAACTGGCTGAATTATCATCAGTGGTTTTTAATTTTGATATTTTAAATTTATTTGACGGGGTCAACAACGTCAAAATGATCTTGTACTACATCAGCGAATAGACAATTACATCGCAACCTAGGGATTATATACACGTGCGTTGTACACCGTACGCAATGCCTATAGCTGGAACAAACTAACTTTTAAATTGCAACTACTGGATAAAATTCGGTCCCGTGTACTTATTATGCAGGTATCTCGCTGGTTGCCTAACAAGTACGCAGGTATCACGCAGTGGCACGCGCTTCAGCATTGGTTGACGAAACCACAGCAGTCATTGGTTAGCTTTACAGCAACGTAAAAAAAATGCGGACTATGAACGATTTTTAGCCTTTTCATGCAAGTGGCGTAGCAGCAACTATTTTGTTTCTGCAGTAATGTTTAATAGCCGCGTGTTTGAAGCACATACATGTACAATAAACACATATGTGGCCGATTTAATCGGTGTGTTATGCATACTGTATTAATACAGGACAGTATCGTAAACAAAAGTCATCGACAGTAGAAAGATGCACTCCGAAAGGGCACAACCACAATTTCTGGGATTCAAATTTCCTGACAAATTTGAAGCACCGATTTGTCTGTACACAGACCACATTTACACTTCCTCCATATCAGTCATGCCAGTTTGTTTGCGTAAAGCGCTGTCTGTCGAGAATTCCACCAGCCAATCAGAAACGCGAGAGTAAAAAAATTCCCGAGGAAAATTAAGTGATATCTGCGTGCTGGCTACCACCTAGCGGCACGCAGGGAACCAGCGAGATGCAAGGCTGAGATTTAACGCATGCGCGTCTACTGCATGTTATAATTTTAATGTGAAGTTCAGTTTCTCTGTGTCTCGCTAATGGCGATTGAACCACGTCTTACCTGCAAATTTGCGCTTCAAAAGTACATTTTCCGATTAGAAAGTAAGAACATATTTCTGTCTTGCTATCCTCAGCAGAAATGTCGGCTGCAGTTGCTAAGTTGGCTGTGCTAGCGGCATCGGAGGAGTCCATCCTCCTTCGTTTTGGCTTGGGTTCCTCGTCTGTTACGATTAACTGGCTTTGCAGTTCACTTACAACTTCCTTTGGCGATCGCTTTGTACTGATGTTATATTGCTCTAAGATTTCTTTCGGTTGACTGTCATAGATATTGTGGGATCGCTTACATCTTTGCCCAAATTTGCAGGTGCGACTTAAATAGTGTTCGCATACGTGTAAAAATCTGCACTTGCTGTTACTGCACCCAGCTTTCCCGCGATTGTAATACGTACAAACAGTAGGCAAAGTAGCCCCACTTTGACGACAATCGCGGTGTGCACGCTGCAAATTCTTCTCACTTACATATCTTATTTGATTAAGATCCAGAATTGTGGTATTATGTGACGTCCAGAAGTTGTGTCCGAACTGACATTTACAGCTGTCTAATCCACAATCTCCAGCTACCGAAAAATAAGCGCAAATGTGTAGACGTTTACAACTATTATCCAGGCATCCTTTACTGCTGAGGTGATCTTTACATATCTCAGGTAATTTATAATCTATGCCCTTCTCGTTTGTGACAAAGAGTAAAGGGTGGTGTTCTATTAAAGCGGATACTTCCTTCTTTCTTATACCAAACACTTTCGCCACCCTTGACTTCGAACAATGGCCATCTCTGTGTTTCTTTTCCACAACATATTCAAACACTTCCTCCGGTTCAGGTCCATAGACAGACATATGACGAAACGTTGATGACATTATTTGCCCTTCAGCTGAGAAATGTGCACCGCTTGACCACGTGCATGTATAGCAGGTATGAAAAAATCGCGTTCGAGTGACCAATTCCTTCGAAAACTATGCGATTGTATCGTAGGCCTACAGATCTAGCCTCGCGTTGCCAACCACAGCGCGTGACCAATTTCTTCGAAAACTAGCCTATGAGTTCCATATGTAGTATTCTATTATTAGGAAGAGCTTTCGACCCAGACTAGCCGTGAGGTTTTGCACCGTGTGTCGGTTATCTGTCGATCAACTGAGCTTTGATCGAATGTTGTACTTATCAGTTCAAGCGTAACTCCATTGCTTCATTTTCATTTTGTCATGTTTATTCACCAGGGGAAACTCCCGAGGTAAGGTCTCAGCCAACCAGCTATTGCCCGGCAAAATTGGTCATTCTTTGTACGTGCCTGCCTTTGATCCTGGCTAGATGCTGGGAATACCGAGGCCTCTGACATAGCTTTCAGTCTTATAATCACTTTCGACAACCTTGACTTTTGTCACATATTTTTAGGGAAAGAAGCGATATTTTGGTTTCAGAATGAGAAGTTTAGGCTTTAGCAACAGGTTTCTGTGCAAACATATTGTTTTCAATTGTTTCATGTGTTCAAAAAATATCGTTTCTTTATCATGAATTCAATTTGACTTGTTAAATGCATTTAACGTCATTATTTTGACATTTAGCATTTTAGTTTTATATCAACCCTTACGGTTTATTTTGCTTTACTCATCTCTATTTGTGGCCTGAACACAAAATACACTACAATTGGTAGAAACACGATTATATATATTGCATTACTTTCAGTTCAGCTCCGTGCGCAATATTTTCTCATGCCAATACTACACTATATGATATGAGTTCTGAAAACTAGCTGTTTATTTAATGCGCCGAACATATTTTCCGACCAATAACAAAGTTCCAGTTCTTCACAAGCCCAGGAATTCGTTCTAATTTGACTAAAGATCAAGTCGAGATTAGTTTTATAATGTCGTGTGGCTTGAATCAAAACTTATTTTTCAAAGAAGGCGACTTTACATGTACATGTACGTCAGCTTTCACATTGACTGATATGACTTTGCAGGAGATGCAGAAACAGTTTTCATGCTAGGAAACTGAGCTAATATAATTGGGTGTACTTGCAGCAATGGGTTTTTCAGCAGGATCCTCTGTACTCTTCAGTCATGGGCTGTCCCATGTCTGGGGGACGAAGGTCCACTGTTCGATACCTTGAAGAATTTTGTAATATCAACAGCACATTAATTACTTTTCTCAGAGACCACTCATTTGGCACGCACATTTATTTGATATTTAACTGTATATCAGAGAACTTCTTAAACAAACCCACTGTCAACTTCTGACCCTGTATTTTAAAATTGCCACCTGCTGGATTTGACAATCTAGGGCTAGCGTTCTATGTTCATATGCTGATTTTAGCAGCGACTTTGATTGTATAAATAGAAATCCTATTTGGACAATACTGATTGATGCTTTTTGGAAAGCAAATGTTTTAGCGAGACATGAGCGATGATTCTACAAGCAGAAGCAGCTCGATGATGCAGCAGGTGTAAGTACCTAGGTGTTGATTTTTCAACTGGGTCCGGTCTCTAATGTTTGTACTCAAAACAAACTCGAAATTGTTTTTGGCAATTTCTCTGCTCTTTTTGTGCGAACTCAAGATAACTGGTCATCAGACTGAGCTCGAATACACATGAGTTTATGCAAATGAGTTTCTTGTCCAAGTTTGTACTTGAAAAGCTTGATATTCGTTCCACCTTAGGTAAAAACTCGAAATTTTGAGTTCAAACTCGAACATTAAGCCTTAATGTTGGGCTATATCATTTGCAAACTAGGACCAATAAATTATCCACGTAAGTCACTATGTACTCGAGCATGGAATAGTAGACACTTGAGTTCGCACATAAGTGGAGTAAAAAATGCCAAACATAATATCGAGTTCTATTTAGAGTAAAAAGAGTAGAGACTGGGCCCTGGTCGCTCTTGGCTCAAGACACAGAAAAGATTATCAAACCAGTCTTCAAAGGCAGTAATTACGTTAAAAAATCTTTGAAAACATATATCCCCATATTACTAGAAGTTACGGAAGTGAAGTTTGGGGACTTCACGAAGCCAGCAAAAGATGTTGAAACGTTGTAAAATAAACTCTTAAGAAATGTTCTGGGAGTGAAACAGTGTACACCGGTCACTGCAGCTCAAGCAGAAATTGGCAGAACCAGTTTATGATTTCTAACATATGAAAGACTTCCTAACCACTGGCTCAAGTTAATCAATTCTGGTCCATATTGGTATATATTAAAATTGTATGAATAAAAATATGAGCTGGCATTGAGGGCACTGGACATTTGAGGATTGAAAGTGAAAATTCTTTTAAAAAACTGAGTTTTCGAGGAGAGTGGACTAACCAATTAGTAAAAATCAGGTGAGATTTGTAAAAGATCAGAAACAAAGACTCTTTAATTTAGCTCAGAATGATACTGTATGTGGGTATAGTTGAAGGCTATTCAAAACTTTCCCTGTACAATGATAAAGAATGGCTTAGTTTCGGAAAATTATTTAGAAGTGGTTAAAATCAAACTCTTAGGAATAGCACTGTCTCTCTTCCATGTGTTGTCACGTGGTTTGATGATGGAAAAGGGTAAGGAATCAGCTGTTCCGAGGGAGTATAGATCTTGTGAATTGGATCTAAACGTTGAAATTGAGTGTCATTTTCTCTGTCGTTGTACAATGCTGGAAAACCTTAGACAATGTATATTACCAGAATCTCAAAGGGAGTATTGCGGTCACCTGAACAGATGTACCGACTGTTCTGAGATCAAAGTCTTAAATACGGCGGCAATGAAAGTAAAAAAAGCTTTGTTGCAAGAGGTTTAATTGCATAATTGCTTTGTTATCTCTGTAGCACATGCGTACATGTACATGCATGTATTTAATGACCGTGAGTGTCATTGTAAAGTTGTAAATACATGATTTCAAAAGGCGGTGGCCTATGAAATAAATATGTATATAATAAATATCTTGAGTTAATATACCTGCATTTCATTGAAGTGGGATATTTATTAATTTATGCTCCCGACAATTCCGCAAAATAAAGGGAATTGCAATTCATCTTACGAGTAGCTTGTTTCGTCATGCAGGGCGACTGCAGTGGCGGTCTCAATCGGTGGTCGGCACTTTCTTAAATGTACATCAACATTGGCATCACGAAACTTCATCTCGCCAACAAACATGCTTGAAGTTTCCAGGTTGTTGAATCCCAAGAGCCCTCGGAGCGTTTCTTCAGGAGAGACGTTTGCGTCTATGTTGAATTTCTTTAAAATAGCCTTCGGCTGATCATCGTAGATATGATGTGATCGCTTGCACCCGCTTCCAAATTTACAATTTTGGCTCGTGTAATATTCACAAACGTGCAAATGCTTACATGTTTTGTTGTCACAGCCCTGGAACTTGTTGTAGTTCGTACAGATAATGGGAAGCGTACGGCAGCTTTTTGGCGGCAGTTTTTTATAAGCAAAACGAAACTCGTCTTCATTTACAATTTCATTAAAACCAGTTGCACGTATCATTACGTAATTATTGTGCTGGGTATGGAAATTGTAGACGAATTAAGCACTCTTCCGCACTTTTCCCAAAATCTCAATCCACCGCAAATAGTCGGTGGGCCAGATCTCATAGCGTTCATCCCTGTGAGTACTTTGGGGGGCGACCTAGTTTTTTCTATGTGGCTAGATAATATACCTATAAATTAAATTCCAAAAAGTTCCCACGTCTACACTTGCACATTTTTTTAAAAAAGGTGTTTTTGTTGCACAAAATATGATGCACATTCCTGCCACTTGATGGCGCTTTTCTATTGAATTGACCAATCAGAGAGCCAGATTGTATTGTTGTGCTTAGTTACTTCAATATGGCTGCTCCCATGGAGTGTGATGCCTGTATAATTCAAGGTTTATCA
>NMRA01000155.1:179843-222937 GCA_002633005.1 Phoronis australis
TCCTACTTTCAGAGACTGGTATCTTGGCAGAAGGGTCTATGATGGGCTTCATTAAAGGAAAATTCTACAACAGGTGCACTCCGGTTCACGAGCTTCTTGCTAACGTTTTGGAGGGCAAGATGTACCAAAAATTTCTGCATGACTTGGCTCCGGAGGAATATGAATCGTTCCTTACGGTAATGACCGCAGTCCCTTCAGATCCAGAACAAATAGAGGCAAACCTTGATGATCCTGTGATCACTCAGCATCTCCAGACGTATGAAGATTTCTTTCACACAGTAAATAATGTAAATATGGCAAAACTGCTCAGTTTTGGGCAACCTACATCTTTCACATAAACCGCGCGCACATAGAACTCCAGAGATGGGTCAGACCAATGACATCAGTGGTTATATCAACATTTTCCCGACAATGCTAGATGTATTCTTTGCCCTGAACCGCCCAAACTATGCCAGATGGGGATCGTTGTTTTACCAAAAATTGAAATTTGCAGACCCACAATTGTGCGAAGTGCTGGAAAACGGAGCGTTTTCAGTGCGACGTACTAGGAAAAACTTCAGTAGATCGGCTGTTGACCTCTCGTTGGAACAGTCCGTCAACAGGGATGCAGCATCGAGCATGGCAGGGCTAGTGGCTTTCAGCAACTCAGAGAATGCAATGCGTCGATGGTCCCTCTCTATGACATAAAGGGCAATGGCTGTAAGTGAGCTTAGGACATTTGCAGGACATGTATGCCATAACAGGGCCTAATCAAACTATGCGACAGAGCTCAAAAACACTTCTGAACAACAGCGCGTTCAAGAAGGAACTGGCGAAGTTCCTTTTGACGGAATGGAGAAAAGACCATTATTGGCCTAGTTTGGTGGGAGAACCTTGTTTGTTTCCCACGGTGGTGACTGCTACCAGTTCTTTCCCGACGATAACCACCAAATCATGGTGGCAAAACCTGCCCATCTCCAAGGTGACCGCGAGGAAGCTGATACGCTGATTGCGTTCCACGTCGCAAACATTTCAATCGGTCATGTTATGGTGAGGGTTTCAGATACAGATATTTTAGTAATCTTGCTTGGTACACTCGGACAACAGCGGCGAGAAATAAGATCCACGTCCAACGTTGTCACGCACTGTGAGATGGGAAGTAACAGAAGATTTATCAACATTTCCGACATAGCAAACGTTCTTGAAGAGCGCAAGTACGGACTTCCCAGAGCAATGCCTGGATACCATGCCTTCACTGGATGTGAATACACATCTGCCTTTTATAGGTATGATATCGAAATCTTGATTATTGCAGTAGTGACAAGAATTGAATGAATTCGATTGCAGTGAGGAGAATTGGTTGAATTCGATTGGCTGTGATTACGTCTGCCATGTAAATGAAGTCTAAGTAACGTATAATGGTTGCCTCCTTTAAATAAAAAAGATTTCTGTTATGAATTAGTTGTACACGTCATTCCTTATTTTCCAGAAAAGGCAAAATCATACCCTTGGACATTACTGAAAGATTCATCAATATGTTCACTAGTTGTGGAGATGTGCATGGCAGCATCGATGTCGGTTTAGTCGCTGAATTCGTATGTCACATATTCGCAAAAAGTAAGCTCAAAGATGTTAACGAGGCCCGGTTCGTCAAACTTATGGACATGACTGGCAAAGTTGCTGAGGTATGTAGTGATAACTTGAAAACAATATAAATATTCGATCTGATAATTTTTAAATACCATCAATGTCAGCTATGCTTATATTTTTAAATTTCCTTTCAGGAGAATCCACTCGCAAATTTAAACCGAATTGACTGTGGGTTGCTTCCACCTTGTCTCCGTAGCCTGCAGATGAAGATTCGCCGAACGCAGTACGTCACAGCGCTTTGGACCCGTGCCGCGACAGCATATCCCGGGGATGGACTGACACCAACTGATTATGGTTGGCATGCAACTGAAACTCACACACTTCTGCCAGTTTGGTTTTAGGGGTCCATTCTTCCTGACATATTGTTCAGTTCGAATGCAGAAGTCAACAGCAGTAACATTGGGAATGAAGCAACCAGCATTAGAGATAGTTCTTCTGCAGAACAGTCAGATTCCGAAGATGATCCATGGAGTGAAGACTCCGACTCTGATGAAGAGGATTAATTATGGCACTTTGGATTTGACTAAAACATGCACAGTGAATAAGTTGGCTCATTGGAATGAGATGAATATTGGTTATAGCAATAATTCTCCTTTTATATTTTTGTGTTTGTTACCCATGTATGGTGTTCTCCAAAAAGGGTGAAAAAAACTTTATGGCACCTGACATTTCGTTCATATAGTCGTCTTAAAGCTGTAACGTAAATTAAATACACTGTTCATGTTGCGAACTTGTTATTCACATTGCTCGGGAATATCGAGTCCTAATAGTTTTTCAGTTAAGTTAGTTTGATGAGCATTTTATTTGCCTGACACAGATACTCGGACAATAGAACTGTTCGCTTTATGTCTTAATGGTGCAATTAAAACACGTTCAAATTGATTATCTATGGACATGGTATACGGTGCTCAATCATCCTTGCGACGGCCCCAAGAATTCATATTGGGTGAGGGGGTATGCAATCATTTTGTATCATCTTTTTTGGAAATCGTGACTGGTTTGCAGTTAAACTAAATAAAGCTTCCTGTTTATGTTTCACCAATTTATTTTTATTATTACTAGAGTATGTGCATTTGAATAGGGAGAGTGGGGCATCTCATAAAATGTCAACCGGGCATGTACCAAATCTCCACTTGATATTGCCTCACAGCGTTGTTGCTTGTGGAATGTTGCTGGGCATTATGCAAATGGTTTCAAACGGTTACCTGGTGGGTTGATCTACCTCAACTCGGGTATTTGGGCGTGTCTGGCGGGGCTAACCCACCNTTGTTGATTAAGTCATAGAAAGTACATACTTTGATCATTGTCATGTATTTGTCTCATACTGCTTGATAAACGCTGTCCGAATAATCTATTATTTTCATACAGTCTTTGTGCACATTCACAGGGATCATTCAACTATATTGTATTTGTACTATAACGTATTTCTGGTGTATTATGCAAAAAAGCTGTATTTTACATCATTAGTCAATGTTTTATCATTGAGGCACACATTTTGCCCAGTCTCAAGTGTTTTGTGTTATTTTTGTTGCCTGACAATGCCAGAATAACTTCCTAGTAACATTCAGACTTAGTTTGCATTTTTGCCACTAGGTGTCTCTTTAATTTTTTTAAATTCCACTGTTTACAATTAATCTACAATAGTAAAACAAGTAATGTGAGTGTAATATTGTTCAATACAATGCCACTGATGGAACCATATTACTGGTTTTACAAAAAAGTCATCAAAACTGTTGTTTTTACAAATATAAGTTTACTAAGCTCTTTGGTGATTATTAGGTAACTTCCAACTCAAATTTCTCAAAAATGTGCAACTTTATATATGGGAACTTTTTAGATTTTGAAAACACTCTAATAAATGAATTAAAAAACACCGAAATAAAATTGCCCCCCTAAAGTACTCACAAAAACCATTTTCTAGAGGCCCTACAAAATCTGGCCCACCGACTAAAAATACATGTATGGACAAATGTCAAAGCCTTACACATTCTTATCGACAACCATGGCCTGAGACGTAATCCTCACAAACTTCTGGTATTGTGAAGTTAAGCCAAGTACTTCCAGCCTCACAGAAGAAGTGTTGCGCCTTATAAAAATCATCTGAGAGCTTGCGGTCGGAATAGCAGAGAAGTTAAGCTACCCTTGATTTAGAAGAATGCCCAATGACTTTCTCAACAGGGGACGTTTCCTCAAAGCTTGAAAACGACTTATCAGAGCAAGAAAACAGTGTTATGTAAAGCCGGATTACAGCACTCTTCGGTTAAGTACGCACTTTATAATAGTGCCACCTCATCAGCATTAACTTCGAAATGACGTCACCTTGGATTTCCACTTTCTCTGCGCATATATTCAGCTCACATATAGACAAGCCTGATCAATAAACATGTACGCGCCATTTGTCTTGTGAATGAAAAGTGACCCGAACTAAAAGAATGGCGCACTTAACATAACCGTTTTCATATTGTCTTACATTAAAATTTTGAATAATGTCTACCTTATTCAGATGTAAGTTTGTATTCGTAGTTGAACTGCTGTGTGCCAAGTCACCGCGACTCAAATATTCCTTAAAATTGTATCGCATTTGAAGACTTCGTTTAACCGCTTGCGCTGTGTGTTTTATTTTCCTGTCATTCTATCTTTAATGTTACCTATTAGAGTGACAGGCTTTGACATCTCGGTTCATTTACATCTGGAAAACCTAACAGCCGGCCAACCTGACTAGGTGACAACAGTACACTTTATGTACTTGTGTGTGATCACTATTTATATGTATGTATATTTGGGCGCACACAAATGACAGTATACGAAGTACGGTAGGCTTTTCTCACATTAGTCATCGCTAGCAAACAAACAGCAGTCTAAGAGCGCCCGATGGCAGTTAGTTTTGAAAATTCGGTGGCACTCAAGGTGGAATTAAACACGTTTATCTGCCACTGATGTCAAAGAATTAAACTGAATAAATTACCAATGCCAGAGCGTTAGTTCATGAAATAGCTATTTTGGCAATTTATGACTTCTAAATCATAAATTAATTGAAGCAATATCATACTGTTATAATGTATTATGAATACTAATTATGGAATGTGGTGTTTTAAATGCCAGAAAGTTTACTCACAATGTATTTTACGACTTAAGCTATCGATGTGATTTCCCCAAGAAGAAATTTCTTGATTAATTTGTTCTAAGAAATTTAATTTTTTAACCTTACTTATGCCAGTACATTTAAACGAGATACTGAAATTACCTATAGATTTATGACGGGAATCGAATACCATATTTGAATATGTTGAGAAATAACTTGTTTGGAATAAGCCATCATCACTTCTTCCAAGCTGACCAGATATATATATATATATATATATATATATATACATTGTATATATACAATATATACATTGTATATATATATATATATATATATATATATCACCTGTATTTAAACTCCTGAGTTGTAACACCATTCAGGAGTTAGAATGACCAATGACAAAAAAGAGGAAAATTTTTCCAGGTGATGAATCGTTCCACAAATACATGTACATAGGCTTGTGTGATTTAAATATTTTTGTGTTGTACAATTCAAGTGAAATAAAGGTTTTTCCGTGTATAAAGTCAAAATAATGATAAAAAGAGACCAAAAGAATGGCAACTGGAAATTAAATAAGAGGAAATCGAAACCAAAAAAGAGGCAATCATCTTTAAAGAGGAAAATTAATAGCCCTGTATAATTGCCATTGACTAGAGTTGTGCCCAGTGCACATGCGTGTAGAATAGAGTAAAATAGTCAGTGCACTGTATGTATCTATTTTTTATTATAGTGACAGGGATGCATCGCAGAATGCACCACCAAAACAAACAAACAAACTACATGCAACACATTTTAGACTTATAAGTCACCTGAATACCAACTAACACCCAAGCGGTTATACACAATATACATGTACTAGGCAATTCCTACGACAATCTAGTGACCTACATATAATCTAAACGCCATAAGAGTTTCCGGGTAATTTTATTAGAAACAAGTCTAGAAGGGAGCATTATTTTAAACTATATATGGTACAAATGAAAACAAAACGCATCCTGTCTTTTAGATTACATTCTTTACACAATCGTTCAATTAATGAAGGTCCCGAACTTACTTTCCACAAACTGCGACTCAGATTGTATATACAGTGTAATAACGAAACAATTCTAAACATGAACGGCAGCCATAAATGAATAAATTTCCCTTAAATAATATTGAATGATTAATTGGATCAAAACCTTTAAAAGATCAAATAAAACTGCCACTGGCGTGTTATATTACATACTTTTAACAATTTTACCCAAATTTCACCCTGCGCCAACTGTGCAGAATACTCTTTACGAAATTGATAAGGTGAGGAATTAAATAAACTTTCTAAAACCTTAGTAAATAACTGAGTGTAAAAAGCTTTTTTAAAATCGTAAAAACACGAAAACTTGGAATAGGACCATAAACTCCAGCTGTTGAGTAACACTTTCTAATATAAAGACAAGAATCTCTTCTGCGATTTCAGTTGAGCAGGAAACAGGTGCTCGAAAATTAATTGGTCTATCATAACACACAATGGTTCAATTAATGCATAGATATGCCATCGTGTCCGCTTGTCAGATGGGTAAAAAATTGCCTAATATTTTTCACTTCACTAGAAGTCGCTGGCTGCAGTTTAAACTCAACTTCAGCGCTTGCTTTTAAATAAGAACGAGGAGTATTGTTGGTACATGTATTAGTTGTAAGATGTTTGCAGACTTCTGTAAACTAATTGTGAAAGCCATTTCACCATGATCTTATAATTCTTTATTATTTTCAAAAAGTTTGGTTAAAGAATTTCCAATATATTTTTTAGTTCGATAAATCTTGGTTTCCTTCCAACTTTTCTTTTAGTTAGCAGACAGTTTATTAAACAAGGACAATCAAGAGTCATGTTTAGCATATTTTATGGTCCTGTTCAAGAGTGCATTGTACGTTTTAAGATTCAATTTCATTTTGGCAGCTGCACGTCATTACCTAATGGTGTAACTTGTCTTTGACTTTAGAGATATTCATAATACCTTGGGTGATCCAACAGTTGTTTTTATGTTTATATTAATCAAATTATTTTTCTTATGTAACATAATTTAAATTTGATTATGCAATAGCATTAATCAATTTCTTATCAGTTTCATTTGATCAAATCAAGCTGTCCCATTAAAGAGTTCCCACCATGTATTTTCTTAGTTTTTGAGGTTTCAGTTAGCTAATATGAAATGAATACCATGAAATCTAACTAACTTAGCACTTTTTACGCCAAATAGTCGAAGTTTTTTAACTTTGAAGAAAATTAGTTACTTCCACGTTTCCCGCCGAATGATGTACTGTGTGGAAGACGTTTGGTCATTTGACAATCAATTGCAGGGCAGAACACAGCAGACCAGAAGACGAGGACGATTTTGTGCGAGAACTGGACAATTACCATGGAGACAGGGCGGACAGTGGATACAAATATTACACTCAAGTACTTGAAGAATCAGACAATGAATAGACTTCCCACTTAGCGAACTTTCTTCCCCTTTGAGGCCGTATGAACTCAACACACTTGGACTAGGAATTCTGCAGACATATGTTAGCCACAACCAACTGAATCAAGGGGTGTTCAATATTCACAAAATAGACACTTAGTAATCACTTACAAAGCCCATAGTAAACCTGAGTCACTAGTATTCACTATCGCCATGATAGAATGAGCACAGTTTAAACACAACGCGTAAGCGTACGTGTCGTAGCACTCCATATGGGCCGGGGTTGAGGGTTTGACAACTGGCATCACTCACTCTAGAATGGAGGAAATTTGTTCGTTATTTACATAAAATTTGCAAATACACTTTTATCGTAAAGCCTCTCATATACTTGGTCGAAACACGATTCCTTGAAATGTTCCGAACAAAGTGTGGTTCCTGACTGAATCGCATGTTCCACACTGACATTCTATACTCTCCTGCTTCGCGTAAGCCAATGCCATTTTTGTGCAACCTTCACAAATTTGAACACATACTTTCTCAGTCAAAGTTGCTGTTCCTATAGCCTCCACAAACGCACGTGTCCTTTTCATGTCTAAAAAAGACTGCTGTCCGCGGACTTTCCTCACAACTCCTCAGTATCGCACTGATAAAAACAACAACGGCGGAGACGGTCTTCCACCCATCACGTACAGCCCGGTAACAGAAAGATATTTTTTTTAATTTTTGGCTCGTTTCTTAGCAACAGGTATACTAAAGGCTATTAAATCTCATGAGATGTATCAATAAAATACTTTTCTGAGACGCAGGGTCATGGTAGGAACTTTTTTAATTTACAGAAGAGTTTTCATGATAAATCTTCTGTAATATGTTAATATTACTTTCGTGCTTACGTATGCATATGTATGTTAAGGACGTCCGATGGTATTGTAATTTTTGTTGATGCAGATGAAAAATGACAGATGATTAGATATGTTTGACACAAAAAATGCCAGATTCTGAAATTAATTGCTTGTTTTACTGAAAATATATTATTAATCAAAGTAGTAGTAGTCTCAAATAGTCTGGTTGTGTTAGTTATAGTAGGCTTGAATCCGCACATAGATAAAACGTTTTAATATTTCGAATACAAATTTCCACTGCTGAAGATTTACGATGAGACCTCTGCTAACAGAACGGATGAATTGTACTGGTTTAGTTTATGTAATACACGAATTATAACATCAATAAAGGTGTGTAGATTAGTGTTAAAATTTTCCTTAGGCGGTTTGAAAATATTCCCCAAGACTATTCGCTTATTACTTATTACACCATTGACTGATACGAAAAACGACTCAAGAGCATTTTTATGTTAATAATTTTGGAATCTAATGAGTTCCCTCCTTTGCTTCAAAAATTATTTGGGCGTACCACACCCTCTACACCCCCAGAGGTTAGGCCCTTTGACTCTGTATCTAAATGTGATCATCATCATCCTCATACAGGATCAGATACTCAGGATATGTTTGTTCTTGAGAAAACACCACATGTATTTTGGCGTTGAACACGTCATCAACAACTGAGTCGTATAACTTATTACGATCCCTTGACTCGTCAATAGGGGGCGGTCGGAGCATGCTGCTATCTCCATTTGTGTATTTTCCAACAAGAACCTTAGCCACGAACAGCGCTTTGCAATCTGTATAATTCTTAGAATAGCTGGCATTGCAGTGGAAATATGACCCTTTCCCGTATTTAGCCCCAATCCGAGTCCCAGTCAGACGCCAATCGAATCCCTGCTCACAAATGGCATTCAGAACGGCATATGGTGCTCCATGGAACAATCGTTTTTCATTTAATGGTTCAGCATCCCGTTTACGCATCTGGGCCCGTTGCCTGAAAAGAATCCGTGATTTGATGTATTAGCTAATTAAAGTTAGCTGTGTGTCTGCACCAGTGATTCAACGTTGAAATTGAAATACTTAGCTAATTAAGTTGCGTTTCCAGAGATACTGTATACATGTACATGTAGTGCAACATATAGAGGATTTTTCAACCTAGAAAACATTTATTTTGCTATAAAGCACTCTAACACATTTGCAAAGCAGAGTAAAGTGATTTTCCTTTTCAACGGTAGGCAGCCCCACGATTGCCTCCATTCAAATTTTCAAAAACAAGTTTTTCCATACCACTCCGAAATATTTACCTAAGATGCACACCATTACGTGGCTAAAAGCAAAATTTTCAGAATAAAGTGACCACGCGGTGCACTTGGCAAGATCAGCTATTTCAAGCTTAAAATGTCTGATTGATGATTTACATCGTAAGAATAGCAGTAAGATATACTAATTGCTTACAAGGAGTACTTTTCCCACAGACGCTCGTTCTGAATACGCTGTATATTTATAATCTTGTTGGGCATGGTTTGGTGAAACAGTCGCTTAACTTCTCTGTATTCATCCGCGGTCTTACCATAGCTTGTTACCTTGGTGAAATTGTGAGAATAAAGACAACACGAATTCAGTGGCCTAAACGAAAAGAATGTTTGCAGTACAAGTGAAAATCTGAGGAAGTTCCAAGCACATCATCGGCAATGCAGACATGAACGAACTTTCAAAACGAATTCCAAACGGTTTAGTCTTGAAAGACAAAGCTGAGAAAAAGTGCAAAAGTTAGTTTGTTGAACTATATACATGCACCGACAATTTAGTCATTTTTTCTGGATTTCATCAATGGTGTCACGATTTCAGTGCTAAGAAAACAAATAAGTAAAATATTCGGGGAGTAATCCCACGCATACCTGTACAAGCAATTTTTGCTGTCCCTTCATTGGATCCCAGTGTGTCGGCAACACACCTCCAGGTGAGGGTGTCTTGGTGCTGAAACGTACAGTGTAGAATGGATTCGTGTTGAGAGAACCCACTCACTGTAAGGTTATGTACATGAAGGACTTTATCGACATGTTTATTTTGCCAAATATCTACATAACCACAGACTTTAATTCAGCAAATGTACAAAGGAATCATGTATAACTTAAACTCTCCACTTTATACCATTCTGCTATTAATTGGATAACATGATCAGGTCTTTTTAATTATCTTTAGCAGAAAAGGAAGGTGCATCCACAGCAAAACGACGGTATCAGCAACAACCAGATTTATCCCCTATAATTGTTGAAGATGAGATCTCAAAACTGCTGTTACATTATTTGAAAATGTCATTTCGTTTTCATTTTATTCAGCTTTAAATGTTTTAATGAAAGTCATAAAAGTCTTTTCGATAACCCTCATGAAAAAGAGGCACATTTTAAAACAATTCTGAAAGCGCATAGGAGAATATTGCATAATGTTTGGTTTCTGAAAGGTTCATGTAAATCTGATCAGCCATATCATTGGTATTTTTCTCACCTTTCCTTTTAAGTACAGAAAAGGGCTCTGTCCGTGGCAGGAACCAGTCCTAAGCATATGGATAACTGAAATGTCAAGGCAGCTGTAGCCTATAACTTCCGTGAGGGTGGAGAGCTACTGACGTAAATAGAGTGGAGAAAGAAATATGTTTCTCACTTTCGAGCTACCTCTACAATGTTTTATTTATATTACTGTTTTTTCTGGTTACAAGAAAACGCACCTGGACATTTCATCCAAAACGGTTTCCACCGGACGTCGTCGTACCTCTCGTTTCGTTCCGAATCTAGAAAGGAAACAGTTGTCTATAAAACTCGTATGGCATTTCCAGACAGTTGTATTGAAACATATGCTGCTGCCATAAAATCTAACTTTCCTGGTGGCGCACGTCCATGTTGTTAAACTGTTAAAAATATGCACTGTAAAACTTAATCAGATCAAATATTATTACTTTATACCATTGAAAAATTGCGAGGTATAATTTGATAAAATTTTGAAACCGTGAGTGGATACAGTGTCTTTTGGGAAAGATCCGTCTAACTGCAAGTTGCATTTCACCCATTCTTGGTGGCTCAGTAAAAAAAGAAAATTGAATTATGCATTTTATTATCATAAAATCGTCCAAAAACTAGTGCGTATTATGTATCCTGTTATCAAGAAGAACTTGCAGACTTCAACAAGTCGAGAAACTATTAGAAAATAGTCGATTTTAATAGGTTGGTCAACACTGAAAGTCAAAAGTCATGGCGCGTAGAGACTTTCGTTCCAGACTAGATCATTCAGGAGACATATCAATGACCACTACCCATGATTACATTGCAGATCATTTATCATTTTTGGCGCAGGGCAAAATACATATTGTACTATATGAATATAATTTTCTGACACTCCTTCAACGATACAAAGTCAAAATGAAGAGATAAATCCACATGCTGAATTTTTTGTTTCGAACAACACGTACCGGATGTTTTCTTGCATCATTTCTTTAAAGTTCAGTCTGTACTTGTGATGACCAGTTTGGAAAACTATTTCACTTGTAGAATCTTCTAAGAACTTTTTCTCGATGTCATCCGACGATATGTCAGATGCGTCCTGGGCACCCTGCGGAATGGGAGAAAACGTTGTTTTACGTGACCAAAACTTTCACAAGAACTCTAAACATTGTCACTGATATTTCTTGTCAGCTCGTAGGGAAATTTTAATTTTATCCAGACAAAGTGTCGACATCCGAATAGTCACCGTTATTCTATTGGAGTGTCTCATCCCTCAAGTCACCCCTATAGGGAATCAAATAACAGTAATCAGTAGTTCACGCCCGATATTGATGATTATAGTGATCAAAAAATACTGTTTATATCTGGAGATGCTCATGACGCCTGAGCGTTAATTTTGAAGGATTTATTCTACAAAACACTGTAACCACGGCCATTGTTTTAAACTTAATGAATTCAAGACCATTGTTGCTAAATTCGATCACAGGCTTTAGCCACTGCACACTGAGCTCAGTATACGCCGTACCGAAAGAAATCCGTGGCGTTCTGTTCTACGAGGGGTTCCAGCGCGGAGAAAACCTACCCTCAACAAATGATCTCTGAAAAAATACGTTTTCCGTTGTTCTTATGAGGAGACTAAATGAGTAAATCCAAACGACGATAAAATCGTAAACCTCACAATGTTACAATGTAGACCCAGCATTGCCAGATCTTATTATAGCCTAGGTGCTACAGTGTAGACACCGCACTGTCAGATCCGCACGGTCATAGCTATAGATGTTATTACGTAGACCCCACACTGTCAGGTCTGGCTATAGCTGTAGATGCTACAATGTAGACCCGACATTGTCAGATACTCATGGCCGCATGGTTACGGGTGTGAAGATGTTACATTGTAGACCCGGTACTCTCAGATCTGATTATAACTGTAGACGTTACAATGTAGACTTGGCACTGATAGATCCACGAGGATATAGCTGTAGATGTTACCTTGTAGACACTACTATGTTAGATCTGGTTATAGCTGTAGATGTTACAATGTACATTTCATGATACATGTACCTTCTGACCATAAGGGACGAATTCCTCCGTGACGTCCTTCCAGTACCAGCGCCAGGTAGTGGCCATCTTCGCAATAGTCGGCAGCGCTTTCAATACGGACACGGTGCACAGACGTCTCACAGGAGTGGCCGAGTTGCCAAATCCAATAGTAATGGACAATGGGTCAAATTTAACTTTTGATTTCACCCTGCAATCAACAACAGTTGGTTTAATTGTACGCTTGAATGGTACTGAACTATTTGTGAACTATTCGTTGTTCTGTTCAAGACATAGACTTTTCCAACAGATGCAGAATGTCTTACACCCAAATACACCGGCAATGCCTCATTAGGTACAGTGTAGATGTAGGCAATCATGTATGTCAATGGAACAGCGTATGTTAATAACGCTTACTGAAATAATGTCGTTTCTCAAAATATTCTCTTACACCGACCTTTATACATTTTTACACTTTTTAATTCAAATTAATCCCAAAATTCAGAAAAACTCTGAAGCAGCTGATCCTTAAATTTATGTTGTACTCAATGCGCCGCTTTACTTGTTCAGTCAAAAATGAACAAGACGAGAGAGGCATTATAATCTACGCTTTCTTTTGCCAATAACAATGGTTGATTTAGGCCACTTACTGTTAAAAATAGATCTCGCCTCGTTCGTAACTCAGATTAGAAATCATTTTTAGGCTTGAGAAGAACTGATATGTGGTTGTCGCTTGAAACAAATCGAGTTGCTCTCGACGGTGTGTTAGGTTCAGTCGCCAAGGCATCTCGGCCATCAGGGGAATTCCAAGCAATTTATTGCACAGCGCCAATTCAACTCAAACAAAAGGTGAGGAAGGCGAAGACATTGCTTTGGAAGAGAAGTTATGCAGTTTTTAACACCAGTACGTGGTATAGAGCTTTATAGAGGCTTTATCAAGTTTTTCTATTGTTCAGCGCTTTGTTCATTCTGTAATAGTACTAAGCAAAAATTTTAGCTAATTCTTATTATGAACTCTGCCAAGTACTGAATGTGCTCTTTAATTAGGCCTTGTTGTCGAACCTGTATGAAAGCAGTCAAAGTGCAGTTCCGCAAATCGGGCAATAAGATGTTCTAAACGCCAGATGGAACTGACTAACACCATTCGAGTTGCCATCAAAGTCTACTGTACTGTATCTGTAATAGCAGGCTATTTTGGAAGATATATCGTGAGAGCGCTATTTTGGGAATCATCTTAGGCTTACAGCAGTGGCGGATTTATGGGGGGCAAGGGGGCCATGGCCACCCCTAACCCCCAGATACCAATTGGCGAATTGCTGACCAGCGCACCCAGGGGGGTGAATGCAAGTGCATGGGCCTTGAAGAAACGAAGAAATCCCCTATTTTAGTAATAAGGTCCAGAAACCCAACATTTTGAGACCCCTGCATCCCTACATTTCAGGCTGGGCCCGCGCATGTGGCGAAATTCTGGTTAATCCTCTGCCCTGCCCCCCCCCTTAACTCAAAATCCTGGATCCGCCCCTGTACAGGCCTGTTGAAAAACCACCTCATGTGACTTTACTTCCCACACCGGCTAGAAAAGTCAACATCACAGAGTAAAATCATATAAAACATAATCAGACTATCTTTGTGTTCGGTGTTTTTCAAATGTTTTATTGTTTCGTCTGTGCTCACAATCTACATGTAACACTTCCAAAATTTCGAAGGTTTTAATTAACACTTTGCTGGTCCAAACGGAATCCAGTGATTAGACATGTTTAACTAGCGGTGAAAATTTCCACGCGTATTGGTCCCAGCTTCGCCAACACAAGTGTTAATAATAGAAAATATTAGTTACCCATTCAACTCCACCATCACGCCGTTACGTTTAGGATTGCGATATTTTTCTTCGAGTTTTGTGCTGCACTCATCCACGAAAGAAGTCCAATTCTCAGATGTCGGTGATTCTTTGTATTGCCACGCGAAACTTTTATTTTCGTGAAAGTTCCTACAAAAACACGACTCATGAGTCAAGTGTAAGTATGAGATCACAATTCAGTTGTATCATTGAGATTTGGCTTACTGAGAAGTCTAAGCAAACCACGTGGATCTAGTTCAACATAGTGTGAATGTCGGTATCTCAACAAAACACCAGCAAAGAAAAATATCTACGGACTGAAGTATCTACGGCCAATGAGAACCTTTTTGCCCACTTCGTCAAATGGGGGGGGGGCTCACTCGAGCCCCGCGAGCCCCCCCCCCCCCCCCCNCCCCCCCCCCCCCCCAGGGTGCGCGCATGTAATAGCCAGGAATATTTCCGCCGAACTTTCGCAACCCCGAACTGCCAAATGGTATCTGGGAGAATTTTAGGGGGAGTCCTGGCACCCCTCTAAATCCTCCGCAACAGGGGGTTGGGATAAGCAGACACGATACCCGTTAAGGTCTAGGGGTCACCTGAGTAACGCGTGGCAAGGGAAATCTTCTTTTTTAATATATGCCGCAATTAGGGTGTGAAAGTAATGAACGGCGTGCGAACCAGGAATATGAAGTTGGAAAGCTGGGCTGAAGCGAAGAAAATCACAATTTTTCGAACAGTCCTTCGTCCAGTTGCCCAACTTGGCAATTGTCCATTTTTACACTGCTCATGCCAGGATGTAATATCTGACTACTGAACTGCATGAAGGCTAATCCAAAATACTTGGCCACATATTAAGAATGTTTAGTATAGAAGCCACGTTTTCGTACTATAAAAGTCAAATTTGAAACCTTGATAACCGAGTCCAAGCGTGCGCGGGAGACGAATTTATTTTAAATTTCTCGGCGGTTGAGGGACACGCAGTGAGTATATCAGATTAAGAGCGGGGGTGGATAGGAACGGTTCGAAATAATGTTTCGGAGCGGAGCTGATGTCTTTTGAGCACATACTTACACGGTGTGGGGATACTCAAACTCCGACAAACGCCTGGCGCTTGATCAGGAGTCAGTGACTTCAGATCCGTGAGAGAGATACCGTGCGTGAGAGAAGAATATTTGTCAGTCGGCAATCCCGACCGATGCACAGGAGAGGAATTGAGTCGCCATAATGAAGTAACTAAGCACAACAAAAAATCCGCTAGATACCGGTCCCAAGCCCGGCGTTTCATTTGAAAAGGCGGAGGGAAAGTCGAGTGGTCGGCGACTAAACCGACTGCCCCACCAGGCTTGCCTGGTGAGGAGGGTAGTGGATCCCTGCAGGAATAAAAACAAGACCTGTAAAGGGCAAATGATCCCAAGAGGGACAACGGCCACTGCCTTGTGGGTCAAGTTGGAGACACTAAAGGCTACAGGAAGGGCACCTCGAATGACAACACGCCTAGCCAGCACGTCGATGGTAAGCTAAAAACCCGACAATGATGAAAAAGAAAGAACGAGGCCGTAAAGCTCATGGCCAAATCGGGCAAGTTCAAAAGACAGATGGACAAAAAGATGAACAGAGTAGCAACCCAAATATGGAAAGAGATCAAGAGGACGTCCCCAACCAGATGGAGAGATGACATCGTGAAGACGAGAGGCACAACGTGGATGAGAGCAGCAAGAGACAGAACAAATTGGAAGGCATTGTCAGAGGGCTACATCCTGCAATGGATGGACAATGCCTAGGTACAAGGTACAAGGTTCAAGCACAACAATACAATATGGCTCTCTGATTGGTCAATTCAATAGAAAAGCAACACCAAGTGGTAGGAATGTGCATAATATTTCGTGCAAGAAAAATACCTTTTTAAAAAAAATGTGCAAGTATAGACGTGGGATCTTTTTGGAATTTGATTTATAGGTATATTATCTAGCCACATAAAAAATTAGGTTGCGACCTACTGTGAGAGGCATTTCATTTGTCAAACACGTCGAGAAAACGACATCCCATGCTGAAACGTGCACCGTAGCAGTAAGAGGATTTAATGAAGCGGCGGAACGGAAATCATATTCTGGTTGCGGTGGAGACGAGAAGCCATCCTCTGATCGGTAGTGACTGCGTCAATCACTATAGAGGCAGTGCCAAGCTTAGGAGTCGAAATTGTCTGTCGACGGGTGGTAGACTGACATCTGGGGATTATGCAGATTTAATATCATTGTGCTCATGGTTAAGCCAAATAATCTGTACCATACATATTAGCTTAAAAAAAGTTTATCTGGATCCCGATTACAACATTTGACCTAATGTAATTTCCCATAGAGTAGCAGGCCTGTAGGAAGGAAAAATTATTGGGTGGGCACAAACCAATTTGACTTCGCCAACCTATCCCCTTGCTATCGCCACCCCCTCCCCCTGTTCTCTGGATGTCATCATATTTGTACCTACACCCCCCATCCCTACGCCGTAAGTGGGGGTAATACCAGGGATACAGCCGGTCATCACGATTTAAGTAACCCTGAACCAACGAAGTTTCACGGAGAGTAAGAATGGGTCTAGGGCCAGTGCACTGACGGGTAGCTGGGAGCTGCCTGAAATAATTACAGCTGGGTTCCNCTCACAAGGATGAACGCTATGAGATCCGGCCCACCGACAACATCTCTTTGGTAGAGGAATTCAAGGTCGCGAAAGCAAGTTACATGTACGTAGGTGGTGACTTTATAGGACCTCAAGGATGATAAGATACGGAGAGAAAATGGTCCACAAGGAGCGCAGTCGTATAGAAGTATAGAAGCACAAAAGAAACTCTAACATCTTGAATCCTGTCTGAACTGGGAGAGATGACCGGGAATGAAGAAAGGACAGAGCTTCTCAGGCGCAGGTCAGACCGTGAATAGACAAATGATGGTAAAGTGGGCAAAAAGGTCCGCCTTAAAGAAATAAAAAGTCCGAGAAAAACGAGACAAAAGTCCACTAAGACAGAAATTCGGTGTATGCACAATTTATAGCCCCGAACAAGTCCCGTATTCCGTTTATTTTTCTTTTTTAGTAAAAGGTCCACATTCACAAAAAATCGAGCTTCCCTATATTTTAGGCTGGGTGTGCGCATGCCGTGTGTGTAGTATGCACGGGAAACGCAAGCAAACGATTCAGTTTTGAAGAACAAAAATTCACTGCGCAATACTACAGGAAACTAAAAACATCAAGGAAGTGCAAAGACAACCTTTCCAATTTGATGACCAATGACTTAGATTTTACTTGTTTAAGTACTTAATAAACGTCTTTTTCGATCTGCGGTTTGTAAACTTAAACCAAGTAATCTAGTTCCTAAGTCAAGAAACAATTTACTGTCGTTCAAAGTGTGAGACAATTTTGGGACACTTTTAGAGATGTCCGAAATTCATCAATTTCCTTGAGATGTATTTGTGACTTACTTCAGATAGACAAAAATCATTTAGTGTATTTTTATATTTGGGGATCTGATGATAGATCGAAATTTCCCAATGTCGGCCTGTAACTAAGTTCATAGAAGTATTGTCATTTCCTACAAGCTTAGCTTCTAACTGCAAAAAAATAGCTTTTAATCAGTCCATTTTCATAGATACATAAACATGTTAATCAGAAACCAACAATCAAATCCATGAACAAATGCGCTTACCTTGATTTAAGGACTTAATTCCTATTTGATATCCAAAACAACTGTTGTACCGAAGTAAAAAAAAAACATTTTTCGATATTCAGGCTTCAACTTAATCCCTTGAATCGTAATCATTTCTTAAAAGTCTAGCTTGTAATTGCCAAAAATCATCTATTAACCTGTCAGTTTTCGTAGATACATAAACATGTAAATCAGAAACCAACAATCAAATCCATGAACAAATGCGCTTACCTTGAAATAAGGACTTAATTCCTATTTGATCCCCAACAACTCTTGCACCGAAGTAAAAAAAAAAAACATTTTTCGATATTCAGGCTTCAACTTAATCCCCTGAATCGTAATCATTTCTTAAAAGACTAGCTTGTAATTGCCAAAAATCATCTATTAACCTGTCAGTTTTCGTAGATACATAAACATGTAAATCAGAAACCAACGAATTTGTTGATCAAAACGGAATGTTATAAGCATTTTCCGCAGGCATGCTTGCAGATTTTTGACGAGAAACCGAGGGAAAATGGGAGATTGGGTATTCATACATGTAGTTTGCTCCTTTCCGAGGTACATACCTATAACGGTTCACTAGTTGAACTTGGCCTCAGAAAAAGTTGAAATATTTCTTTATCATTGCGAATATTTAAGTACATTCGTTCCACTTGTACACGGTCACCCCAATGCTAGCCTTGACAGCAATGTTTTCCACATGTGGGGATTCCTTACCAACAACTCATAGTAACCATTTTCAAAAGGGATACTATTCTTGTGATACTACGTTATTCTGTAACTAACCATCGGAAATAGTCCTTTAGTGTAATAAACAAATAGCGGATTTCACGTTCTTCAAAATTCCACCCTTTCGATTGCGGTCAACCTTCTTGTATTTATTCACATTTTTTTATTGTTTGGGTCGAATGTCTTGATACTGGTGTGCTGTGCACAAATGTTTTGTGTTTTTGATGAACTTGGAATCTCATCATCCCTCGTAAAAACTAGGATGTGTCGGATTTACATCTATAGAAGGACAAAGGGACATTTCTCCGAACTGCTCCACCGAGAGAGGGTGCAGTCTGAAATAGGACACCTTAATTATGAAAGGCTAAACATGAGCAAGCTTGCAAAAGAGTGACAGTTCTTTCCACCGTCATGTGGTCACAAGAATTTGCAGGAAGTGACCTTCCTCAACATGAACGTCGGTTGCACGATTTCACAAAAAAAAACAGAAAACTAGAGGTAATCGAGTTCAACTTTGGGCCCTCTATCCGTGAGTAGACCCTTAAGAATTTGTCAATAAAAACATAAAAAGGTGGCCACTTGAATGTCACCATCAAGCCATCTTCAAGAGTGGGGCCCCTCAATATGAAAATATCTATATTTTGAAAAATCACGAAATGTGCAGCAATTAATGATATGTGTCACATCATCATTTTTTCTCAAGTGATATACAATTCGAGAAAAAAGCGACCGTTGTGTTATATCACACTCGAGTGACCACGAGGTCACATCTGGGTCACATCAGGGCAATGCTTATGTATGCGCCTTTTTTGAATTCTCAATTTTAGTGTTGGCCAACACCACACTACGCCAAAGTTATTTTTTCCAAGATTCACGTGGTTTTGCTGTTTGTAGAACTCTGTCACTGTAAGTAGACCGATTTTATGAGAGTAAAACATGGGCAGAGCAGCAATCCTGAAATAGTTATAGCCCCTCAACCCCCCTATCAGGTGCGCCACCCACGTACGTGGGTGGCATAGCACTGAAATAAGTGGAGTTATAGCACCCCCCCCAGCCCCCTGTAGTACAACTCACTGCAGGCGATTTTCGTTTTTAGCCCTCCTAATAAATAGCCGAGCCAAAGCGTATGCTTTGATTGCAGTTAATATTAGTGGATGAACATGGAGTTTATCATCATAGTGATTTTTAATAAAAAATTCCACAGGTTAAGAAAGTGGGTGTGCTTTTTGATTTTGATTTTGATTTCACAAAAATATGCGAGGCAAATTACCGTCGACTTCCAACAACTAACAAATGGCGGTGAATAGTCAAGACCTGTTTTGTGGCAATAAATCCTTCTATCAGCTAATGGAAATAGCCCAGCGAAAAACATGATCCTTACCGGCACTTTTGCCCGAAGACGCATTGGCCATTCAAAAAGTACAGGCATATTTCTTTCTCGTCTTGGGTCCCTGCGGCTGCCATTGGCGGCAGGGCCTGTCGTTCACTGGGGTCACGCCATTTGGATACGTCAGCAGAACCACCAGTTTCTTGCTCGTCGCCAACTTTCCAAAGTCGTCGCAGTTCTTGCATAGTGCTTTCAGCAGAGATGCCCACGTCAATGTTGAATCTCTTTAAATTAGCCTTCGGTTGATCATCAAAGATATCATGCGAACGCTTACAATAGCTTCCAAATTTACAATCTTTGCTGACGTAACGTTCGCAGAGATGTAGAAATCGGCATTTTTTGTTGTTACAACCTGCAGACCTATTGTAGTACGTACAGACACTGGGTAGCGTAGCCCCATGACGGCAGTTTTGATAAGCAAAATGAAGCAATGGTTCGCATATAAATTTGGGGCCACAAACACGAGAGATGGCGTCAGTATTGTGCCGGGAACGGAAACTGTGTTCGAACCTGCACTTGCTGCTACTTTTTCCACAATCCCCTTCAACTGCAAAATACGGGCAAATATGAAGCCTTTCACATTCGTCATTACAACCTTCAGCTGTCAAGTAATCTTCGCAAACTTTTGGTATTGTATAGGTACATGTATCTCTATAACGCCCTCCCGCCGGCTTGCGAAACAACGGGGTTTCTTCGAAAAAATCGTTTGGCAACGTGTTATTCGGGTAGACGAGTAATCTAGCTACACTAGATATAGAGCAGGATCCATCAACAGTTCCAACACGTGGAATTTGTTCAGACCTTCGAAATGCCATATCTGAAACATACACGTTCTCACAATTAAGTACTCCTTGGATTTCAGATTTGAACGAAAGAATTAATATTCGGTATTACCGCCCGCCGTTCTTATCCACCGTGACAACGTTTTTCTATGAAATGACGTCACCTGGAATTCCCCGGTGTCAGTGAATATGACCTTGGTGGCTGTAAAAAAAGCTTCGTAAAACAGCGGAAATTCAGAGAACATGTTTTCCCGCCACGACATTATTAGGACCTATCGGCATTTCACGTTTAGAAAGCTAGTCCTGTTGATGAGTCGCCAATTATGTTATTTTCTTATTTCGTTTAATTTGGTTTGGTTAAATAAACGGCACATTCTTTCAAAACTGTATTTTTTTTTCAAATAATTCCTAATAAACAGTTTGGATTGCAATGCATGATGTAGAGCATCATCCGAATGTTCAACTGCGAATCCTTTTATCTATTCCTGAGATGTGTTGTACCAAATACGTATTTAGCCAAATTTGGACATAAATTTGGACATTTTTACAACCTACATGTAGCATTGGTGCAAATCTGAACCTGTATCAGCTAGCCAGCCAGTACACTTCTAATTCCAACAAAACAATTTATTCCTTCAATAAATATGGTTAACAATAACACAGTACATTATGTACATGTACACTGTATTCAGGTCTATATACATGTATCAGGTGTCCACACCAAACTCAGGTGATAAACATCGCCTCACATGTAGGTTATAACACCACATTTCCCTCCCAGCCTGTGTCACGAAGAGCAGGGATGGTAAAGAAAGACTTCAACGCCAGCTAATAGAACACAATGATCCACAATTGTGAAATGAAGCCTTTCACCCCAACGGTAAAGTCCAGAGCTCAGCTTTAGGCCAATATTACATTTGACCCACACTGTCACGTGATCATTGTTCAGTCATTAAACAAAGCACTTTGGAAGAAAGTAATGCTCTTTAAAACAGGTATAGAAACATCATCTCAAAGGCGCCAAATCGAATTTCGGACACTTGTCTGCAGGGTTACACAAGAACAAATAATCACCAGTCAAACCCATTTCCACCAGAAAATCGCTATAGTATCGTCCATTCAGAACTAAAAGTCATATTGAAAGCTACCTCAGTTGGTCAAGGTTGGCAAGTTTAATGTTAGACAAAATAAGAAAGAGAAGCAGTTTGTCAAACCTAAATGACCCCACTCTGATCACAGAAAAGTATAGAAAACAAGTTTTAACTTCCCATATTTCATGACAACATTTTTGTGTAGCATAGCTAAACCATGTCAAAACAATCCAGTTGAGCATTGTGTGGAACAGGATGTCTGAAGGTAGCACACAAAGTACTGAAGCAGCGCTCAATTTATCTTAAAAACATCTAACCAAGGCAAAACCCACAAAATCTTCAAAATCTCAAACACTTTGTACAAACAGAACGACGGGATGAATAAACATCAAGATTAAAATAGTTCTGTAAATATGTACAACAATAAATCAGTAGTTTAAACAAAATATCGCAGCAATATACAACAGTAATTAGATAAAGACAAGTTTTTACAACTTCAAACTAGAAAGAATAAAATTTTCCATTAAGAATCTAGCCACTGAAACAATCCATGCACTTGGTCATTGATATATCCATGTATAATCAGCAACGTCACCTTGCACAAATAGTTTTATAAGATGGCACTGCACGGAGCTGTGCATTAAATTTAAATCTGAATTGTTATTTACAGAAAAGCGCTCTAATAACAAGGGTAAACTTTCACAAACAGAAACATGAATTTATCAAAAACAACATGATTGTACACACGAGGCTTACAGACTGTTGGCTTGTCACTCAGTTCATTAATAACACAGTACAGCTGATGGTGTGGCTGAACCACATCAGTCTCAGTGGAGATTTGGACCTGACACCTCGGCTGCACTCCAATTGACCTATTGCAAGCTCTGCCCCCTTGCCTGATGTCGACTAACAAACAATAAGTTTTACCTGGCAACGTGTAGATTGTCAGGTAAAATGACGGCTTGGAAATAAAGGTGTGTCAATAATACTGTGTTCTAAATGGTCAGTTAAGCAGTCACTCAAAATCCTGGCAATAGGTCAATGATCAGATGGCAGAGCTAAATTTACAGCCATAAATACAGAGTGTCTTAAAATGCCACTGGTCCTGAATTCAGCAAGTGTCTGGGAGATAGCAGGGACAAAATTGGCAATTTTCTATAAAATTCCAACATTTTTTTTTTCTCTGGTCACAGGTAATAGCTTCAAGATATCTATTCCACCCTGCATTAATCACATCAACAGCAATGCAGAGTTTTGAAATGCGTCCACGACTGCAACAAACGGGGTGCTTTTAGGGGTGTTTTAATACATGTATCATAAAAATGGCCATTAGATGGCACAGAAGTTGTTGAGCATTAAGAAAGAATTGATGTTGAGCCTCCTAAAAACAATGCACATCGATCATAATTCATTCAGTGCCAGGCATGATTTTGATGACACAACAGCGAAGATCTGATCAGGTCTATGTTTTGTTTTTGACATTGGGGGCAGTTTAATGACATTTCCAATGAGAAGGAATGTTTGAAATTGAAATGGATTTAACTGCTTTGGAAGACATAAAAACAGCTTGTACTAACAGCACAAGTCACTTATGAGATAAAGTTGACAGCACTGTATGCCACAGGTGAATCATTGAAGGAAAATTCTGCTGTAATCTTGTGAAAAGCGATGATTTTGAGACGACATCATGACCATGAACACAGCCTATAAAGTGCCACACCAGCACAAGCAAACATGCCATGATTATAACTCTCCCTTACAGTCCTGGCAAAATGTTTTCCTTCATCTTCCAAAGTGTTTGGCCAGAGACATGCAATGAAACATTCCAAGACATCACCTTCTTCACGGGGAATTGGTGACTTCCCTTAGACCAGGCTAAACAGTCACAGGTAGGATCCAACAAGCCAATTTAGCGCTAGTCCAACATTACCGTATGCTCTCCCTGAGACACCATCGCTGAGAAATGGATGAGTACT
Source organism: Phoronis australis (assembly GCA_002633005.1). Classification (NCBI taxonomy): domain Eukaryota; kingdom Metazoa; phylum Phoronida; family Phoronidae; genus Phoronis; species Phoronis australis. The sequence goes on from NMRA01000155.1 coordinate 203,896, forward strand.
TCTCTACTGATACCATCATCACTGATCCAGGAAATCAGTGACAAAGTCGTCATATCCGCCTTCCTCACTTGGACCAGTCTGGTCGGAGACGGGTGCATCTCCACTGCCTAGGTTCATGGACTGCACCATCTCAACATGGTGCGCCCTCTTAATGTGCGTCTTGAGATTGCCCTTTTGCGTGAACGCCAAGTCACAGTAGTTACACTTGTGGGGGCGCTCCCCGCTGTGCTTCTTCAAGTGAATCTGTAGTGCATTTTTCTGGTTGAAAGCCTTGTCGCACACGTGACACACAAACGGTCGCTCACCTACCAGAACAAAAGAAGGCATCATATAACAGCGGACTGAACTTATTAATACATTAAGTTTTCTGTAGTCAATGACATCCTCTTGAATGCCTCCATGTAAATACAATAGTTAACAATACGTCATAGCAACGACTAAAAATAGATAACCAACACACTTTTTTATAACCTCACAATATATCCAACAACATAATTATCAGGTGAACGGAGCCATTTTTCTACGAAAGAATATAATATCTGCAGTAACTAAAATGCCAAAGTTGTAGAGTTTTCTTAAAAATCCTACTTAATTGTGCCATGTCAATTTTTTGGAAAAATTTGCACCATGAATGTAAAAGACAAATTTTACCCAACAGCTTACATTCAGTTGTCCATATCCAATAAAAATTGCTCAACTTGTGGTAGACGCAACAAACAGCTAAAACTGACATTTCCAACTTTTCAATGAAGTTACAATTTGTTCAAGCTGAGCAAGAAATATTTGAAAACTGTTGTAATGCAACAACATGCAGTACAAACCGTCAATCAAGCAAAACTCCTAAAAACTCATCACAGATGAGCAATTTGACAAAATCTTCCAGATTTACAACAGATAAGGGTTCAACGATGAAAAATTATCACTCATGGAATGACGGAGAGTACCTCCAATAAATGGTACAACTTTGCCCGTAACACTTTTACGAACCTGTGTGTATCCTAATGTGTCTCTCCAACTGACTAGGTTTACTGAAGCCTTTGTCACAGTGTGGGCATATGTGCATGCTTGACTTCACCTTCATCAAGCTGGCTGGCTGGCCACGAGGGGCGTGAGTCAACAGATGTTCCTTCAGATGACTACTCCGCTTGAATCCTTTGTCACAGATCTGCAACCCACGAAGGAACAATCTAGGAATCTACCAGCATCAGAAGATATTAACACAGAAAGGAAGACATGCGAGAACATTTTGAAACTAACGATGTCCATTTAGTGTCAGCTAGAAATCTATTTTCTGTAAAAATAGATAGTTTTACTTACGTGACACAAGTGTATCCGTCCGAGTGAGTCAGCTGCCTGAAAGGTGCCTGAGGTCTGCTCTCCATCAACCGCATTGACTTCCTGTAAAAAAGAAAAGATGCAACATACAAAGTTGTGATGTGATACAATGAATGCAATGCACTAACTTAAGGGCAAAGACAAGAAAGGTTTTAAAGATACATGATGACCAAATATGTTATTGTCTAATGAACAAAACTGTTTAACTCCATTGGTAATTAAGTTGCATCAGTCGAGTCATGTGCATGACAGCAACGTAATTTCTGATACCATCAAGTCACTCAACAACAGGTCAATACTGTTGAGAAAAGCTTTTGATGCAGCATAACACTGAAACTGTTCTCACAGATAACAAGAGCAACGCACATCATTGAAATGCAACCTCCTCAGCAATGCAAAATAATGTGCTTCTAGGGCTGATTATTAGTGTCAAAGATGTACACCAGGCGGCGAAGAATACGTCAAACGTCTTTCAAAATGCGCCCACATATAAATATGTGGGAAATAAAAACGAGAAGTTTCATGCAACCCACTTATGGCCCGGGGAGCGCTCAGTAAAAAACTAAATGTTAAAGTGGCAACAATCACATTCCATTGAGGAAATGGACTTAAATAGTTCCTTAATCAAACTGGAGGTGATTTGAGGGTTTGAAAAGAACTGACAGTCCATTATAATTCTTTCAGCTTGATCTGAAAAAGTGATGAGCTGTCAGTTCTTCCCGGGCTCAAAATTCACTTCAAAACTGACTACAGGACAAGACAAGGCCAATTTTATAATCATGGTAAGTGGCCTTAATCAAAGCTTGTTTTTCTAGAAAGCATAAGTTTAATGCTGCATTAATAGTTGATGTTTGATTTGCATTCCACACCTCACTTTAGGTGTTAAATGAGATTGTGCTGCAGCAGTACCGTGCAGGGTACAAATAAAAGCAATAAAAAACGAAGCTAAACAGGTCGCAAAGTGGACATTTATGCCATGTGTCATTGACAAGCAATTAAACTCCCATTCTTCCAATGACAAACTCTGCAGAGAGTTGGCCAACCATGCCTGCTCATGTTAAGCTGCAATAGAACACTACAAGCTGCACAAGGCAGTCTCAATTACTGATATTAGTATCCCTAAAGAACTCCAGGGTCAGTCTCCCATCTTCTCCCATAATTTATTACTCTGACATAAACATCCAATCAGCTTATTAGAGGAAGCCATTTTGCTAGTGCAAGCAATTTTACTCATTACCAGTAAAACACCAGCGCGACCTGATGTTACACTCTAGTGTGATAGTGTGACCATGCTTGGCTCACAAGGATATAAAATACTAACCTCCTCTTCGTTAATTGTGTCCATGACTTCCACAGATTCCTGACCATCGGTCACTGCTTGACCTGTGGTCTGGATGATCTGACCATCTCGTAGCTGCAGCTGTGTCGGCTGGCCGTCCGGGTTGAGAGTCAGAGTCTGTATGGGTGTGCCTGCCACTAGTGCCTGACTGTCAGATGGGATGCTGAAGGTGACCGTCCCATCACTAGCCACAATGCCGGACGTCTCGGCGCTTGTGACCAGAGGCTGGACAATGACGTTGGTGTTCTCAGCCTCAGCAACGCTAGCTCCGCCTGCTTGCTGGATGATTGACGGGTCAGCCGGAATCTGCTGAGTGATCACGTTTGGGTTAATGGTCACATTTAGGTTGCCCTGTTGCTGCAGCTGGTGTAGAAGACTGGCATCAATTTGCACAGTTTGCGACAGCAGTGAAGGGTCAAGCCCTGTAATCTGTATTCCCTGACCAAGACCACCGGTAAGATGTAGTTGAATACCCTCAAAACCCTGCAGGATCTGCATGGTTGGCTGTTCATTGATGTTGCCCAAATGGTCTGCAACAGACAATGAAACTGGCATGATGTTGGGGCTCTGTAGTAGGGATTGGTCAATACTGATCACATTGGTCGCTGGCTGGCCACCGTCTGTCAACAAACTCATCGCCTGCTCACCAGCTGTAGACAGAGCATCCAAGCGTTGGCTTGGCTTGCGCACCTTCTTCTCGACTATGTCTTGTTTAAAGTGAGACTGGATATGGCTCTTGCGATGACCAGACGTGCGGAAACGGAGATCACAGTGGGGACACTTGAATGGCTTGGCACCGGTGTGGAGGCGCATGTGTACCTTTAGGGTGCCCTTAGTGGCAAACGAAGAGTTACACACGTGGCACTTGAATGGCTTCACAGCTGAAACGATTGCGTAGATGTTACAAAGAAGTACAATCATTAGTCGTCTTTTGAAATAACACTGGCAGTATGTCGTCTTTTGAAATAACACTGGCAGTCTCTCTCCTTTAGTCACAATTCAGATATAATGCAGAAGAAACCAGCTCACTTCCTAAAAATTTGCAGCTAAACAAATAGATATTATTTTTTTGGTCAACAGACCCTTGATACTCTTTCTATCCATTTAGTACAACAAGTACAAAGACTATACCTCTCGTATTTGAATTAAAACAATCTTTAATTCAAAGGTAAGAGCATAAAAGTGCTGCACAACACAGTATCAATTATGAGAATTTTAGTAATCCTGCTACTAATGGTAATTTTAAATACTTGGGCAGCAAGTTTAAACAAGTGAACGTGACGTGAGCGTGCAAAAATGACAGGGAATCAAATTAAGGCACAACAGAGCGTAGTGTTCAATGAAAGATGTTTGATCATTTTAAGGTAAAACTTAAGGAGCTACCAATAGTCAAACCGACAGGTCAAAGTTCAAACTTACCTCCTACGTGAGTCTTCATGTGGGAGTCAAGTGTAGACTTGACAGTGAATCCCCGTCCACACTGATCACAGTTAAATGGCTTCTCACCCGTGTGTATCCGATTATGACGGACCAGGTCGCTGGGTTTCTTGAAACTCTTCGGACACTGTTCGCACTGAAAGTAGAGATCACCCACCACTCAAAAACAACAGTTCCACCACTTTTAAATACGAACATTAGCCACACCTTTGGAGTAAACCAATGCGTCTGAAGTGAAATGATTCATGCTCTGGTAATACACAGAACAAGCAAAAATTTTTCGGACAAAATGACCCGGAATTCCCCCATCATGACGGCTGAGCGGAAGCCATATTCACCATGACAAGTCTCCTCTTGTGACCCAGAATGAAAGAAAATTATGGATAAAGTAATTTAGAATTTTGCTAAACTGATAGTTGTTACCAGTAATTTCTTATGTTTACAGAATTAGTCCTCATGATGAGAAAGAAGTATTTTGTCTGATTACTTTTGTCTTGTACGAGTACTGTGCACAGGTTGTGAACCACGATCTCAAGTTTGTTGAGAATAGACTCGACATATTTTACTTGTATCTGAAATGACATTTTTTTCCACATAGGTTCAAGCACCCAATCCTCACCGGTAGTAGATGGGTGACCTTCATACAAATGCAACTCAACTGCATATTTTCATATACGTCTTTCCATTCACAATATTTTCCAATTAATATTTAATGTTAAATTGAAAGAAACGAACATCTAATTACTTGCCAGCATATGAGTCAATCTTCTCTCATGTGCTAATTCAAAAGCATGTCCTTGTCTTTACTCAAAAGTGTTGCGCATGTACCAGTACGCACTAGAGTTCAGAAATACGTGCAGCTTCGTGTACAAACACATGGGACTAAATGGGTGCACATGGAGTAAATTAAACTCCTTTGTCAGCAGGTACCTGGTGAGCATGCTTTGGCATATTGGACACTAAATTCTTGTCCTTGATTTCACTGATGCGCTGCTTCTCAGCCGCAGACTCCTGCAATATCTTCTCCGACATGGTCATCTCTTCCTCAGGTTTTGATAGTTGGGCAGTCTGCTCATCCGAGAGCAGCATGGTGACACGGGCGCGGCGCTGGCTGAACTCATGGCTCTCTTCTGTGAAAGAGAAGGTTTTGATAGCATGCATGAGGGTGGTCCGTGCATGAATTGTAACAGTTATGATTAAAGTTGTGGCAGTGGCGCTTCAGCATTAGCAGTGTGTTCATAGAAAAGACAAAGGCAAAAATGGGTCAGCAGTGGAGAGAGCAATAGTCTCTGGACCTTTTACAAGGTGGTCACAATATCAATATTTGAACTAAACCACTTAGAATAGATGCAAAGACCGCACTACAAATTATTAATGTCCCACATTTGTTTAACGGCATTAAAAGTCTTGAATGTATTAATCACTGGTGACCTAGTGAACCATTGAGAATATACTTGATGGACAGAAACAGTCTTACCGATAACAGTGTGCTCTTTCACGTGTCGCTTCAAGTGAACCATGCTGCGGAACATCTCGCCGCAGTACATGCACTTGAACGGCCGCACGCTGCTGTGTATGGTCATATGACGCGTCAGCGAGCCGTTCGTGGTGAACGAGGCATTGCACACATGACACTCAAACTCCTTGAGTCCTGCGTGCGTCTTCATGTGTGCCTTGAGGACACCGCCGGAGACGAACATGCGTCCACACTGCAGACACTTGTAGGGTTTCTCACCTATAATAAATGGCAACATTTTGAAAAACAGCATCACAAATACAATAGTGTCTCAAAACGACATACCGTAACTAGAAACTTGTTCACCTTATACACAGCACATATTTTACAAAGTTTCAGCTATTACTTTAAGCTTACACTGAATGTTATTTATTTAAAATAACACATAGCCTATGCTACTTTTGGCACTTCTCAACAACATTACCATGAATTAGAGAAATGAAATTTCAGGAATTCAGACACAAAATGCTTGCTAGTGTCCATTGTTTACAATGTTGATACAAATAAAACGACAGTTGCACTCTACGCACCGGTGTGTGAACGCTCATGCTGTTTCAGATGGCTGGACTTTTTAAACAGCTTATCGCAGTAACAACATTGGTACGTGCGTCGGCCGTCCTCTGTCTCCATGGGCAACACACGCGGTCTTGGTACCTGCTGCTGTGTCACTGTTCCATCTCTGAGTACAGACGAAAGCAAAGAGATGTAGCAACAACATTTTTTCCTGTCACAAAGACGTACCAAGCCTCATTAGTACAAAATAAATCAAAAAAATACCATAGATGCAAGAAGAGCACTAAAAAATTACTTCAGATTTTTGTCTGTTTTTGGAAAGAGGTTTTGCTAAGTATAATCATATTTATAACTACTGCACTGGAAAGAACTCCACGTAAACAATACTCTCACTGGGCTGGTGGGAAGGTAACTCCAGGAGAACCTAAATTATCAATTATGCAATCATCAGCACAAAAATCGCAGTGGGGTTGACATATAGAATTCTTGATAATTACATCAGGGCTTGGAATGATCAATGACAAAAAACGCGGAAACTTTTACGGCCCAAATCAGCCTTGAAATGGTCAAAAAAAAAACTGTTACCACCATCAGTAGCATGCGTCTGCGTCCTTTTAGCTCGCCCATCCACTCCCAACCCACACATTTTTGGCTGCAGAGCGGTAGTATTTGTAGCCGCGCTTAACAATAACACGAGACGCCATTGAAAATCCCACCACGCTGTCCCAGATGTCCGAAACATAAAGAGCAACTTCCGCTTTTCGAGGTGAACGTCGTCTGCAACGCCGCGGTAAGAAAGGAATTTGCCGCGGATATTTTATATCATATCCGATTTCTTTTACGCGGAAATATCATAAAAAAAGCGGAAAGCACATTTGAAAAAAGGAGAAATTCGCGTTTCCGCGGAAAATTTCAAGCTCTGTTACATTTCCAACTATAAGTAGTCGCTAACCACTTAATATTGTAGGAATGTCCAGGTGGGCAACATAATCAAAAAGCAGGTATAAATAACCTGTCTCCTTAACCTTGCTGGTAAATAATTATACTGGTTGCCTGCTATCATATTTTCCCATGAACGTCTTGTTGTGGATTGTTTGTTTGACAAAAGAAACAACGGATTACCTCTGCAGGAGATTTATGTTTTGCATGTCTCCACCATCCAGAGTCTGGCCAATAGAGGTCGCTGGCTGGTAGGTCAATGTGTCCAATGTACTCTGAAGTTGATTTGTCTGGAAATAATTAGTACACTAACGTAGTTGTAAAAATGTAAGATGTCAAAATTTACTCATCATTCAACAAAAAGTTAAAGCATCCCGGATTAGTACTTCAATTTCATTATCATGTATATTGCATACTTTTACTTCCAACGTTAAAAACTTGAACCAAAACTGAAAATTTAAAAGCTTTTTTTGTGGTTTTAAAACAAACTTAAGAAACTATTACAGCCATTCAAAATTCCTCGTTGCAAGGGAAAGTGTCAAAAATCAGGGTCAATTTTCCCCAATATATTGTTTTAAATTTGAACCCTATATGCTCTTAAAAACAGTTTTCCTCTTTAAAGCCTTATGCAGAACCAACCTTGAGAGCGACTGCTTTTGTTTTTGTTTTGGTGTGCAAGCCTCTGCGTCATTTTCTAACAATTCCCATTTATAACCTTCAACACCATGGACCGAATGGAGGCCACAGGTTGCTTTCATGATAGGATTCACCACCAGTAAATTGATAATTTGACTTTTAAGTTTGCCCCTTTGGTAAGTGTAGGTAGCGTTCCTTTTTTGGAACAAAAGCAATGCTGTGTGCTTATTTGGCCATGACGAACATATTGCTGTGAATGTTTCTATGAGAATCGGAACCCAAGCTGACCTGCAGTCCAAACTGGTTCTGCTGATAGTTGAGCTGGTTCAAGTTCTGCTGGTTATTGCCTATGAGATTCTGGCTGAAGTTCTGTTGCTGGTCAAACACCTGTAATGCACAAGAATGGGGATATGAGCACTTCTGTTTGGAGACAGAAAGTGCGGTTAACATGTAATGGAAGAAAAATAGCAGCAAATAAAAACTTAACACTTATTACACAAGTTTTAGTACTATAAATCAAAAACGCCCTCTACGAATATCGCAATGGCAAGGATAAACAATCAAATCATCATGACTTCATATCTCATCGAAGCAAATCACAGGTACCATGCTTCAGGCTCTTACTTTCAGAGGACAACTTGAAATTTTCATTGACGTTAACATCATGCTGGACCCAAAATGTCCAAATTTGGCTAAATTTGTAACATCATATCTCACAAACAGCCGACTGGATTAATGTGAAGCTTTAAGATACTATGCTTATTAATAAGCAAAGTTCTTCAAAACACTCATAGCAAAACTGTATTTTTAAAGTTCCACTTCTGCACAAAGGGCTAACAAAAATAGGACTTTTATGGTTTTCATGAAAAAATCCAAAAGCACAGTCTGACAACCAAAATTTTAAAAATGTAACAGCATTTTTGAACATTTTTATTAAAAGAAATTTGATCATATTATTGATATAGTTGTATTGCTTCAATGGTCACATGACCGAGTTAATGACAGATTCCTAAAAAGTCAATAATCAAAATCTAAAGGCTTGCTACTTTCAGAAAATAATACTTTCATTGACTTAAAACCCATACTGGGCTAAACATACACTAGACATGGCAATAAGATCCTACATAACCACGCCCCTTTCCATAACCGCATTCTAGACACTAAAAACAGACATCACGAGTCTGCATGATGAAAAAATAGAAATATAGACATAAGAGCTGAAAAATGCAACGTATACTTGTAATAATCCTACACATGGAACAGACAAAAGTGACTTAGATAAATTATGTGAAAGCATATGTGTGGGACCATTACAGAAGTGACTTAGATGTGTCAAAGAGCTAAGAATCTGTGAGTTTCACAAAGACTGGTGGCTGGTTTAAGCACAAGACTGAAAATTAAAACATTACAGATTTAATGCTGCCGAGTTCCTGATATCAAATGTTCAACAGAAGGAGATTAACAGCAAGAAAATAAAATCATGTGTATTCGTTTATATAAACCTGACTGTAAACCCTTAGTAAGTTATGGTGTTGATGAAACTTCTAGGAATGTCCGTTTATCAATAGACAAAATGACAGATGGTGACACCATCAAGGTAAAGAGCCAAGCATGTATTGTAAGTAATATGACGTGGTACACACCGGCTGTGTCAGCGTGTGCTGCATATCAAAGCCAGCCTCCTGCATTGTCTGTGTTATGTCCTGGGCGATCGTCTGCTGCTCCAGTTGAGGCTGGTGACCCACTAGCTCCTCTTGTAGACTGATCTGGCCAGCGTCTGCCTGCTGCGCATCCTGGGAGCCTACACCCGTCTGCTGCTGTTGTTCCTGTATGGCCTGGATGGCCAGCTCGTGTCTGTAAACAAGAGTAACATACACTAACGGTGCTTACTGTGATATTCTGGGTTCAGTTCCCCATTTTGGCAAGCTGTTGTTCCCAAGACCGCCAGCGCTCTTTGCTTCAAACCCACTCAAATTTGTGAAATGCTGAAAAGCTATAATCATACTGTTTAATCAAGAACAATAAGCAATAGTACTGACCTTTGACACAACATGGCCATGCAATACTACTAACCTTTGACACAACACGGCCATGCAATACTACTAACCTTTGACACAACACGGCCATGCAATAGTACTGACCTTTGACACAACACGGCCATGCAATAGTACTGACCTTTGACACAACACGGCCATGCAATAGTACTGACCTTTGACACAACACGGCCATGCAAATCTTCTACTAACACCATGTTGAGCAATTACAACTTCTCAGATACTGCTAGCAAGCAAAGCAATGTCTGCCATTTACCAGAGTTTGCAATACCAATGACAATTACAACTTCTCAGATACTGCTAGCAAGCAAAGCAATGTCTGCCATTTACCAGAACTTGCAATAGCACTGACAAAAAATTCCACGTGATGTATCATTCCACAAATAAATAGGCATGTGTGATACAAATACTTATTTGTTTTGTATAAACTTAAAGCGAAAAAAACGTTTTTTGCACGAATAATTAAATAAGGATAAAGAGACGGATGAAAAAAGAGAAATCTGGAAAGTAAATAAATGGAAATTGAAACCAGAAATGAGAAAATCCTCTTAAAAGGGGAAAATTCCAAGCCCTTGTTTATGACCAGGTGACAATAAAAGTCTGCACCAAAATAGTACATGTATTTGACAGGATCGCCTGCTATCATACAGGAGTTCTGCACATCAATACACTTTCCCAGGTCAATCATAATTTTGCTGAAGAAGCATTACACAATCTGGGCCTGGGGTCTAATCCTTTTACTCAAAATCAAACTTGACATTACTATCAGTCAGCATATTTCATTCTACATAAATTTTGTGCAAACTCAAGATAAGTGTCTATCATTCTGGCCCTGGTTTACAACGATAACTGTCGAAACCTAGTTTGCACTTCATGACTCCAGCATTAAGGCAAAAACTAAGGTCCAAACTATCCAGCAATTTTTAGTTTTTACTCAAAATCTGAGTTTTTACTCAAGATAGAAACTTGAATCTTGGGATCATCAAATGAATGTGTACTTGGACTAGAGACTCATACAAATAAGCCATGATGTACTCCAGCATAGAAAAATGACACTTATCTTAAATTCGGACAAAAGTAGAGCAGAAAATGCCAAAATAATTTCAAATTTGATTAACAATACCGATATTAGACCCCAGCCCCAGTTTTGTCAACAACTAAATTTTTTTGGAGTTACTTCTTAAATTTTTTTCAGTGTCCAGACCGAGCTACGCAAGACCACCCATGACTTACTTGTGCGTCTTCATGTGCTTTTTACAGTTGACGGATGTCTTAAACGTCTTCTGGCAGTAGGGGCACATGAAGGGCCGCACCTCGCTGTGCGTCGACATGTGTCGCTTCAAGCTGCCATTGGTGGTGAACATGCTGTCACACACCAAACACTTGTATGCCTTGATACCTGTGTGTGTGCGGATATGTGCCTTGAGAACGCCGCTCGACACAAACGAGCGCAGGCACTGCAGGCACTTGTAGGGCTTCTCGCCTAGGATGGAAGGAATTAAAAAAATTCACTAACGCTTTCGCATGGTCTTATCAGAAGGGGACTCGTGGGTAAGATTTGCTCATCATCTGCCGAGTTAAAATACAATTCAGACTCGTGTTTAAACAAATTAGTACTATTTTACACCAGGTTTCTTCCTGGGCCCTTATCCTGAATTGGTCAAAGAAAATTGCATTTCAACGAACTTACACGGCTTTTATTTATGGAAACTAGTACAACATACTATGTACTCACCAGTGTGAGAGCGAACATGCTGCTTGAGATGGCTGGACTTCTTGAACCCTCGCGAACAGTGAACACATTTGAAAGGTCGGTCAATTGTGCCTGCCTCGCCCAAGTACTGGCTGTACAGTTGACTGTTCCTAGGTGGTTGCTGGATCAATCCTGGTGGTCAACAGAGATCATAACTATAATCATATAAATTTCCAAATTTCCTGCTAACATAGTCTGATTGAATGTCTCCATAATTAACCAACAATCAACAAAGAATGCAATCGAACCTACCATGACTCACAGATGACCACCTAAAAGCTTATCATGTAGTTTCAACACTCTGCATATCACGGATTTAAAGCTTTCTTTAACGTGTTGTTTCACATGTATAGAGCTATGTTCATGGGCCTAGCAATGCTTCAGCATCACACGATTTGATCACACAAACGACGGTATGTCAAGTGATGTGCAGAGTGAAGTGTTCAAACCACACTATATTTCTGCAACAAACAAAGCCTGATAGTAATAGTAGTATTGAACATAAAACTAACATGCACACTAGGAGTTATAAGTAAACCTTTTTCACCCTGGCAACTCATGCATTTGCAGTAAGTCAATAAAACCAAACCATTTATTAAATTTGGTGATTGCTGGCATCGATGAGATCATATTGGTGCCCAGATATTTCATGAACAAACTTTGCAGGTTCGAGATAGGCTTTAAGAAAACGCAAAAAGAGCAATACGTGCATCGCTGATCAACACAACACCTGTATCAAAGAACATTACAATACCTGTATCAGTGATCAATATGGGTTCCTGTAACGGGATGTCAGGCATTGGAATGTCAGAGCGGCCTGGTCGCTTGAGCGCTCGACGAGGTTTACGTGGTAAATTGGACTCCTTGAAGTGAGACATGATGTGCGTCTTGCGATGGCCAGACGTGCGGAACTTCTTGTCACAATGCGGACAGTCAAATGGCTTGACACCTGGTGGAGACAAGAAATAATGCGTTACTGAGGGCACAAGAAAAAATAGTCTTAACTGTAAAATTTCATACAGTCAGGTGATCATAGGAAAAACTTGGCAACCGATCAATAGACATTAGCTTTCGTTTCGCTGCATAGTCAACAAACTAAAAGGATTCATTCTTCAGCAGCACCATTGCATATAGTGAATATTGAGTCACTTATCAAATGCATCTACATGTGAATATATAAGTGGTTGTGTATGTGGCTTTGGTGTTTGGAAAGATAGATGATGACAATTATAGTCATAGTGATGGCAATTAGAGTAAAAGCATGGGTACTTCAAAAACTAATAGCTCCAGTTACCTGTGTGTAGGCGTAGATGAACCTTAAGGCTGCCTTGGGTGGAGAACAGTTTGAAGCATACGTGACACTTATAATCCTTGATGCCTGCGTGCGTCCTCTGGTGGGCTGTCAATGTACTTTTGACGGTGAAAGCGCGGTAGCACTGGTTGCACTTGTATGGCTTCTCACACGTGTGTATGCGGATGTGACGCACCAGGTCACTGGGCTTCTTGAATTCTTTGCTGCAATAGGTACACTGGTGCCAGCGCACCCCGTTGGCCTACAGGCAAATAACACACATAAGTCATTTTCAAGACAAAATAAAAAATGACAGAATCTTGATAATTAAACTGATTCGAAGAGAAAATGGCAGAAAACTTGGAGAAAGTAGGTGGAAATAAGTTCAAGATCTATCACACGCAGTCATATAATTGTGACCCAAGCAACAAGAAATGACTGTAAACTAGACGAAAATCAAGAAAGGTTAAAGCTTAAATCATGACAAAAAAACACCTATATGACAATTGGTGTCCTAAAGCAAAATACATTTACAATTTTGCGACCACAACATCACTGGCATTCGAAAAAATTAACTATTTACAATGTGTCAAGAAATCACAGGATGCCAAAAGCATTCTGTAGGCATCAAGACAAGAGTTCAATCTACATACCTTTCTTATGAGATGTCTGCTTACTTTTCCAGTCGCTGCGTCATGAACTGCAACTGTGGACGACATCGACGTCGATGCAGCAGCAGTCTCACCAGTCTCTGTAGCAGTCTGGTCAGACGTCGGGGCCTCCCCATCTGCAGTCGACGTGGAAGGCTTGGGCACGCGGACTCCAGCGTTCATGGAGGATAGGCCGCTGTTTTCAATGGCTTGTTGCAGAATGTCCTGACTGATGTTACCCTGGGAGGCAATCTATTAATGGAAAGGGGTGGACTGATTTCAGAGAAATATGAGCTCAAGTAATGTGTTTGTCTTCACTGTTTTTACAGAGCATCCATGTTTCCAGCTTCAAGATATGCTGTAAAAATAACATGCTACAACACGGCACTTTTCAAATAAACAGAGTTACATAGAACTATACCGTATAAAAGCTAGAAACGATTTTGACAAGATTTTGCAAGACTGGCAGCTGATTCGAAGCATTCTATCTTCACATCATAACTCGACTGTGCAGGTACCTGCTGTATGTGCTGCTGAGTCGCCTCGGGGTCACCCGCCGATTGTTCAGACAACTCCAACAGTTGCTGAATCACGTCATTCACTGTCTTGCTCGCCTCTGTAGTTCGCCTCACTTCCACCTGAGTGGGCAACTCCTACAGATGAAGCAAGGTAATTAACATATAATGAAAAAAGTTCACCGATGTAGAAACTCATAGGTCAACTTAAAAAGAGTTCAAACACAGGCATATGTGGTAACCTTCTTTACAGTTGTGGTTTGAGAAGTTTCTCATAATGAACAGAATAACAAAACAAGGTATTGTGCAAGATGAAACTCATTTTTGATCCCATATGTATAGATTACCCATCAGCGTTTTCCACAACAGAAAACTCAAACTCGACAGGAATTACAAAATTCATGTATGTGTTCAAAAGTCCATGTCCCCAAACTGGACAATTTGTGTGCACTGCACAACTATAAAGTTGAAATCTCCTATTTGCTTAAGAAACGATTAATCACTCAAAACTTCAAACTCACTGCATAGGTTTTAAACTCGACGCAAGAAAGCTAGACTCGTCATGGCAAAACTCAAAGTAACCTGAAGCAGTGATAAGTCAAAACAAGTTGTGTAGAACACTGCTCACATAACAAAAGTATACATGAATAAAAATAGCACATTAACCAGAAGTTGTTCTATGATAACTCTCCAATACCATTCATTACTACAAGGTAGAATTTTGACAAAATAACATTTGACTTACTACCAAACTGCATGCTAAGTTGGAGAAGAGTTAAAAGCAGCATAATTCTGCAGTAAGCACTTACCTCTTGAAAACAAGAGTGAGCTCGACTTATGTGAGCATTCAAACTACCCAGCTTCTTGAAAACACAACAGCACTCCTCGCACACAAACGTGGCTCCCTCTCGGTTACTGTGGACACGCTGTATCAGAAAACGTAATATGGTATTAACTGAAACAGTGTTTGCCAAGGCTGTCTATTCAACCATCGGTGCAAAAAAACAAGACCTTCCAATATCAAATGCTGCATGTTTCAATTATCGCTTTAAAGTTTTTGGCCAGATGATTATCCTAGACAGCTTTGTAATCCCGTGTCATACACTAAAGTCTCTGAGAGAAAACACGAGATATAAGCATGGACAACATCATTATAAGCATCAATGTGCAGTATTTCCGTGCACAAAATAACTTTCTAAGACGGAGGATTTTAAAAATAAATGTAATTTCACAAATCAGCATTTAAACAAACAAGACAAAGGGATGGGACCAAGGTGAAACACAGTGCTATATTATGATTTGAGAAGTCACTTAGCAAACCTACTCAGGCCAATGCAACAGCTCACTTGACAACCGCGTAGATTCATGCCACCTGACACGAACAGACTGCAGATTATACCATTTGAGCCTATGGCAAACATTGATCAAAACGGCATTTGTGTAGACCTGTCCTCAGCCTAGTTTGTTATTCATGTCAACAACTTGTCTAATATTAGCATACTGAGGTGACGATAAAAGCGGATAGTTGGTGGGATGTGCTTTTGATCCTATTACAAATTGCGCAAACTTAAACACTCGGACAATTCCCAATATATAACAATTTATAAGCATACCAAATAAGAGACCTCTAGCAATGGGCCATCAACTCAACAAAACACAGCTAAATGTCTCAGCATACAAAACAGTAAGTAAGTAGCACTCTCAAATAGTTACAAACCATGATATGAGAGCGAAGATTTCCTTTCTGAGCAAATGTCATAGGGCAGAACTCGCACATGTGTGGCTTTTCACCGGTGTGTCGATGCATGTGCATCTGTAGTGCCCCCTTCTGGTTGAATGCCTTGTCGCATGATTCACACTTAAATGGCCGTTCACCTGAAAATCGCAAAAAGTTGAATTACCTTTCATCATTTGTGACATTTAAAATGGAAACTGTAGCTCGATGACGTTTGCCATGCCCTTCGAGAAGTGGTGGTCACGAAAACCCATAATTGACGACCACGCCACCTGGTGACTAAGGACAAACCTTATTAAAAAATGTAGCATACACGGATATAACATGTGTGCAACGTTTCTCTACATTGACAGGAGATTACTGAAGTAGTGCACTGAGAAAAAGTCAACAGGGGCCAAACATTAATAGAAAAGCATTTGCAACAATCAGAGGTAAGGTTTTGCAAAGAACATGAGGGGTATGAACTCTTTGTGGCTTCCCACCTGTGCAACTGTATACAACTGAAATTCAACATTCACAACTGTACCCCTTCCGTAATACCCCCTTAGAAACATTGCCAACTTAAACAAGTGTATGAAGTACAAGTACTCACCAGTGTGGATGCGCACATGACGACGCAGCTGACTGGGCTTCTGAAAACACTTGCCACAATGCTTGCACTTGTGATGGAAGCTGGATCGGTCAATGTTACTCTTGTGACGCCTGTGCGCCAGAGACGCCCTGCAGAGTGCCAAACAAATGAACAGTGAACAGGAATGAAGACGTACATGTCCGTTAAGCATGGAATTATAGAATGTGCTGACCAAACTACAAAACGTTTGCAAATATGTGTGCACTTTAAAAATTTTAATTGTTATTTAAAATAACTATCAACACTGAGGTCAAATTTCAACTTGAATTTGAGTGTATAAAAATGAGACTACACGCAAAGAAGACTCAAAACTGGTACGAAGAATTTATTGGGATACGTATGTGGCCAGGCTCAGTTTTACTGCAACATTTTCATGAGAAACAGTTCAGACAAGTATAGAAATAAGGCGAGTTGATACTGGTAATAACAATTTTCTTACCAAAATCATAAAGTCAAAGGTATCGTTCACAACAGTGACAACTCAGTGAACACAGAATGGCATGACCATCCAACAAATGCTAAAGTCTAAGAAGTAACTTTAATTCATAACTTTCAAAGGACCTCCCTTTTCCTTCCCGCCTCACTGATTATTGTGGCCAGTTGCATGAAACATTCCCAATAGGGACTCCACTGTGCTTCCTAAACCTTCAGCGCACTTGTACGTATTAAGTGCCAGGACAGACTACCCTTTCTTCTGCTATTTTATCTTCAAAGTTTAGTGAGTGAATTTTCAGCTTTGATACATAGCGAGGAGCAAACTCAATGTTGGAATTCTTACTAATATTATCTGAAAATAAATTGGGGCCTTTTCACATTACACCCCTACTTTAAGGACTAGCAGTTTATTCATGTTTACTGAAATGCTGACTCAGTTTCCAGTTATGTAATTAGTTAGAATCCCTATTTGAGAATGTTTCAAGCACACGGTCACTCATGCCCACTTACTTGAACTTGTAGTGAACTCGCATGTGGTCCCTCAATAAGGTGAGTTTGGGGAACTCTAGCAAGCACTGCTTACACACATATGTCCTGGTCCCCTCCTGCTCCTCACGATGTTCCTGCATGTGCTTGTCCAGTTGACGCTGTCAATTACAAACAGATGAGATAACCATAATGCTCTCTGCAGTGATACACCCGTGACTGCGGCAACGGATTTACACATCCAGCGGTAGCAATACGGTAGATATACAGTACACGCCAAACGTATTCAGATCCAAAATTTGCCATATCATGACAGCTGGGTGGATGCTGAACTTGTCATCAGTGCGTAACCAACCCTCATGACTGAGAATGAAGGGAAATTAACAGGACAGTTAGTCAGGTGGCTAACAAATTCCGTAATTAGAAGTTTGCAGTCATAGTAGTTGTATTCAGTCATTTTTGCTGTCAACAGAATAAACCCTAATAACGAGGGAGCATTGTTTTGTCTGGTTATTTTGTCTTGCTGTAGAAATGGGTTTACACCAGTGCTGGGTCCAACTTGAATCAATCACATTACAACAAATCTTCTTGGTACTTCTCCTAAACAGTCAATAACACTGAGAAAATTGAGTACTTTAATGCACATTTTGCTTTTAAAATTCAAATTTCAAAACTTGTTTTCATTGCAGAGACACGAGGGTACCTTAACCCGCGTAAAGAAACTTGTATGCTGGGCTCATTCTTTGACAACTGAAGTAGACAGACCTTCAGCTTCTTACTGTGTCAGCCAATCTACAGTTTGTGCCCAACCTAACACTGACTCTGAGTTTCTTTTGTTTGGCGAAACTGGGAATTCACTCCTTATAGTTGAAAGTGTGAAGCTTAATGAGTAGGTGCTCCAGCTCTGAGTTGATTTGTTTTCATCTTATTAATACTTGCATCGTATTTAACAAATATGGTGGCTGACCTTGCTGAAACATAGTAGGTTATTATCAAGATAGGAGTATTG
Source organism: Phoronis australis (assembly GCA_002633005.1). Classification (NCBI taxonomy): domain Eukaryota; kingdom Metazoa; phylum Phoronida; family Phoronidae; genus Phoronis; species Phoronis australis. The sequence goes on from NMRA01000155.1 coordinate 222,170, forward strand.
TTCAGCTAAAACACATCCTAGCTGATTATAAAGATAGGAGTATTGTTCAGCTGAAACACATCCTAGCTGATTATAAAGATAGGAGTATTGTTCAGCTGAAACACATCCTAGCTGTAACTGACAGTGCTGTTCACCTACCTGAAGACTGAACTCATCACCACACTCTGTACACATAACACTCTCCTCCACCTCGTGCAGCATGACATGAGCCTTCAGGCTGGCCACACGCGAGAATTTCTTGCCACATTCGGGACATGTCGGGTCTTCGACTGCGTGTGTTGCCTGATGTAGTATCAGATTGTGCTCCACGTTGAAAGTGGCTGGGCACTGGTCACACGCGAAAGGTTTATCATCTTCGTGGGCCTTCCGGTGGCGCTGCAGTTGGGGCCAACGTGGAAACACCTTAGAGCATATGTCGCACGAGAACGGTGCCTGTGGAGTATATGAACAACACTATACACAAGGAGTATATGAGGTGATAATGAACAACAGTGTACACAAGGAGTATATGAGGTGATATTGAACAACACTACACAAGGAGTATATGAGGTGATGTTGAACAACACTGTACACAAGGACAGGGCTCAACACTAACGGGTGCCCGATTGCCCGTGTACATGTAGATTTTGCGTCGGGCAAGTGGAATTTGAAAAGTACTTGCCCGATCGGCAAGTTAAAAAGCTGGCCTATGCGTTGTATATCACCCCCGATGAGCCCCTGCTTGCGCGCACCCGAACTCCCAAATGGTATCTGGTAGAATTTTAGGGG
>NMRA01000155.1:223009-255737 GCA_002633005.1 Phoronis australis
AGGGCCCCCCCCCCCCTAAATCCGCCACTGGCAACTCATGTATATAGCATGCACGAAACAAGAGGAGGCTCAGCACAGGCAGCCCTACGGTAACACATTACCTATGGTACACTGTACACAAGGAGTATATGAGGTGATATTGAACAACACAGTACACAAGGAGTATATGAGGTGATATTAAACAACACTGTACACAAGGAGTATATGAGGTGATATTGAATAACACTGTACACAAGGAGTATATGAGGTGATATTGAATAACACTGTACACAAGGAGTATATAAGGTGATATTGAATAACACTGTCATACACAAGGAGTATATGAGGTGATATTGAATAACACTGTACACAAGGAGCATATGAGGTGAAATTGAATAACACTGTACACAAGGAGTATATGAGGTGATATTGAATAACACTGTACACAAGGAGTATATGAGGTGATATTGAATAACACAGTACACAACAAGTGTCTAAACTAAAATGCACAAAACGGCGTCGTTTTTGACACAGAATTAAAATCGTCTTTGCTTTTTCCCAGTTTCATCAATCCAAATATGGCACTCAAATGGGAACATTTCATAAAACATGGTATGAAATTCTTTGTTTACCGCAAAATAAAGTTAGGAGCTAATCTCTCAGGCACTTAATATTTAGTTGTGTACCACCAAAAATTAAAAAGGAAAACTTACGTCTCATGCAAAATCATGATTTCTTATGGAAACAAAATGACCTTTAAGTCTCATAAACCTTAAGGTAAAGATGGCAGTGCTTTCACTTCATACAACTAAATTATTCCAATGAGGAAAAATCCTTCTCCCTCAGTAACTGACTAAAGAAGCCAAGACTAAATGTCTTTGTGCTGGTGACAGACAACATTATGGACTAGAGTCATATGAATGATTTTTTTCATGCAACACAATAACTACACTTGGTTATCTTCAAAGGTTAGGCCAAGTCAGATCATGTCTGATTGATTTGAGATGAGGACAACTGGCTTACAAACCATTCAGATATCTTAGCTGCTTGACCTGGTGGAGTTAATTAAGTGCAGCCACTGCAATCCCCACAATGCCTGGGATTAAGAAGAATCAACAGTTCCTGCATTGCTTCAGGCCTAGCTCATGTAACCCACTTGTCATGATGTCAGTTAAAAATTTCAGGTGATATACTGTGAACTAATATCAATTCAAGGAAAGGACACAAACATGATGGCTTTGCTTTGAAAGAGCAATTACACCTGTGAAGAAGGGAGTTTTTTTGACATGTTTCACAGAAACTTTTAAAATGAATATCTTATTACAGGCTAAAAAGGCATTTAGCTACCACTTGGAACAGCGACGTTGAATAACAGATGTGCATGAAGTGAAGCATTTACCATAAAAACTCTCCAGCTTGGCAGTCTTTAAGATTTGGGAATAGAAATTCAAACACAGATTGAATTTTCATGATAATATAGACTAGGACGCAGTCGATTTTGGTGTTCGTCATATGTCTCAAATTTTAGACACTGTGTTTTATATCAACGAAGCTCTGATCTTGAACAAAATAATTTTTACCGTAGGTTACTGTCTAATGCGAGCTAAGATAGAGCTGTACTTCAGCAGTCTAAATCAACAACAAATAACTTAGTACCTTGCCAATAGGTGGTCCAATGTCAGGTGATTTGGCAGCATGTTCAACGGTTTGCTGGGGGTCTATATTTTCTTGCTGTAATTGTGGCGTTGGCAGAGATGTGACCAAGATATATTCTGCAAAACCAATAAATAACACATTAAGTTTTGATCATACAACTGCAACATTACATAATGGTTATGAATACAGTTTTCAAAGTTTTGACAAAACTTGTGTAATGTCATTGCCATCATCTCAACTCTTTATTGTATGTACCAAAGACTAAAATACAACTTTGATAACAATAATTGGGGAAAAATAAAAAACCTGCCAATAGAGATGACAGCTGCATGAAGCGTAACAAATGAGAATGTACATATCAAAACTAATTGATGCCTACTAGAGAACACTGACTCCATGTGTACTCTGCATTGGACCCAGCACACTGTTAAAACAACAGTTTGACAAAAAGTCTGTGGCATCCAAGACGCAACATAAATCATTTAAATTAGTGATAGAAGTTAACTTCCATACTTTTCACAGGTAAGTCAATGATACCGTTAGTAAGCATGACCAGCTGCCACAGGTATGACCTTTTCCAGCACAAGAAATCTCGTAAGCCAGAAAAGAAAACGATGCAATTTATGCAAGCACTGTGGGCTCACAAGACAGGTCATTGACGACACGCTCTAGCGACTGAACTGGGAGTGCAGAACAATATTAAACGCGGATTCACTTCATATCAAGCGTTTAAATTCTCAAGAGCTACGTGAGAAAAAAAATGCAATTAGCCATTTTACTTGATTTTATGTTCACTCATTTGCCCACCTTGGGTACGAATCGGTATCAATACAAACATGTACCTTTGGCAGAATACAGGTAAAATACAGTGAATGAAATTTTCTGATCTAAAATTAATGTCATCAAAAGGTGTACTCTTTCTTATAAGTAAACTGATTCAAATTGTTACTGGTGCTAAAAAATTGTCATTAGTTGGAGCACCATGGAATACACTGTCAGCTAACTTGGCCAAATTCTTTTTGCCCCAATTCCTTTATCAGCTATTTTTTTTCCACAAGCCTTGTGACACAAGACAGAGTACACTTCACAAGTTATGGTGATTGGTTCAAAGAGTTAGCAAACTGAATTTCTGAGCAAATTTTGCTGCGACAAAGTTGTCACCTACAAGACAATGAAGTTTCTTAGATTGTTTTTCTCGTTTAGGCAACTGTAACATGCAAGGTGTACATCAGCTGATTCTTACATTTCACATGCATCCTCTCCAGTCATGAACTTTAGATGTTTCATGAAGAAGTCGTGAGCAGTGACAGTAAACGAAAAATAACGGCTCAGGCTTAGTTAAGCTTTTAGCATCACTAAGCCCAATTTATTTCCGAAATCCAAATTGAAAATAATCATCATTGAATGTTGGTCCTTTTCCATAATGCTCAAGCAGTCAATTGTGACGAATGTGGGTCATTTGTGACTTTGTAACTTTATAAATCAAGTACTAGAGGTCTCAAAAGTGACATAAAGATGTATGGATCAAAGCATAATAGATACGAAGAAAGGATGGATTGCACTGTGACTGAAAATTGGTAGTAAATTTCACAAGTTTTTGAACGACTTGAAATTTACGGTCTATGAAATCCAACTGAACCCTAGCGACAGGACTGCTAACAGATTTATGGTGAACAAAAAAAGCAAGCTTTGCTTAAATTTCCAAATTTTCCCCACACACTTCACTGCAACAGTAGCTGCTTTTTGAGGTTCAGTCACAGACAGCTAACTCACTGGCTAGGTTCACAGCAGGCTTGATTGCTGTTCTGGTGTTATTCTCCTGTTTAACTTGTGTAGTTATATAAGTTCGATGCATCGGATTTCAGTGCCATGAAAATTAGAGCATCAATTATTGGGCAATTTCTTTTTCCGCTGACTCTTAAATCAACTGTTGTTCCTCCAACAGGTTAATACAGGATCACACTAAGTTAAATCTGAATTGTTTTCACTTCATTGAAAGTTTTCAGAATTTTTTGCCAGCAAAGCACACTTCTACGCAAATATTGCTTCGGCAAAGTCGTCCCACAGCTCCCGAAGGATATGGCAAAAATTTTAGCACAAGAGTTTTCAAGTTGACGACAGTCTCTTTTTTGATACAAAAACAGAGAATGGCATAAGGAAATGGTGTGTAATCAATAGGTTGTATTGTATTTAAAGGACTGTATGTACTAAGCGAGATAAGCTTCAGTCAACTTACAGATTTAACATACACCCTGACCACTGTTAGCCAGTCAGCTAGCTGTATGAAGATTACCGTTAAAGTATAGCTAGAAACCACCACATATTAGCTTCAATAGACCTCAAAATGTCACATCGCCCAAATAGTTCTGCACCTCACAACAATCACAACCCCATCTCTGACCACAACTTATCAACACACAGAGCTAACAACTGACAGGGGTGCATGGACAATCTGGGAATCAACCAACACTCACCATGCTCCTTGTGCCAGAAAAAGGAATCTGCCAGTAGGCCATTTCAAGGCATTGAAAGCCATTGCATCTTATATCACTCCGCAACATTAAGAGCAGAATAAAACAGTAATTTTTCTAACACTGATATATTATAAGTTATTTAATTCAATGAAGGACCACGTTTGATGACAATAATTTTGTGTGAGGTTTTATTTGGCCAGTTTTTTACCAACAAGGGCGCAAAAAGCTGAACATTTTTGTATTACAGCTTAATTTGCACCATCAGTCCAAGGCCAACTGATTAGCGAAAAAAGTTTCACAATGAAGTGACATGCTGAACAACTTAGGCGGAGTGAAATATTGAGGTTTGTGAAGTTAACAAACAACAAACAGTCCCTAGCTGTATTTTGGCGTGTTAGTGTTCAACTCAAACAGCTACAGAGCTACAACTTCTACTTCTACTAATAAGTCTGTAGCCACTTACAATTAAAAATGAAAGATTTTTTCAGGTGCATATTCACATCAGCGCCGGCTCGTACTGGCGTGCTAAGACAGGAAAATTATGATAACTCCCACTCCAATTACACACAAAATTTAAGTGATTATCTTAAGTCCAATTCGCTTCAGACTCAAGTTGTTCGGCAAGGAAAACCCAAAAGGGAATCCCGATATCATTGCGCCGGAATGCTAACGTCGGCTTGAAACTGAATCCGCTGGTAAACGTATATCAAGGTTCGGACAAGTCAAAGGGCAGACGCATGAAGGGTCATCCAATATTGAGAATGCAATGTTTTAGCGATATTGTACTCACGTGAACCATCTGACATAACAACAGTCGGAGAATCTTGCTCCACAAGGGACATTTTTAGGGAATTTTTACTGACAAAATGGCGGTGATTTGGACGCCGTTTTTGGGTAGAAACAAAAGCATAAATTTCCAATTCTTTCACCACTAATCCCTAGTTATGCAGTTTCAAAATTTATAGATTTAGAAGAAATATAATAATATAATACTTCTTTATAAATTTTGATTTTTTTTAAATTTTTGTTTTTTGAGATTTTATAACTTAATTTTACCAAAACTTTATCAAACTGAAATTATTGTTTTTAAAAACTCTGACGAACTTGAAGTATGACCGCAAGGATCGCACTGTTTTCGTTCCTAACACGGGGGGGGGGGGTACGCCCACTCACAAAAGAAGTGTAGGAAGTATACGGCATCCAGGTATACAGGACGTGCAAGTTAGATGGGTGACTTTTTCACCATACGCAATTTCCTTAAGGGCTATTATACGACAAAATACGCTTTTTCTACTTCACAATTCAGTTACTGATGGTTTTGTAATAGGGACTAACTCAGTGTCAATGGGCTAAATCAAGGCCTCCGCGCAGGCTACTGAGCCCGCCGCGCGCTGAGTGGAACTACCACGACTGTACAATCATACTCTGAAAATCTTCACAGACCGTCTGAAAATTAATTCATTGACTAAAACTTCCCACAGTCATTTATAAAAAACTTTCATTGAATATCCCAGGGCTGCATAAGTGACACGGTCCAGAGGCATCCGGCTGACCTGAGTTTCACAACCGTCCCCGCCGGCCACCGGAGGGAAAGCAGATTCCTGGGAGATCATAACAACTAGCCAGACGATTTCTCTCTAGAGCTCTCCGGTAAGTCATGTCCCGGTTACAGCTCCTGTACCTACTGAGCTGTCTTACACCGAAAGTGCGATGATCATGCCATCGCCGGGGACATGAGATCGTTTTGGCTAATCTTCGGGACAATATATATAGGGCCGCCTAGCTGCCAACATTTGGAAGACCAACAGATCGAAAAATTATCAGTCTTAATCCGAATTTATTTCAACCAGTATAAGTTAATGCCCTGACTGAAGTCCACTGATTTGCCTTCTGCAGTGAAGGTGAAACCACGGAAGTCGCCGCGGAGTGTGCCCCGGCCGACGGATTCAGCGTCCATCGCACAACTCATGGCGCGCACCCGCCAGGGCGTGAGGGGGCTCCGGCTCGGAGGGCTCGAACGAGCCCCAATTTGGCAAAGTAAGCAAAAAGGTAAAAGACACAAAAAAGTTCGAGAAAACGAGACAAAAGTCCACTAAAAAGGCAAGAATTCGGCGAATGCACAATTTATAGCTCGATCGGAACGAAGTGACCCCGGCCCGTTTCAAGTTCCCCGTTTTTTTTTTAGATTTCTAGTAATCTCTTGATTATGAGCTCTTCGCTAACTATTGACTTTTCTGATAATATAATTAAAAACTAATCATAGGAAANTCATTTATAAAAAACTTTCATTGAATATCCCAGGGCTGCATGACACGTCACCCGTCCCAGAGGCATCCTGACCTGAGTTTCACAACAGTCCCCCGCCGGCCACCCCCTGGCCGCAAGTGCGGCCACCGGAGGGAAAGCAGATTCCTGGGAGATCATAACAACTAGCCAGACGATTTCTCTCTAGAGCTCCCCGGTAAGTCATGTCCCGGTTACAGCTCCTGTACCTAGCTGTCTTACACAAAGTGCGATGATGCCATCGACAGATAGTTTTGGCTAATCTTCGGGACAATACTAGGGCCGCCTAGCTGCCAACATTTGGAAGACCAACAGATCGAAAAATTATCAGTCTTAATCCGAATTTATTTCAACCAGTATAAGTTAATGCCCTGACTGAAGTCCACTGATTTGCCTTCTGCAGTGAAGGTGAAACCATTGAAGTCGAGAGTGTGCCCCGGCCGACGGATTCAGCGTCCATCAACTCATGGCGCTCACCCGCCAGGGCGTGAGGGGGCTCCGGCTCGGAGGGCTCGAACGAGCCCCAATTTGGCAAAGTAAGCAAAAAGGTAAAAGACACAAAAAAGTTCTCAGTCGAGAAAACGAGACAAAAGTCCACTAAAAAGGCAAGAATTCGGCGAATGTACAATTCATAGCTCGATCGGAACGATCGAAGTGACCCCGGCCCGTTTCAAGTTCCCCTTTTTTTTTTAGCTTTCTAGTAATCTCTTGATTATGAGCTCTTCGCTAACTATTGACATTTTTGATAATATAATTAAAAACTTATCATACATAACGCTTAATCGTCGTGAGAGACGGTCCGGAGTTGGTATATGGTGCAACTCGGGACGGTCTGGGGTTTACAGAAAACAACAGTTCAACTGTGAGTCTACACCAATGTGATAAACGAGAGTAGTTCTACTTGCTGCGTCAGCTGCTGGTATGCTTATCTCTTTTATGACACATAATGTGCGACTGGGCAAAGCGTTTTCAAAATAATGTGGATAAATCAGTGGAGTGTGAGACCCCTGAGGTCCCTGTCAAGTCCTCACGGCAATTTTACGTTATGGGAAAGGATAATGATTTCACAGGTCTACAAATACCCAAAAGATAATTAAGTGCCTCGTGGCCGGGCTATTTCATACCGTGCAGCGGCCTGGCACAAGGCGGGTGCCTATTTGAATCTCTCAGTGGGGCCGTGACGTGCCGAGGTCAATTCGAAGATCAAGCAGCCTCATGCGGACACTTGTTCGGGATTCGTTAGCCCTACAGTCTTTCTTGGCCAACTTTTTCATATCCAACTTTGTCATTTTAGCTTTTTGGCCGAGCCTGTCCAGCTAGCTACACAAGCTCGGCGGTAACCGACTCGATCACCATCGATGAACGAATATGCAGGTAAGTTATGTTACCAACTATAAATATGCCATATTTTTCAGGTAACATTGAAAATATGGAGAAGCTGCAGGTCTTTAGTCTACGTTGGGGACACTAGCCTGTCTAGTTCAACTCGAATATGCAAAAATAACGAAGTCGCAAATACATAAAGGAATAGGCGATGACTGCAAAACCAGCCACATTGTGACTATCAGAGCGGGAGTAAAACTAAATTGTAATTTATCGAGTGATTAGACGGGAACATGCAGTTTATTCGGTAGGAATGTTACAATTGAAACCTTGATGAGAACTTGGTCAGGCGAGAGAACACCAGGTTTTTTAAAAACTGACACTTGCCAGAAAATAAAAGTCTACCACTGAATTTATTTGTGCGAGTTCAGAAACGTGACTTAAATTTGAATTGACTATAGGAGGGCATTTTCGGGTGGCCTTTAGTGGGTTTGAATTACCTGGGCGAGAATGCAAGTTGCTGTAGATGTGTGTGATCCACTGAAATTAACTAAGAGGTCTTAAACAGTTAGACATTTTCTGCTTTCTCAACCCTAAACTGAAGCTAATTGACGTTTAAGACCGATCCACACTATGGTAAAATGATATCCATCGCTATAAACATGTCATACAAGGCGTCAGTTTTTGCCACCAGTGTTGACTTGAGGATAACCGGTGAATTGAATAATGCAATTCAAGCCAATATTTATTGGCCCTTCTTATTCCTTTCAATTGTAGAGAAAAACTTCGCAGTCATTTGAGAAAAATTTTACGGACAGTAAATTCCATAGCAAAAACCAACACCGGCCAAACGAATGCAAACAAATACCACGCATGCGCCGCGCAACCTGACCCTCACCAGCGTGAGGTGAAAAAGCTCGGGTAGTTGCCTTTCCAGGGCTGGAGTTCAATAGTCAAGTCTGACACATAACAGCTAGCATTTTGTCTTCGTGTGCTCTGTGGGCTTATGCACAACAGGTGGTAACTGAACCATCATGAGCGTTAACACAGGTACATAACTTTAATCGATATACATGTAGGTGTATAGTATCAGCATTTAGATACATTGTAACTGTGTTACGGCACGGACCCTAGTGTAAGTATCGTAGGAAATTAGGAACTATACTGTTGAGCTCGTGGTCTGTGTCGTCACATATACTTCGCTCAGTGACGTCGTGTCGGATTTTGACTGACAGGTTAAAGGGTCTTGGTCCCTATAATTCTCTCGACGAAGCCGCGATTAGCTCATTGCGTGGGCTCTTATTCGGGGAAAACCCAGGCCGAGATAATAATCAAACAGCTTTTCTAAGAAATAATTGTGACGGCCGGGGCCGGGGGGTCAGTATCTGTCTTTGACAACTTTGTCATAATCAGCTTTTTCACTGACCTTGCATATCAACTCAACCTCGCGGTACTTGAATCACCATAAACGCATGTGCTGGGAAGTTACATGTATGAGCAACTTGAAATTTTCCAGGTACAATTGAGAGCACCGTGTGCATAATTTTTATATGGGGTAGGGGATTTCTAGTATTTAATATATATCTAAGGAACTTATGTTCATACGGTGAGAGAACACGGTTTTATGGAAACTGACGCGTGTCAGAAAACAAAATTCACAAAACGAATGAGTTTTAGAAACCTGGCTTAAATTTGATTTGATAAGAGGGCTTTTTAGGGTGCGTTGTGGATTACATTGGCAAAAAGATTTAGCTGACCCGAGAGTCTGAAATGCCTAGAAAGTTCCCGTACCTGTATGATCCATTGAAACTGAGTGGCCTTAAACAAGTAAATTGACGTTTCACAATGAACTCCATGATAACATGTCATCGCTTACGGCCAAATCACAACCAAGGTCCATATTCGGTGGCCACTTTTGGTGAAAAATGAAGGTTGTCATATAACTGTAAAAGCTGGGTTATTTTAAAGTACCATCATTCCAGTTTTGTAATCTAAAATATTTTTGCACAAGAACCACCGAATAAAATTTTATGGCCTAATGCATCGCAGTTGTAGAAAAGGGTACGTACACTACAACTTGTGTTCACAACCCACTCACTACCATGCAAAAATTTATAAGGTAGCTGTTAATTTAATATGTTTTTGATTAAAATAAGAAAAGTTATTACAGTGCTGATCAAGTTGTTCTAGATGATGATACATTGCATATCTTAACACAGTATAATGAGATCTTCCTTCTTTTGCAATATGATTCTTACAAAAGAAAATGACAAGTAACTACATTTTCAAAAACTTTATTGGTGCTATTTGCCTAGTTTTTAATACATTCACCAGTTGGTCAAAATAGTTAAACCAATGCTAGGACTAGTGTTTCACTTGTAAACAGTAAAAAATGGTACTGGTTGGGGGGTACCTACACTAGCACAGTCAGTCACCGTCAAATTTTGACTACTAAGTTACAAATGTATGGGATGGTCTCGAGTTTTGTGCTGCCTCTACTTGTTGCTTTGTTGCAAGTTGAAGTTGTCTTAAGAGATAGAGAACCTGCCTCTGCAACATCAGTTGTCACAGGACGTGTCTTCTAGGATTTTCAGTACTAGTCAAGTCCTTGCGGCATTTTATTGTCCACAAATTTAATAATGTCCATTGTTTTTTTTTGTCAGACTGCATTCATTTTGGAAATATAAGCATTGTTCATGACAACAGCAGTATGTAAAAATTCTTGTGGGCACTACTTTATAGCTACATTTCAATGACTTTTCAGGTTTATAAAAAATAATTAAAATCTACTGAGAGTTAGTTCATTTACCAATATTCAAAGAGAACGAATAAAAAGTACAGCATGCAGTCATGTGCATATCTTTGAGTGTCTGTCATTCTTTGAAAACTGGCACATGTTAAAATATACGCTAATATGCTAATATTTCCCTTAAAACAATTGTATTTGTAATTAACACCCTTTAAACCTAGCATTTTTAGTGGAGGAAGGTGTCCGTGACAAGTGTTGCTTACTGACCGTGTAATATTTTTGTTTCATGGTATTTATTCACATGGGGGTACACTGTACGTGCACTACATTTCAATGACATGTCAGGTTTGTAACTAAATACTAAGAATCTACTGAGAGTTAGTTGATTTACTAAGCTAATTCAAAGAGAAAAAATAAAAAGCACAGCATTCATGTGCATATCTACCATACTTTGAAAATAGGCGCAAATTAAAATATGTGAGTACGTACACCACAGAAATGCTAATATTTCACTCAAAACACAAGTATTTGCAATAAACACTCTTTTAACCTAACATTTTTAAGGAAGGAAACTGTCTATGACCAATGTTGCTCACTTACCAAGTGACATTTTAATTTCTTGACATTTGTAAACAAGAGGGTACGTATACTACAAAAGGGGGTACATACACTAGATCACTGTTTCTGCATCACATGGTTACATAATGTTGTATGGCCATTTATTTTTCTTTGGTGATAATAAGCACCATGTTTTTATTTAAAAGGCAATAATTTCATTTGCAATGACCATTTGTGTTACTGAGTTTCCACATGGGGTTACGTACACTACATTTTGTTAGTCTTTTTGGCCCATTTTCAACATAGCAGAACCCATTCAATATCCAAACTTTTGGTTTGTTTATATATTGAATAATTTGCTGTGTTGCCTAGGCTGACATATTTTGCAGTTCTTTTCGTAACAGCGTGTGAGCTTTAGTTTGTAACCTTCTTTAGAGTAGGTGAGGGTTAGAAACACAGAATTTACAAATTTCGTAACGAGTGCCTGTTTTATGATGAACCCTACCATTTCTCCATGATTAAGCACAACTTCATCTAATTGACTCTGAAAGTGACTCAAGTTATTCCCATTCATATCAAAACAATTGCTTGCTTGATAAAATAAATGTCTTTTATACTCTTGACAGTTGAAAATAGTTATTTTTAAAATGGCCACTCGTAACGCTAAAAATGCATGAAATTCATAGACAAAAACATGCACAAACTTCTCAAACATTGTCCGATTTTGATGATTCTTTTTTTAATTTGCAAAACTAAATAACTGTTTGCAGAATAAGATTCAGTTGGCATTTGGTAAGTGACCAAAAATTATTTTAGACCGTAACACAGTCAACTCTCGAATATGGACCTTGATTGTGATTTAGCCGTTAACATGTCATAAAGGGAGTCTGACAATACAACGGGTTTTAAAAATCCTCCAGTTTTGACTGAAGGGGAACCGGTTTAAGATTGGGTCCTAATGTTCAAACCAATATTAATTGGCTTTTCATTTCCTTTCAGTTGTAGAAATCCATTTTTATCATACTTTGAAATGACGAAGAATTGATGTTAACAAGGATAAATTGGGAAAGGTTCTTAGTGGAGGGCCACCACAGTCGCTCCTGTGGGATGCTCTCGTCCCCTGCACTTTGCCAAACTCATGGCACGTGATTACACCAACCAATAAAACGGTGGAAATAAGTCATGTAGCCAATCACAAAGGAGTAACTGGACCGGTCTAAAATGTACAAGTCGTCAATCACAGCTTAAGTTGTATTGTACAATGTACATGTATTTATTCATAATGCCACACAGAAACTGAATAAGATGCCCTTATTTAGAATATATTAATGGGAAAATATTTCACGTTGAGCAAAGCCCTGAGGTCCGAAAACAACGTCAACAGGATGAATATTCAATAATTGAAAAATATCTGGAACCAAACATGTTCCGCGTCGGAAGCTTGATTTAATATTCTGGCCTCTTTGCACGTCCGGTTGGGTAATTAGACAGTTTATGGCAGCATCGCCCTAGCCGAGTCCGCTTCGTAGCTGACATTGTCGATTGCAAATAATCGGCTAGCTATTGTGCTGCAGACTTTAAGCACTTAAAAATCAATGAACAATACTGGCTTTACTAAAGCTGCGCCAGTGGTTTCAGAGTTGGGAAAATTGAAACACCAGGCCATATATCTCTGAGCATGTAAATTTCTTCTTTTTAAGATCTGCAGTTTGGAAATGGAGAATGGAAGTCGTCGGCAAAACAACGTGGACATGGCCGTGGGCGTGGTAGAGGACGTGGTCGAGGGAGTGGCCCAGTGAAAAGAGGTGGTGAATTTACCAGGATATATGTCAAGCAGTCTCATGTGTTACTTATGAAAAACGTCTCTTCGGAATATGATCAAATAGGATTTAAAGAATACTTGGGAGAGTGTCAAGTTCAGGAAAGAGACGTCGCTAAATCTGAACCGTACATTATCAACCCTTCTGAAGATAATGATGGAATGTCGCTTGCTGAGGAAGAGTTTAGAGTGGCGTTTGACCGACAACTTCAGGAACTTCGTAAACAGTTACAGACGCATGATGATCAAATCGGCTTCGCCGTGCGATTTGGAAAGTTATATATTCGCGATGCTCCCCCTTTTGCCCTCACCCACATTAAGTTCAAAGAGCTTCTAGTCAGTAAAAATTACAAAGAAAGAATCAGAAGCTCATTTATACCGGCTCACGTCGACGGCATCAAGGCGGAGACCTATTTGAAAAGTCTTGGATTCACGGAATCGACCGTTGAAGAGGAGAAGGAAGTGGAGGAATGGTTCGTGAACGTGCTTACAAAAGATGGCTCAGGTCGGACCAAGATTGTCTTAGATAATGCTCTCAAATTTAAGGAGTTGTCACCTCTCGATCAAAAATGGTTGCGAGTCGACATCAAGTGCGATGGTGACCGAGACGTACGCTTTGTTGTGCAGAGTTTTTCCCATGTGAATGACGTCTGCTGTGACGAATTCAAGGATCGCCCAATTCTTGCTTTCAACGAAGACAATCCTGAAGGTGTCGAAGTTTGCCACTACTTTCGAAATTGCGACGCATACGTCCGCCATAAAAAGCAGCGCACTTTTCGACGCCTGCCATCGGCTGACTATCCAGAAATTGTAGTTGAGATTGCCACCGTTCGAGAGCTGGCAGAAGAAGTTGATGGTGAATTCATGCGACCCTTACCTGAAAGATGTGAAGTGGTATTTCACCCCATCGTGGAAAATATCAATGATCTCGATGCGTGCGAATTTCTCAGAAATTATATGTGGAAATTCTGCCTTGATTTTGCAGAGCAGTTTAAAGAATAGTTTTTCAATTGTTACTTCAGATATTTGTTCTTACATGTACGTTTGTGAACGAAAGACTAGACGGGTTAATTCAAATGCATGTCTGCTGATATCTGGCAGTGACTACATGTTTGTAACTCACCACATCTATACAGTTTTTGTTTACGCTCAGGCAAAATTACATTGTGCTGCTTTTCTAAATGCTGGACTTTTGTGGAATAACCTAAATATCAAGTTGACAATGTAAAAGTATCTATTTTTAAAAAACTTTGAAAGTTTGTGTGGTTTAAAAGGGGACTTCATACAAATTTGCCATTGGATTGATCGGGTGATCTTAAAATTCAAGCAAAAAGCATCAAAATCAGCTGTAACATAACCAAATTCATCGTTGTATAAAAACATGTATTTAAGGTGATATCCCTGAAACATTAAATAAAACTCTTTAAATTTTATATTAGTTTTATATGATTTTTTTTAAAATTTGGACCATTCAAGTCCGAACCTTTGGTAGCTCTTGATGCAAAAACAATAAAATTTTAAACACGAGACCTTATAACGTTTTGAAGAAGAGTGAAAAAACAATGACTTGAAAAGTTTTCGTTATTTTAATCTGGTCGCAGTAGTTTCCAAGATTATCGTGTGGACTAGATTACATGTAGTCTGGCAATGAAACTGATCTCCGCGGGCACTAATGCAGTAACATGAGGTATTCACTAAATGAGAAGCTGAATTTCGCCTTTTTAAGACTCCTATCATGGACATGGAACAAGGCAGGCCTCGAGAAAACAACATGATGTGGTCATGGTTGTGAGAGTGGCAGACGACATGACCGAGGGATTGGTACAGGAATTGGCGGTGGTGAAATTACCAAGAAATATGTTATTCCATCCAATTTGTTGCTCTTGGAAAAATCTTCAGCGAATATGCCCAAACACTGTTTAGGACCACTTTGTGGAGCGTTATGCTGACGATAAAGACGTCGCTAAGTCCGATCCGTAGCTACCCCAAGTACTAGGTGATTTTGCCATCTGAAATAACAGTCTAAGAAATTGGTGTTTCGGTGTAATTCGACGTAGGATGATGAAATTCGGCCAACTCGATATCGTGCAAAAGGCAGCTTCTGGAAACTTGAGTGCCTATTTTCAATTGGGGCAGTGTGCCAAGCCCCTGGCTGGCCAAACTTTCAAAGTGCACCTCTTCAAAGCGTGACCCTAATCCAGCGAACTTTCCCCAAACGGGTCCCTAACAAAGAGAATGTTGACCTTAGACGAAATAGACGAAATCGTAAGCCTAACCGACACAAGTTTCCGACCCTATGTTCCATTTACTTATTCTGAGGTGATGCTCTCTCCTGCTTCTTTACAGAATGAATTTTGCAGTACATCTGGCTAGAAAAATCTTTCTAGTATCCTAACCGTATACATGTTTAAGTCTAAACACAGTGACTCTGTCTGGCAAGTTTCTGTTTGCTGCTCTCCACAGGGTTGGTCTGCCAAGCAGCAAAGTCCGCACGCCTACGGATATAAGCTAGCATCGGAGACTGAGGACTATCGGTTCTATAGAGTACACTCTCTCGCAAAGATCCATCGTGAGGATGTATTCGACTATATCTTGACGGGTGGAGAAGAAAAATTTGGATACCCACTCATTTAAAGAGGCGTCTCAAAAACGGACCTTTTGAAGGTATCTTCAAATTTCCTTTCGAAGAATTTGCACCAGCAATACCTTTTTCTTTGAAATTAAAACAATGAACTTTCTGCAGAACTTTTAAGTTTGAAAAGAGAATTTTTTAAATTCTTTTGTAGAGAACTTTGTCGGAAAGAACGCCCTTTCACAGGGACTAAGGCGGAACCTCTTTGTGAGGAATGTGATCGCCCGTCTGGAGTAGTACGTTGCCAGATAAAATTCTACAGGGCTTCTGCTGGAGTGTGTCGCGGGAAAAGGCAGGTGAAATTGCACAAAATTTACTTAAACAGTGCCTACAGTACTTGGGACTGTTTCATGCAAACGGGCACAGGTGTCTGTGTCGCCCAGTGACGTCGCGCCATATTTTGAAAGGGTCAAGGGTCGTGTCCCCAAGAATTATCCCACGTTGCTAGCCATTAGGTCATTGTGTGGGTGTTAATTCAGGAATACCTAAATGATAATAACCATCAAACTTTTTTTAAGAAATAATTTTAACGGAGGATATCTGTCTTCGTCAACTTTGTCATATTACGTTTCAATGAACCGGTTCACTACATCGCAGAAACTGCATAACAAAGAGCGCATATGCAGCATGCATCCTAAAATATAGGGAAGCTCGAATTTTTCAGTATATGGACCTTTTGTTGAAAAAAACGGGACCTAAGAAACTGTTTACTACGTTCAGACCTGTGTATTGTGCATTCGCACCTAATTCCTATGGATTTTTGTCTCGTTTTCTCAGACTTTTTGTTTCTCAGAGGCGGACCTTTTTGCCCAATTCGCCTAAGTGGGGTCTCGTTCGAGCAAGGATTCTTTGGTTTCTTATTTACATACTATTTCTGAGTGTACGAAAATCGATTGATTCCTTGATGTTTGGTGACAATTATTACATGATTTTATAAGAAATTGTTGATTGGTAGGTGAGTTTTAGTGTAAACTGAAATTCGTTAAATCTTAACACTGTCCCAAGTATCAGTTAATTTTGGCAATCTGAAATTACCGTCTATTAAATTTGGGCTTCGGTGAAATTCGACGTAGACTGACGAGATTTGGGCAACTCAATATCATACAAAGGGCAGCCTCTGGAAACTCGAGTACCCATTTTGAACTAGGGCAATGAACAACAGTCCGTAGTTGGCACCGCGTCCTTTCAAACTTCACCCATTCAGAGTGTGACCCTTTTTAAAGCGAATTTTCCCCAAACTGGACCAAGAGATTCTTGACCTCAGTTCTCATCCACGTTCTAGAAAAAGACGAAATCATAACCTACGTTTCCGACATATAGTTCCATTCACACATTCTAAGGCTTTATGCTCCCTAAGGAATTACTTTAATTGGCGGTACATCTGTCTAGCAGCCTATATTCAAAATCATTATAATCTAAACGCGTAACTTAACCGGGTACATGATTAAGTCTAAAAAGTGTCTCCTTATCGCAAATAATGCAGAATCATGGATACTAAACGTTCTATAGTAGCTGCTTTCAGAGAGTTTGATTCATAAACCGGTAAAGATATTTGTACGTCTTTGGCGATAGGGTTGGGGGGTGACTTTGCGACGATCGAAAAGGGGGAAGGGTGCGAAAGCTCGTGATCACATAAGCTTTTCTCGCAAGTGGCTTGATTTTATAGCGTTGACTTACACACAACGGATTTATTACGAGGGCTACCCGACTATATATTTACTGGGCATAGTGCAGTTGGAAAGTTTGGATACCTACCCTTAGAGAGTCATCTCGGAAAATGACCCATTTGAAGGGATCCTCAAATGGATCCACCATATTCTTTAGACACTTTCTACACAGTTTGAATCGCGTAATTTTATAAAATGTGCGACCCCTAGTGAGCCCTTTTGTAGAGAATTGTGTCAGAAAGAACACCTTTCGTAGGGAATCAGAGGGAACCGTTTATAAGGAAACTCAACATAAAAATCAATGTTCTGAGAGGTGCATTTCAGAAGATAACAGAATGGGGTATTTGTGTGAGTGTAACACTTCGCAAAATATTTACATGTGGTTAATTTCGTTTTGTAGCTGTTTGAAGCTGTTTCATGCAAACGGGCACAGGTGCCAGTTTGATGCTCTCAATGGTGCAAATGACGAATCGAGGCCAACCCAGAAGGCAAAGCTCATATGTCGTGCATGCAGACGGGCCATGGTTATTTCGATATACTCGGTAGATGAGCAAGAAATATGTGAGACGGCTTGATTTACCTTAGTCAAGTTTTTCAAAAGGACTTGCCTCTTGCTCTGCTGAATAGTCATGGACGCTTACTAAGCTATGTATATGTACATGTAGCTATGTTAGATTCAAGTGTAGTATTTCTATTTGGATTTCTGTTGCGAGCAAGAGCAATGTTGTTATAAGGTACGTGTAAATAGTACATGTATCGCAGGAATTATAACTTAGCGCAGTTCTTGTGGTTAGTTTCACCATGTACGGTGCTCAGTGATCATAAGATTATGTCGGATACCGGGTAATTTTTGCCAGACAGTCTGAAATAAACATGAATGATATTTGTATTTCAGTGTAAATTGACTTAGAATGACGATATTCGGGCAACTAATTCATCAACATGCAAGGAGCAGCCACGGGACACTAGGACATGCACCTCGGCCCGTATTTGGAACCGCATCGAGTTTTTCGTCACCAGGATCTGCTACGATATGGTATCTACCGAGCAATCAGGAATAATCGTTCGTCGGCGTATACTGTATGAGCTTCGCCTTCTGGGTCACGCTCGGCCTCAGTTAGCTCACTACTAGAGGTTGAAACAGGTGACTGTGCCCGGTTGAATAAAACAGTCTCAAATAGCTACCAAACTATATTCCGTAAGTACTCTGCACACAGACCCGAGCTATTCTCCCACAGAAGCCCTATTTGATTTCTTGTTGGAATGCACATCTCAGGACAGTGATTTTTTACGACCAGTTTCTCCACAAACGGTTCCCTCTGAGTACGTACATGTACAAATGGATGCTTTTGTCGACACAATTCTCTTCATTAGTACGAAACGGTGATGACTGGAAGAAAATCTACAAGAAGGACATTTTAAAGGATCCATTTGAGGGTCCCTTCATGTAGCTCTTTTTTCGAGATGACACTCTGGGGTGGTTGTCCAACCTCTCCAACTGCAGCCCAGTCCATGCGCGCACCCAGCCTGAGATATAGGGGGTTCGAATTTTAGAGAATGTGGACCTTTTACTAAAAAATAAGCACTGGGTCTAAAAAACCAAGAAAAACGGGACTACAAAATAAAAAGCGGATGCTATGTTCAAAGCTATGTATTGGGCATTCGCGCCGAATTCCAGCCTTTTTAGTGAAGTTAGTGTCTCATTTTCTCGAACTTTTCGTTTCTCGGAGGCGGACCGTTTTGCCCACTTCGCTAAATGGGAGCATAGTTCGAGCCCCCTCGAGCCCCCCCCCCACCCGGGTGGGCACCTGCAGTCAAAATATAATCGGATAACCCATAGTTGTAATAGACCTTGCATGCAAGTGGACGTTATGAACCCAACTAGCCACTCGCGAGAAAAGCTAGTGCTCACAAGCTTCTGAACCCCTGCAATCTACTGATCGTCACCAATTCATCTCTCCAATCGAAATAAGCGTGAGAACCTTTGATGTTTAGTAGCAAACCCTGTAGACTCAGCTACCACAAACTGATACCCACGTGCTTCGACAAACTTTTGGGTGAAGGGTCAGTCACTTTTCAGTAGAGCAAAGCCTGTAGCCGGACTGTTAAGGCGTTTATGTTATGATCATTTTGAATAGGCTGATGTACCGCCAAAATAAATTCTTTAGGGAGGAGAGAGCATAAACTATGAATAGCTGGAGCAATTGTGTCGGAAATTTAGGTTATGATTTCGTTTACTTCTGATAATGTGAATGAGGCTTACAAGGTCATGAATCTCCTTTTTAGGGTCCAATTTGAATGATGTCATTAAAAACTAAACTTTTCATGATGTTGCAAAAAATTGGCATTTTGCTGCTGAAATTGTGATGGGCTCCGTTGGGCCGGCTTTCGGTGCCATTGCGCCACCTATTGGCCAATTTCCCCGATCCTTCAATCAACACTGTTCTTCTCTTCCATGAGGTGGCATACATGTCACAAAAATCGGAACTGGTTTCATTTCGTTACAAGTCTTCAGTATTTTAATACCAGCAAACACAATTTGCTGCGAAGCTGTCTTCATCTCCCCAGAAATATCGCAAAATTTGAGTAGGAAATGGCACGTGCGTGTGTCACAATTGTTTTCAAAACGACGACTGGGCCTTCTTTGTTACAAAAAGGCGGAGAATTACGCAAAAGTGGCGTTTATTAGGTTGATTTTTCCATTTGAACGGCTCCCACTGTCAAGGTGACTGTCAGTACATTCCCACAGATTCTGCATGCACGACATCCCCGCCGCCGGTCGTTTTTATAGCTCCAAGTTTCACAACGAGGTGACGAGCTAAGCTTCCCGGGTCATCGTGAACTTTTTGGTGTCTAACGGAGCTCAAGACCCAACTACCCAGCTGTAAGATGATGATAGTCTTCATAGTACTAGCTGGCTTCCTATCTTAGTTTGCGCGTTAGTGACTTTTGTAAATACATTTGATACTTTGTGGACAATGGCAGTATTTTAATGCTTCCTTAGTTTTGACTTTACAGAATATAGCTGATTACCGTACATTAAGTTATGGCAGGGTCAAATGTTCTAGAAAGAAAAAAATTCATTGCTGGCAAAGAATCCCGGAGCCGCACGCCCTGTCTAAGTCTGGCAGAAATTCTGATTGAAGCTTTAAAATAAAACGGTCTCTTCAACAAATATCCCTGTCTCTTGCGATGAACACCAATGTTCACTTGAAGGTGTAGCTATTCCCCTTGGCCTTTCCCATACAGTAGCTGGTAACGGCTAGTTATTTATAAACCCCATTTTTGCTTAAGAAGTGTGTTATGTATGCAAAAACGTTTTATTTTAAATAAAGTAATTTAAAACTAACAACCTCTTTTGTCACTGGAAATCGAATGTCAAATTTTTAAACGGTAAAATTTAAATCCAAATTTGCCTGCCCATTAACGGTTTAGCTGTTCATGTTGTACATGTACTTAATTTGGATATTAACCTTTACCTCCAGGTTGAAAATTGATGACTAACTTATTGGTTATAAGCAATGAAAGTTTTGCCAACATGGTATCTCGAAAACAGCTTTTCAAACTCAAATGAAACAGACACTATGCTATCGACTTTGATCTCCAAAGTGATTGTTAAACAGGCTTGTTTTTAAATAAGATATCAATCAAATACCATCGAAAATTGAGGTTTTGCATAAACCAAAAAGAATACATTTTTGAAAACTGATTTTGCTCATTGATGTGAAATGAAATTTGGCCATGTTGACAATACATTTATTATCACTCCTGCATTATTGCTTCTTTACTAAATCTTAGTAAAAGAATGGTCTCAAGACAGGTTTTATTGAGCAGAAAGATAAATTCTACAACCTTTCTATTATTAGGAAAGATGTACCTTTTCTGAGTACAATTCAGGATATTTGCCAAAAAGCACAGGCTTTCTGGTGACATTATTCAGCAGAATTTATCACAACGCTATACTTTTTATAGTATGCATTTTAATTGTTGCACCAACAACAGCAGTTGTACCTTGAAATTCATTTATGTAACGGGCGTGTCTCAGGTTTGTCGACCTTTTTGTGGAATGGTTGAAAATAGCTTCAATGAAACTGATTTGCCTGTGCTTTTGAACGAGAAAGATCAAGTTTTTTTAGCTGCGACCTACTTTTGATGCAAAACTGTAGCTGTCGTTTGCTTTCACCCTTTGTCGTCTGCTGTCTGAGAAACCGGGTGCGATTTCAGGTGGTTGTCAAGCAAATCAAAGATGCCAAAAAAGTAGCTGGTAAGGGGTATACTATGACCATATTTTAAAAATCTAAGCAGTATGAGCACAGTGAATCTGTAGTCGGATTGCATGGAAGTGGTTATTTTGGGTAGAAAACTGTCAAATTTGATGGTTTTTTTTTGATACTGCACTTTTGTATGCTGGGATTTTCTCCGATGTAAAATAACCAATTAAATATCTGTAGCGTAATTAATATTCAGTTATCATGAGTAGTGTTTCAGAGTTGGGAATGCTACAAACCCTTTTTCAAACTCTTGATAAGGACGTGAGGAAAGGCCTCATCCCATCTTCGGTTTGTATCAGCAGCCAAATCCCTGTAATAACTGTAGTGTGCCCCCATACATGTAGGTCACGAACGGTGCATTAAATAAGGGGGCAATAAATATGGGGCAATCAAGTGTGCGCTAAAGTGGCTGAATTTCTCCATGGTTTGCAAAATTTTTCGGAGAAATAAGTGGAACGACGTCGTCCACCTTCCTCAAGTTCATCCTCGACTCGTGCTGTCTGTGAGCTTGTAGGCCTACACGACTTCTGGCAAGTGAATAGCAATGAACGAATACGCAGGTAACTATAGCAGATACACTCGTAGTATTTTGGATTTCTGTGTTCTAAGCACAAGCTTTACATATGAGTGGTGTAAATTGTATCGGAGGGATTATAACCTGTCGTTGTGCTTGTGATCAATATCACCATATGCGGAGTTCAGTGGTCATTAGGTCATGTCGGAATTTGAAAGGGAATAGGCAACTGTGCCCGATTGCATGACACAGTCCCAAATAGGGACTCAACTAATTTTCCTAAATTTACTGCGCATTTGTGGACTTGTGAAAAGCACAGATTGTCCTGTCTTATGTTGTTTTAGTTTCATTACTAAGACAATTTTTGGTCACAAATCGAGAGTAAACTTGACGTTGAATTCTCAATGTTATGGAAAATAAATAGGGATTTTTCATACCCTAACTTAAGGACTAAGCCCCTATTTATTTTCAATGAATTCCGGGTTCAGTTTTTAGTTGAGTTATTAGAAAATTTCAGTAATCAAGGAGGAGCTCATATGATGAAATTATAGAAAAAGAATGCATTTGTGTGCAGAGAAAATCACAAACAGGCAAAACAATTGGGGAAATTAGTTGAGTCCCTATTTAGGACTGTTTCATGCAACCCGGCTCTGGATTCTTTGAATGTTCCGTTTTCAGAAACGATTAGCTCGCTCCATAGGCGTTTATTCGGGAATACAAAGGAGAATGTAATCAGCACACCTTTCTAGGAATTAATTGTGACGGTGGGGTGTATCAATCTTCACTTTATCTTATCAGCTGTTTCGCTGAGCCTGTACTCAACGTCGCGAAAATTGACCAATCGTAAGCTCCGCCCCCTTCCGAATAGTCGCGTGACACCCGACAAACAAACAGACAAACAGAAGTCAGAGGCAAATACACTGCCGCTAAACGACGTTCCTAATGGAATCGATGAGTGTTTTCACTATTCGAAAACGCTCCGACAGACATTAGGCAATGCTTTTCAGCAGAGAATCCTACGTTCATGATGTGAGAATTTTTAAAGGCGATGATGAAAAAATAAGTGTTCGACGAATAGACAGCGGCCAAATCTTGAAAAGTAAGCTAATAAATTTTTGATAGCAAAGTCATGTTAGAAGCAAGTATCACATGTCAGAATTATCTCAAGACATTACATATTACTGTTTGGCGTTTTACCAAGCTCAAAATTGCAAATTATTAAAGTTATTGTTTTTTAAATTCTAATAAGGCAGGTCAATAGGTCAGCAGGTTATTTTGTAAGCACCATTCTCATTGGACAATATAATTATACTAGCCAATGATAAGCAAGCTTACCCAACTTGGTCTTGGGCTTATTCTTCATCAAGCTACATGTACAAGATCAGAAAATCTGGTAGATTTGTTTTCAGCCGCAGGCCACAAAACTTTTCTTCTATTAATAATATTATTTCTGCCTTTTATGCTAGTTGCCATGGTAACCCTTTTTAATTATCAAAATTGCGTGCAACTTGTTTTGAAATATCTTTGAAGAACTCATGTTTTAATTGAAGCAGTACATGCTTAGAAATCTGAAATTTTTGCATGTTGCTCAGCTTAGAGCTGTAGTCATTGATATTACATAATATTACTGGGTTACCATGCTAACAATGCATGTTTCAGCTTGAGAACCACCTTACTTCTAAGAGAGAGTCACCAGTTTCGTACGGCAAGCATTCATTATCAGCAGTAGGGCGTAGGCGCACGTAGATACAGCCAACCATCGTTTACACTGCATTAATACTCTTCCTTGCAGTACAGCTGCATGTGAACGAGGATTCAACGAAATAAATCGGATAGACAATAGACGATTGAAGGGCCCCGGTGGACACACCACACGGATGACTAATAACACTGCCAGCATATCGTTTCTTAGAGTTTCTTGTCCCCCTTCAGAGATCGCTTAGAATGCACGCGGACCTTTTTCTTCCTTCATGTGTGATTGGGCCCCCCTTTCTGAAACACCCTAGATTCGCCACTGCAAACTCGAAGTAAATACCTACCCACTCGTGAGTCAAAACTAGGCCTACACTGTACATGTTTGTGAGGTTTTGCGAATTCTAAGCATTCAGTGCTCATGGTGATACGGTGGGCTTTGGGCGCCTACTTACCTCTAATTTCATCACTACAGCACTGTCCAGAAATCCTACTATGAGGCTTCAATAAAACAAAAAACAGTTCTTCAAGCGGACTAATACAATTCGGTTTGCCAACTTTGCTAATATGTAACTTCTAACTACAGCAGGTGGTTACATAATATTCATACATGTACGAGTAAGTGAATAATCGATAAACCTGAACCTTTCGTGGCTGTAAAAGTTAGTACAAAACTTCAGATTCAACACAATTTTTAATGGGTAATAGTTATGCAAGTCATAGGTTACACCAGAGAAAGTACTGCTTGCATCATTGCATGACTGCTTGTTTTGCTGTGAAATGATTCATTCATCAACTTGAGGGGGCATGTGTGTCACCCTTCAGTTTTCTGTGATGTAAACAAGTCTCTATGACTGTCTTCAGTCCAGCCTGACAACTCAAGCAGTCTCTGAATTCACGGTTTTTGAAAAATGTGTGTAACACTCAAGGTTTGTCATTTTCTTGAAAGTCCAGAGAATATTCATTTAAAAAAATAAAGTTTTACTTTGTGAACGTTCAAAGTGCTACTAGGAAATGATATGCCTATTCAATCATCACGGCAATTGGTGTCGTCGACTAGAGCTGATACCGCGAGATTGTGAAATAATTTACGGGCAAAACTGGCCAACTATATCGGAGAATATTCACTAGCCCCTGTCTTATTAATTCTTTGTAAGTGAGAATTGATGAAACGACAATACTTCGTTTATTCTTTGGTTATTTGTGCAGCAAACGACACAGCAGTGTTCCAGTGCTTATTTAGAGATTCACTGTAAACAGACAGCTTCCTGTAGTGTAATTCTGGGATTAGAATGTGAGTCATTCATAAATTTTGAGAAGGCCCTAATACATTTCATACCTCCATGGACTGCATTCTTTTAGTGATTGCCCCTGGGGGTTCAGGGTGCAGTTGCCGGCCCCCAGGTGCTAGCGGGAGGAGGTACATGGAAGGAGTGCAAAACAGGTAAAAACCAGGTGGGCGCAAAATAGGTGTTGACGCCTCTCAGGGGTTACAGTGGGAGGAGTGTAAACAAGGTAAAATCGCATGGGTGTTGAGCCCCTCCCATGGACACAAATCTTGGTCGCTTGATCCCCCTGACCATTGACAATATGTGCTAGCTGTTGTGGTGCCAAGATTTGTCCCTCGTTTTGTGCCTGGACACAAGGATATTTTGTAATGACCGGTGACCATGCCCCTGTGTTTATGTCAGTACCATCCTGGGTATTTTTGAACTTTTCATTACACGTGTCGGTTCATGGATAATTTTTAGGCCCGCACCCGGCATCGGTGGCGAATAGGAGTTCATTCAGACTCACACGTGTTGCTTAACTTGGGCCAACTGGCACATTAACATTATGTCGATTTTTTCACCGAGACCCACAGACTCTCTAGCTTGGCTCATAGACAGATTTGAGACCCTGTGGCTGTGACTTTGGCAGTCACAAATCATAATGACCCATGGTCATACCGGGTATGTTTTTCTAAAAGTATGTACCTGTGACCTTTCGAGTGTTTTACATGTTGACACTTTATCATACTATTGACTAACAAATAATCCATGCATTGAATGTATTCTTAGGAAACTTAACCAGATGACAGTTCTGGTGTTTTCGTGAATGACTTTGTGTAAATTGTTTAGGCTGCAAAAGGCGCTCTTCCTCATTGTTCCTTCGCTTCGTACTTGACCTTTGTTTAGTTGCTGTTGACGTCGATAACAACGAACTCACCAGTGAACATTCTTATCGCACTACACTCGTTGCTTGAAGGCAACACGTATGCCATGCAAAGTCCAACCACAATCGGCAAAAACTCATGATCGACATACAGTGTATGTACCATTAATAGAAAAGCGCACATCACAAGCTCGTTTCCATGCAGGGATGAAACTGAGACCGGGATTGGCGACATAAGGTCATTTATTATGACGAAATTGAAGTAAAATGAATAAGATTGAAAATAACAATAATCTCTGGAAAGATGGACAATACAAAGTGCAACACTGAAGGGCAAAAATTGCCAAATGTGAAGGGAGTAGTGGGTAAGTGAAATTGAACATATATTGAACTGGGAGGTCTGTGTTGCTTACACAAGGTAGTTGCACTGAAACTACAAGCAAACAAAACGCCTGAAGACACGTAATGGTGATCACCTGGTGAAAGCCGAGAGCTGACCAAACTTACGGCACGTAATTACATAGACCAATAAGAAGGGTGGAAGTACTCGTCAAGGAATTATTGGACCGGTCTAAAGGATAGAAATTTATTATAAATGGCTTTAATTACATTGTATCATTCATAATATCACGCAAAAAGTGAGATGCCCTTATTTGAGAGGTCGGAAAACGACGTCAGTAGGGTGAATATTCAACTTTAAATACAGTGTTTGGAACCAAAGATGTTCCGCGAAGAATATTCAGAAAGTTTAGTGGCGATTGATGAATATATTTTTCGAATGACCATTGGGAATACACAAACATGAACGCCCTGCATGTGCAGTTAGCTGATTAGATTACTAGCCAATGTTTCGTCGCCTACATTATCGATGAAAAAGAATCAACCGGTGTGCTGCAAACTTTAAGCCGATAAAAACAATAAATCCCTCTGCGTGTACTCAAGCCATGCCCGTGAGTACAGAGTTGGGAAAACTAAAACACGAGGTCGCACTTATTTGAGCATATGATTTTGTTCTTTTTAAGATTCGTACTATGGAAATGGAAAACAACGTTGGCGTGGTAGAGGGCGTGGTAGAGGGCGTGGTCGAGGGCGTGGTCGAGGGAGTGGCGAACAGAAAAGTGGTGCTGAATTTGCAAAGAAATATGTTATGCAGTCCAATTTGTTACTCATGAAAAACACCTCTTCCGAATATGATCAAATAGGATTTAAAGAATACTTAGGGGAGTGTCATGCTGAGGATAAAGGCTTCGCTAAATCTGAACCGTATATCATCAACCCTTCTGAAGATAACGATGGAATATCGCTTTCTGAGGAAGAGTTCAGAGTAGCGTTTGACCGACAACTTCAGGAATTGCGTAAACAGCCGCAAGAATATGGTAATATTCGCTTTGCTGGGCGATTTGGAAAATTGTATATTCGCGGTGCTCCCCCTTTTGCGGTTACGCAGCTTCAATTCAAAAAGCTTCTGCTTAGTAAAGATTATAAAGAAAAAATTAAAACCTCATTCATGCCTGCTCACGTCGACAGCAGCAAAGCGGAGACCTACTTGAAAAGTCTTGGATTCAAAGAATCAACCGCCGGGGAGGACAAAGAAGTGGAAGAATGGTACGTCCAGGTGCGTACAAAAGATGGCTCAGGTCGTGCTACGATTCGCTTAGATGAAGCTCTCAAATTTAAGGAGTTGTCCCCTCCCGATCAAAAATGGTTGAAAGTCGACATCAAATGCGATGGAGACCGAGACGCACGCTTAGTTGTACAGAGTATTGGCCACGCGAATGTTGTCCACAGTGACGAATTCAAGGATCACCCTATTCTTGCGCTGAACGAAGGCAACATTGAAGGTGTCGAGGTTTGCCACTACTTTCGAAAGCGTGTCTTGTTTGTTCGTCATAAAAAAGAGCGGACTTTTCGACGCCTGCCATCTGCCGAATATCCTGAGATTTTGGCACGGATTCTCACCGTTCGAGAGCTAGCAGAAGAAGTTGGTGGTAAATTTAACCATTCCTTGCCTGTAAGAAGTGAAGTGGTGTTTCACCCCATCATAGAGAATATTCATGATTTGGATGCGTGCGAATTCCTGAGGAATTATATCTGGAAATTCTGCCTTGATTTTGCAGCCCAGTTTAACGAATAGATTAGATTACCGCATATATTTTTATTGGTACGTGCGTAAACCAAAGCCTAGCCGGGTTCATTCAAATACACGTTTGCCGATAACCAACGTTTATTACATATTGATGTTCCACCATATCTCTATAATTTTCGTAAGTGAAGATAGTTAAACATGTGTGTCGCTGTAGTCATTGTCTTTAAGAATCCTGTCCTCATATTTAAGATGCACTGGTATCTGTAACAAATGTTAAGGGGTCCACTTGTATTTATGGATTTCAATTTAAGACAGTTTTTGTTAACCTTACAGGTTAAGATGTTATACAACTAGAGTGGTGGCGTAGAACTAAAGTGTGTAGCCACAAAGAGACATTTAACAGCATCTTACCCTCAGTAAAAATTATATTGTGTTACTTTTTTAAAATCCTTGTCTTTTTAATGTTGTGAGTAGCCTTTCGTGCAGTTAGGGTTTAGCTAAATATTAACAGTACTTGAATTTGGTAAATGTAAAAGCGTGTATTTTAAAGAACATAGAAAGCTTGTAGGGTTTTGTAATGTTTGGATAAACACATAATGGATATATTACTCACGAATACCAGTTAGTGCAAGACTAGAGTTTAATTGATTCTGAGTAAAGGAAGTTCTATATATGTTATTACAACTTCCATTGTAAGAATTGCATGCTGCTTGGCCATTGTTCTATATAAGCCACCTTGTAGAGAATTAAGTTAGTTCCAATAAAGTATTTGACACATCAAGCCTTATATTCTGACTTCGTAATATTAGAATATTATAGGTTTTATTGTGGACTTCGTAGAAATTTGCCATTGAGTTGATCACGTAACCGTATCTGTTTAAGTAAAATTTCCAAAATGCATCCATAGCAACTGTAATATGACCAAATTTCTCTTTGTGGAAATATTCAAGATGATATCCTTGAAACATTCGCTGAACTAAATTTTCGTTTTATACGAGTTTTTTTAATATTTTGATTTCTTAGAAATCACGTCAGTCCTAACCTTTGATCACTCTTAATGCAAAAACGAATATTTTAAACGCGGGTCCTAATGACTTCTTGAAGAAGAGTGACAAAAATGACTCAAATGTAGAACAAAAAAGAATGCAAATTTGATTTTTTTACTTTTCAACAATTTGGCATTTATTGGGTCACGTGGTCATGCTGAAATGGAAAAAACGTCAATAACAAAACAGCGGAATC
Organism: Phoronis australis; assembly: GCA_002633005.1. Taxonomy (NCBI): domain Eukaryota; kingdom Metazoa; phylum Phoronida; family Phoronidae; genus Phoronis; species Phoronis australis. The sequence goes on from NMRA01000155.1 coordinate 252,109, forward strand.
AATAACACGGTTAAATTTCGTTTGATGTAATGTTCAGAATAAAATCTGACAAACTGTACAATATTTTTCTAAATTGTATTAATTACTTCTTTGTTTTTAGCAATTTTAGAATTTTTTCGTCAAAATTTTACAATTCGGTTTGTGGATAGCCCCTGATGCAAAAGTTGAACAAAGTATTGGAGAACAGTGCATTTAGCAATGTGCCTAAAAGTTTCATCTGAGTCTGATCTCAAATTTTGAGGTACGATAATCCGAAGTTAGCCAAATTTTAGCATTTTGGGGTCCTACATATAACCTTAATGTGAGATTGTTTCACAAAAAAATGGTAGACGAACATTTTGGATCACGTACGTGTATATTCTTGTATCATGATTGACTATGATCAATTTAGGAGTTCGTGTGAAACACTTAGGTCTATAAAATGTTTTGCATACTTTCCCATATCTCTCACAGCCGCATATTATTGGTGTTGATTGTTCGCCAAAGAGTACTCGAACACAGTTACGGTGAGGGTGTAACAGGAAACGTGTTTGTACAAATCCAAGGAAGTGTCTATTCAGCCTTTTTGCCACTGCCACATTTGACTCCAACAGCAGAAGAGTGTTTCTGTCTGTTGAAAGTGATAACTACAGACAACAGAGCTTTCTTGCAACTCTTGAATTAGCTTTCAGATGAAAAGGCCTAGAGGTCAGTCATCAGCCAAGATACTCATCAAGCGATCTGTAAAATTGGACATATTAGCTAAGAAATATTCTTAAAGTTTGTGTTTTGATTTTGTGGTTAGATATAAAACGTTTTGTTAGAAAAGTTGAGTTATTAATGATGAAGCAATTGGTGTGCCTGTTAATGTCCAGGGTAGAGTTAAATAACGCTAGTATCTGGTATTTTCATTGAGAGCACGGGATTTGGGCTAGCTTTTTCTCGCCGCGAGACAGCTACATGTATAGAAATCTACCCTGACATTGCTTCAGCGCAGAGAATGCATGAATTCAAAACAGATAGTATACATGGCTGTGTTCCATAACGAGCAGTGTCGACACTTAGATTTTTATGCGGCTTCGCAGCCACAGTGTCAAAACCTTGGATTTTTAATACTGCCATTGGGTAATAATGGTGGCGATAGAGGGGATTGTGACTGTGCCGACGGAGCAAAATTGTGGCCGTGTAGAAATTGTGGTGACCCGGCGGCAGGGGGGAACTCAAAGCGCCTGGGTCACCAGACGTTTTAATGTCTCACGACCTCGAGAAAATTTAGGGTGTAGCAAGTTACCCGCGGACTGCCGCATCTCCCAGAACCTACACAGAATAGCTGTGAGCTGTAGACAAGGGTGCTCAGCTAATTAACGTTTTCTACGAAATAATTCAAACTGTATATTTCATCTAACAGAGAGTACATAAAATAGCAAACGTTTTCTAAGGAATAAGCGATTAGGCTGTTAGGGTAGGCCTACCAGTCGGCCAAGTTTGCCATATTCGTTAACCTTGTGTTCTTTTAGGTTATGTGAACCTTACATGTACATGTACATGGTCTACAGGATAACAACTGAATCAAAGAACGCATGGCGCAGGATACTCGGATACGTGACTGATAGTTTTACAGCCTGTAATTACAGTATGTAGTTCCTAGGCAAAATTACTAGTCTCTATCCATACGTCGGCTAACCAATGGTGAGTTCTGGTCAGGCAGTGACGCAGCATTTATCTTCCCACCAAAAGCCTCGCATAAATTAAATTATCTCAATTTAGGCGGGTCAGCTCGATTTTTTAGCATTAGCCAAGTCGTGGCGGTCCGTAAGGAAAGGAGATTGCCCAAAATGTAATAGGACCAACAACGCAAGTTTGGGTCATGCACACAGCAAGTGGCCCTAGAGAAATAATCTTCTTGTTCCACTTCGGTCAAGCAAATGAATAATGCAGTCGATGGTGGAGGACACCTGCCCCTTCATGCGATTGAATATGTCATCGAGACGTGTGACAACGCAAGGACCCAGATATTATGCAAAAAGGCAGATTGAAATGACCTCCAACAAACCAATCAATCTTTTTTATTACTGCTGATTAGGTGCATCCAAACTCAAATTCACCCGGAACGCTAAACTCTTTCCAGGGCAGTGACGAGACTGCTCTGCTCTCAGCATTCGGGCCCACGATTGGTCACAGAAATGACGGCGAGTCAACTTAGCAACTATAGCGGAAGGCTTTCCCTGCAATGGCACCAGAGATTGGCACCATAATCACAATAACTCTAATTCCATATTTACATGTACGTGTTCTGGGTAGCGGTAAGACATTAATTTGTGCACCGCTGTTGTTTTGTCGCACAGACTAGAAAGGAGAGTCATTTGATTTTCAAACTGGAACGTTGACTTTCTCAGCACTTGAGTCTGATGTAAATCCCTGGCTAACATCTAGTTCTTGATTGGCCAGTCAGTGATGAGACCAACCGGTTTGTCTAAACCTGTTGAGCTTGATAATTCGGATGATAAATGCCGGGACAGAAAAGTAACCATGTCACTCGACATATAAACTTTATTGTGTTACAGTGCAACTGTACACAACTGTGCACTTTATTTTCGTGTTTCGTAAAAGTTATACAAAAATGAGCAATGCAATTAAAGCATTGAGCAGCAATTAAATAACAATTTGTCTCAAAAAATATAGACTTGAGGGAAATAAGAAAACAGTACGCATACAAATCAGATCGAACATGTAGCTTTTTAACGATCAACAATTTAGTTAAATTCGAGGAAACGCTAGACTCAAATATTAATACGGTCTCTTTTTGAGATAATATATTAACAAAGTTAATTCGCACATGCAAAAATAGCGTTATTATCCGAAGGAGAATTCGAGGCCAAGAAAATACTCGAGGTGTTCGGAATGAGTCATGTGGTGGCCATATCTTCGCTTCCTCATTTGGGGGTGTCAGAGGTATCCTCAAAATACACTGCCTTCGGGCATTGTACACGAAAAATCAGGTACGCGACTCCTGATATGTCGCATGTGCGATTGCGCAGACGATGATCATTAAATACACCAGTGAATCAGCAGTACACACGTGTCTGCACGTAAGAGTTATGACGACAGAATGGCCCCTCCCGCCAGGCCTCAGTAATGGGTTGCAGTGTTCTACACCAAAGCTGAGCTCAAATGCCTGACTGGGGTCACACTACAGTTACAACAGGTTTTGGCTGCCGACACACAACCATTTGCGAAATAGGGATAAGCCCTTTCCTCACGTGCTAATCGAGTGTCTGAAAAACAAGGGATTTTCTAGCATTCCCAACACACAAACACTACTCATGATAACTGAAACTTAATCGGTTAATTCGCATCGGAAAAAATTCCGGCACACAAAAGTATTACCAATCAACAACAAATTTGACAGTTTTTCTCCCCAAAATTGCCACTTCCCTGCAAGTGCTAGGAAAAATCCGAATACCGATTCAGAATTTCCGCACGCTATAGATTCTAAAATTGTGGTCATAATATGCCCCTTACCAGCTACGTTTTTTGCAACTTTGATCTGTCTGATAGCCACCTGAAATAGCACCCGGTTTCTCGGACAGCAGGCGTCAGGGATTGAGAGAGAGAGAGAGAGAGAGAGAGAGAGAGAGAGAGAGAGAGAG
>NMRA01000155.1:256509-403986 GCA_002633005.1 Phoronis australis
AGGACAGAGCCTTGGGGAACTCCGGTAGATATTGGTAACCAACTGGAAGTTGTATCACTTAGTGAAACATATTGGGAGCGGTTTGAGAGATAACTTTTAAACAGTGTATATTCAACTCCAGTAATACCATAGTGATTTATCTTTTGCAAGAGTATTTGGTGGTCTATTGTGTCGAAAGCTTTCGAGAGATCTAGAAAGATAACCATGGGATTCATGTCATTATCAAGATGGGAACAAATGCGGTCTAAAAGTTCAAGCGAAGCAAGTAGAGTGACATTTCCTGAAACCATATTGATGTTTATTAAGTATATCATTTTCATTTAGGAAAGTAGAAAGTTGATTATGGATAATTTTTTTCTATAAGTTTTGAGATTGTTGGAAGAATAGAAATGGATCTATAATTTCCCGGATGCTCTGGGTCCAAACCATGTTGTTTAAAAACTGGAATCACCTAAGCAATCTTTAGAGCATCTGGAAATGTACCAGTGTGCAAGCACTGGTTGATGATGGTCGTGAGAGGTTCAATTATAAAAGGACTGCTTACTTTTAATAGTTTTAGATGATAAATTGTCATGACCAGTGCTACTTTTTGCGTCCATGTCTCTTATAATATCTAGTGCATGTTTATTATTAACTGGTTTGAAAGAGAACTTAAATTTGTTTGGCGTGGGAAGATAGCCTTTGAAATTCTTGTTTTTTATCATAGTTCTTGATTCAGAAAGGGATGGGCCGATTTGGGTAAAGTAGGTGTTGAATAAACTTGCCATTTCGGGTAGGTCACTGGTTTTAGTGTTATCTGAACGTAAGAGACATTCTGGAGTGTCATTTTTTGTTTGAACGCCGTTGTTCATAACTGTCTTTATTGTATCTCATGTTTTATTTTTCGAATGTGTCATAATAGTAAGATTGCTTGGCGGAATCAATAGTTTTTTTGAGAATCTTGTTGTATACTTTAAGATTGTTAAGGCATGTAGCGTAGGATTGTGTTGCGAGGGGTTGTCTTGGTTTGTTTGTACAGTTTATCTCGGTAGCGAATGGAAATTAAAATACCAGGTGTAATCCACGAGTTAAGCGCGTGTTTGTGTTTATTATATCTAACATTTTTTGGACCAAAGTGTTTTTTCATGAGATATGTCAAAGTATCACTGAGTATTGCGTAGTTGTGATTGGGGTCACAATCTAGACTGCGGTCTAGCTTTTCCATGATATTTCAGTTCCGTAAGCTATTGAGAAAGTGAGTTTTTGTTTGCGGTGTGTAAGAATATTTTGAGACGAAAGTTGGGCGTTTAGGGTGGATTTTCGTTATCGATTTTGAAGCAATGAAGATAGGACAGTGGTCTGAAATCGAAGAGAAGAATACCAGAGTGTGTATGTATGTGACCGTATGATGTTGATGTAAAGAAGTTATCTATTAAAGTTGCTGATGTGGGGCTAAGACGTGTAGGGTATGTAATTGAAGGTCTTAAATTGTGATTTGTCATAAAATCGAGGAATGTTTGAACTTTATTATTTGTTTGTGTCTCTAGAAGATTTAAGTTATAATCTCCACCTAAAATCAGTGTTTTACGCTGATTTTGAATGTTTTCGATGATGGGACAGAACTCTTCAATAAACACGTCAAAGGTTCTAACGAGTGAAGTCGGCGGTCTGTAAAAGATGCTTTTGTTGTTAATAGAGATAAAAGTGAGTAGACTTTCGAACGTAAAATAAGTATCAAGAACTTGAATTTTTTGACATGAAGATTATCATTTACGTAAGTGATAAGGCCACCGTATGTTGAACATAAGCCAGATGCAGGTTTGGAGTACATGTTATAACAGTTAATTTGAAAAACTGAAAGGCAGCTGGTCGTGATTAACCATGATTCTTGTATTAAGATAATGCCGAAAAATAATTCTTTAGAGTGAATGTTGTGAAATGTTGAAAGCAAATGACAGCCACCGTTTCGCATCAAAAGTAGGTCACGGCTAAAATCTTGGCTTTTCTCATTCAAAGACACAAATAAATCAGTTTCCTGGCATTTGTTTCCAACAAATTCCTCGAACAACCAGCCAAGCCTGACATACGCCCTGTACACAAATTCTAGGGACTACAAAATGCCTCGTGCCATGTTTGTTACAGGGTCCACTAATTGGATTGTTGACTATTCCAGATTTTAACCGTGCAAGAGTACGTCAGGGGTATCTTCAAGAAAAGGGATTCTGCTTGGTTCAAAATTAAGCTGACGAAACTTGTTTTATTCACTAGCTCCCCCTTTTGATGCGCCCACATATTTATATGTGCCGGTGTTTTTGCCGGCATCTCTGTCCGGTGTCCGGCGTCCGGTGTCCGACGTCCGCAGCTGTGATTCCTAAACCCCTTACAGGATCTTGATGAGATTTAACAGATGCGTTCCTATAAAGCAGACGACGGATGGCGGCGACTCGTAAACGAACCTGTCTCGCCTTCTGGTGACTGCCAAAGCGTAATATCTCTTGTACCCGGGTAACTTGAAGATAATTATTAAATATTTTTGAAATTACGTTTACGGATGCGTTTTTAAGACTTTGAACATAGATATTAAACTACGATAGGCCAATTTCGTTTTTATAAGAGGCGTCGAAAGACTATTTTTATTGCTATAAGAGATTTTTTATCGATTTCTCAATCTACCTGCCAGTGCTCGAAATTTTTTGTATCCGTTTCGTGCCAAATAATTCGATTGTTGATTAGTATGACAAATCAATACACACGATTGTGCTTTTGTTGAAGTACTCATGTGCTTTAGCAATTCAGTAAGTACACATCGTGAGTTGACTTGAAGTGGCCATGGTTAATTGTTTAAAAGCTCGCGCAACATTATACTGTCGCTTTTACAGGCAAAAAGGCGTTGTGCTGTGAACAAAATTCATTCCGTATGCGCCTCACGCCAAGAGCAATGCTTGTATTTTGTTTTTTTGTCATCGCGATATTTATGTGTTCGTGCCAAGGCAACGTTATAAAGGTAGAACATTTCAAGAAACTTCACGGTTCCGATAACTTAGGAAATGCTCAGGTGTTCAGCACTTATTCAGTTATCACGTTATCAGAATGTGCGCTACGCTGTATATCTGAAGAATGTAAGTCGTTCAATTATAATAGCTACGAAAAGATTTGCGAGCTATGCTCGTCCGTAGTCAATTCGACGTCACAGTTGTCTCTGCGCACCGACTTTAGTCATTGGCGAGTTGCTGCGAACAATGAAGGGTTGCCCGAAGAATCAGATACGACCAACCTACTGTTGATTTCGAACAACCTCCCATCGTGCTACACAACTAGCGCAACAACATCCGTTGTTGATGACACTTTTCAGTCAACACCTATCATTTCTACGACGACAATCGATACTGTTTCCATCACCAATGAACCAAAGACAAGAATCGCTGCGTCTGCGACTGTTGAGCCCGTCACAACAGCCAATGATTCGACCGACATTAAACCGACAACTGCTTCTGAGACAACGCCTATTGAGCCTGCACTAACCACCGCTGAATCGTCTACTACTCAGTCGACAACCTTTTCTGATTCTGCTTCTACAGATCATCCGACACCAATTACTACTGAGTCGACAGCTTCTTCTTATGATTCATCAACAACCTTCTCTCAAACTACGTCTACTGAGACGATAACAAGCATCACAGAGACTCCACTTTCAGAACCTGGCCCAGATTTCCTCGAAAATCTCAACTGACTCTCGTGAGATGAGGTTTAATTGGGAGAGATTCATGGGACGTGCCACTTGGATTGGTAACTTTTTCACGGCCAGATGCGTTACGAAACGATGTTTTTTCGGCTCAAATCCTCTACGAAATTGTTTACGTTTGGATTGTAAGAGATTTGTCTTCTTTTGTATTTTTCAAATTGTATTTGAAGGAATGAAATCCAAAGAGATGACACTATATTTCAACTCATTAGATTAACCCTCTGTTAAAGGTCTATGTTGGGAAATGCTATAGAAGACTAACTTTTTCATTGAAGTTCTAAACAAATGGGCATGTAACAGTACTTACATGTAGATCTACCAAAGGCAAGAGTTTCATCTTGCAGACTATCTATAAGGGTGGAGAGGTCTCTCCTAATTTCTTAGTGGCACTTTTCGTCTAAGATGTAATAGTGTTCCGTATGTGGTGGAAACATTATTGGTTGTTCTAAAGTCATTTTAAGGTGGTTGGTGAACAATCCCGATTATCTGGATGAAAGTAAGGAGTGTTAAGTGGTGGTTGTGTGCAGCAAGCACTGTTTGTGGCACCATGGGAGCAAAGTGCCCGGGACAATAGATCGAGTGCTTTCTGATCACAAAATTGCACAGACATTTTTACAGTATGCTCACATAGACCCCCTCCCTTCCTCCATCCCTCCCTTCTCAAAATGTGCTGCAAACGTGTGAGAGCTGACGGTGATTACAGAGCATTGGTTTGTTTCAGATTGCTGGATGGGAAAGCTTTGTTAACAACACCTAGTTTAGTATCCTTTTAAATTTTAATATTTCTTTGTCTGTAGTTCTGTTTTGATTACTGTCAACAAATCATCGATATTGACAATGAATATGTTAGCAGTTTGCCCTCGCCGTAATCTTAAAGATATTTTTCAATTCATTTTGAGCTCAAACAATGCTCATTCCACACAACTCCGAATATTTCCAAACTGAATTTGATATGAATTGTTTGATTTTTGATTTTTATGGTGGTGGAGCACAACCTCTTAAAGTGGCCGTGGCAGTGAGTGACAGCTGACTCATGCATTAAGGGTACTCACTCAACAGCCGCTATCTGTAATGAGGTTTCCGCGGAAGCCCCGCCCACTTTAAAAACGACAAATTACTAGGAAGATAAGGCAAAAACAGGGCAGAAAGATATGGAATATTTAAAGTGATATCTTTCGACTGACAAAGTTCTTTCTGTGTTCTAAATTGTTGTATGTAAAGGAAAGATTATATTTAACACGCCTTAGCAACTGGTGCATTTTGAATCATCCAGTTAGGGGTGTATAAATAATCTGCAAAAATACTACAGTTTTTCACTGTGCTACACCGGCGAATAAAAATGGTCAAATTCAGCGTTAACAAAAATGAGAAAGAATCGGTTTATTTAAAGCTAAAGTAACCCCAATGCGTTCTACTTCGACAAACCACGACTCGAACTTTTTGAGGATCAAACAATTAATTCAAATCATTCAACACACGAGCTGATCCACTAAGACTTTTGATGGTTTGTAGGCCAGAAATCGTCACCGAAAACCAATCAGATTGGTTATCCGGTTGACCTGAAGAAGTCAATCAAGTCAGCCATTGTGTGAAACGGGATGTCTCAAGGTAACAGTCATATTCGGTGATCAATGCACTTTTATATCTTGTCCTCGTCGTCCGTACGACCTCGTGACGAGTTTTTGCGGCGACGTCACAACGTTAGCTTTTGTATGTCCGGTGCTCTCTTAGATGTAGCGTTTTTTTTGTTTTAACAACCTAATCACAAAGACTTTGACGGTGTGATAACAATTCTACATCAGACAAATAAGTTCCCTTTACTTTACAATATTTCGTGCATTTCTCTAAAATGAATGAAGTGGTTGATCAGGAAGTGAAATGTAACACAGTTGAATCGTCACATGTGATGCGCACTCAGTCGACTACAGTGCATCGTTCCTTCTAAAGGGTCATGAAACGCAAAAACTCATCAAAATATCTTTCGAATACTTCCAGTCAAAACTATCTCTTCTTGAGGTATACAATACAATAGTTATCTCGATAGCTAAAGGAATTTCTAGACACAATCATCAAGCTAACCAGTTTTAATAAAATCTTCATTCCGAACCCACTTTCAAACGTCCGTGCCGCTAATGCGCATGAACTCACACCAACATTCCTTCTGTCAAAGTCACCATATTTCTACTTTCTTTGGGCACATTTCCAAATACGGAGAACGTGAATTGCGTGTTGGGACACAGCCAACAAAATGACGAAAGCTTGAGTGGTCCTTTCTTTAATTTAGAACAATAACCAAATACTTTTAAACTGCCTAAAGATTCCTAATTTTTAAAAAGAATTCTAAAGAAGAGCAGCTTAATGCATTGCTATCCAACTGTTGTCGTGGCAAGACTTTGAAGGATATGCAATTAAACAGATAAAATTACGGTCCAACCCTTTTCAATGTCGTGAGGAAAATTGGCACATAATCCTTGGCCCAATAGGCCAGGCCTGAAAAAAGCACAACACTGCTGCCATTCTTAAGTATTTACCCACAATCCCAACACACGTGCCAAAACACATGTGTAGAACGCCATGGGTCTTAGTGTATGTGTACGTATGCATTCAGTCGTTCAGACTGAAGTGATAGTGGACTCGACTTCGAAGCAGTACACACGTCTGTTTCGTAGTCGTCTTTACTGCGGATGCCTAAAACTCGGTAAAATAACCCCTCTGCCACAGCGCCACCTTTAGACGAGAGTCACTCTCGGTGTAAATGTGAAAAAATAGTGCCCGACAGGCAGAAAACCGAGATTGACCACCAGTTACGCCCGTCGCATGGTTATTGCAACTAAAACAGTGCACTACGACCTCTATACGACGTCATTAGGCATGGATTTCTACCAGATTGCAAGAAATATGATAATGATACGTTGGCAGTTTTCCATGGAATGTGAGTGACCCCCGTTTTGTTGCGACGCTTCAGTGCAGCTGGTGTAACATTTTATGTCCACCTTATGTCAAAGCACGAATGTCTTAGGGTACAATACCTCCTAGTTGTGTGTTACGGAAACCTTTGAACACATTAATGTGCACAGATTGGGATGGCATATAAGACGAATATGGCGTTATCAATCTTCATGGGATTGAGAATAGGTATTACAACTCGGCAATTGTTACATGTAATTATGAACGTTCTGTTAGAGATTGGCGAGGCTTAGAGAGCTTTGGAGTGGAAGAGAAATACCAGAAGAGACAAGGAATGGCTTTGGCAGGATCGGGCCATGAAGCTAATGTGACGCTTTATTGGTTTAGATCATGAACCTACATGTATGTAAATGTGTACGTCCGTGTTTAGACAGAGTTTTGGAGGAATAGTCATCAGAGAAGGGCGTGACATTCGACTGGGTGCCATATAAATTGGAAATTGCTTCGATTTTATCTGTGGCTTGATGGACCGTGTTCATACAAGTAATAAATAGTGCATTGAAGAATTGGAAAGGGACTGCCATTGAAAAGACAGCATCGTGTGCCTCGAAGACAGCAGTCGACTAGTGGTCGGCATAGTTTGTCGTTTCCCGCGCGTATGCTTGCAGCAAAACGGTGGACACTTAGAGCAAATTCTAAACAGGTTAGGCATCAAAACGGTAATGAATCAACAACATTTTTGTCATTTGGTAGAAATGTCATCCACTCATAGTCGTTTTGATTTATGAAGTCCGCCAGACGTTTCTTTAGTAATAGTAACGTAAGAGGCAGAAATGTGTGTAATATTTGATTTTCCGTGTATTTGACACCTTTGATATTGAGCGTATGAAAATATACCAAGTTGCTTAAAATGCATCAATTTAGTCTGTTTCATTGTTACAGCAGCCGCAAGATAAAAGGCATTTCTCAATTACTGGAATAGTATTCAGAATTATTTCGGGAAGTCAGAATATCCGAATGTTACTTCGTTGTGTTAAATTGTTACCAAACCTTCTTTACCATAAAGAACAAATTTCTTGAATAATGTTTTAAGTGTTAATAGTATACCCTTGACGTCATTTTTGCTAAACACCTATATTATAATCAAACATCATAATCCTGTGACAGCGTTTTGCAGTAAAAATCTTGTTTTTACGGACGGCATTGTCACTTACTGAAACATGACTTTTGCTTGAAACTTGAAGGCTTTGATTCCTTATTTTATTAGCTACAAAAGCACGTCAAAACATAGACATAACGAGAGTCTTGATTTTTGACAGGCAAACCTCCTTGCGAAAAGGTCTTAACAGAAAATCTCACACGCTTTTGTAGCTTACAGAATAAAGAAACGATATTTTTAAGTTTCGTGCCAACAAGTAGTTTTGTGGATGCAGTTAAGCATATCTGCCTATTGTTTTCGACTTTGTGTGAACAGTAGATTTTGTATATACCAAGAGTTTTAAAATCCTTGGTAACGCGTAACGGAGGACCTTGATCAATAAGAAGACTGATTAGAGGTCCTTCACTGCCCTACCCCCATGTTATCTGCCAAGAAAGTGACCACATATTCCTTCTAATTTGTTTGTATTTTTCAGTCTCTCTAATCTTTACATTGTCATCGTTTTTCAAACTTTCAAAATGATCTTTATGATTTTTAATTCTAGCCAGTGCTCACTGACACTTGATGTTTATTGGGCTCACTACGAGAATGTTAGTTCATGTTTACAGGGAAGTTATTTTTACTGCTCAATAGCTTTTGAAAATGTGCCGCAAGTTTTTGTCGATGTGCAATGAATGTCGTTTTTTTGGAGAAACAACGTGTTCTGCCATCAACTGCGCGGGTTTAAGGGCGTAATGTTTCTTCGACGAGTACATTACACGCGTTCAGTTCCGTTGGAATGAATGAATCGCACGCGTGCTGTTACATATGTAAGAGCACGGTTCCATGCCACTTCTGTCATGGAAAACCCAGATGAGCAGTAATTTCTGGGCTTGTGAAAAACTGACAGATTTTTGCTTGAGACCAAACGCAACAAACTGTATCTCGCATTGGCCTTGCGTCCGAAATTGGGATACGCTTCGATCAACAAGGCTGGTATGACGGCCAGGAATACTCTGCCATTTTTACGAGGTGTGAGAAATTAGCAAGGTTACCAGGCCTTTCAAAATGTAAGCAGAGGACGAAATGGTGTCCATTAGGGAGCCTCTGTAAAAATGAGCTTGGAGTGGTCACGGTAACTAGGCCATACAGTGGCTTAGAAATTTACAGTAGTAAATAAACGTTACCGTTCACACACAACAGGTCTAACACACAAAGCCAAGGTCAGGCCAGTGACAGTAGTTCTTTGTTAAACCTGCTCTTACTCATACAGCTGTGGCAGTTGAATAGTATAGGTATAATAGCCACAGTTTAACAAAGCGTTTATGGTCCTGGCTTAGAAGATTTTGTTTTATTAGCCCCAAGCCTAGCAAGCTGCATTCTGAGCTGCAGTATTTTTAAGACAACAACCCTTCATTAAAATAAAATCATTCTTTCAGAGATTCGTTGCAAAATATACTCCCTTTGTAGCTCTACTCACCCAGAAATTGGACGTTTTTGTGGGAATTTAAAACGGTAAAGGTACCTTTCGTCGAGGATGACCGTCAAATACCCATCCACTTCATGCAGTGTATATACCACTTTCCTGAGGAACGTACGTTGTCTTTATGCAGTCATAGGTATTAGATGTTGTTTATTTTAGCACTTCCTAGAAGTTAATTAATGAGTGTTTTGATTGATTTAACATTTTGGTGTGCATATTCATGTATGTAAATAATGCATTAATTTGGATTACGCTTATTTTTGATTCTCTCTTTTTGATCGCATTGATATATCTGTTCATTCTTTCACTGCCAGAGCGCTTTAAGTAGAATGTTTGGTGTAGACTGTGATGACTCGAGCGAATTTTTGTTATCCCTTAAATATACAATAGGTATATAAATCAATTTTTGTTTTCTTCAAACAACCTCAAAACGCGCATCAAGATTTTCAAAATCATTTGGTTTCAATAAAGAAATCCGAAAACGTGCTTGCCTGAAAATCAGTACTATGCAACAAGTAAATAAACAAGCTTCCAGTTCTCGACTTGGCTCGAGTAGTCAATTATTGTGCTAACTACATTGTAGCTCAGTTCGAGGCTGTCCGTCAGCGGTGACCCTCAATGACTTACACAACCAGAGACTATTGTACGGTCAGCTATTATACCCGCTGCAACTGGGACTAAAAAGGCGTTGGTCTTGAAAGGATTAAACAGTTGTGATATGTAGTGTTATACCGGTATACGTAAGTAAACAGAATGATAGAAGCCATTTCGCAATTGTTTGTACTGGATCTTTAAAAGATAAGTGACCTGGGTGCCACGACGCACATACTTTCGAGTCGAGAAAGCATTAGTGTGTACTAGCCGCATAACGACTTCCATTTAGGATGAGAATTCTAATACATTCCGTGGCTTGTGCAGTCTTGTTTGTCGGAGTGTTAGGCGTAGATTCGGTAGTAAACGTGAAGGGTGGAAAATTGAAAGGTGACTGGTCTCAAACGGACGGAGTAAGTCGATTTTTTGGGGTACCTTATGCTTTACCACCAGTAGGGGAGCGCAGGTTTGCCCCTCCCCAAATGATGCAAAGTTGGGACGTAGAGATGGATTGCACATCATACAAACCCTCATGCCCTCAGCCATTGGAGATGTTCAATGATTCGAGATCGGGTTATTTAAGAACATACAACGTTTCATTTGACTTACCGAAGATTAATGAAGATTGCTTATACTTAAACATTTTTGTTCCGGGTGAGGTTCAAGGTAACAAATCTTTGCCAGTTATGGTTCATTTCCAAGACGGTGGTTTTCAAGTCGCGCTTTCTGACGTATTTGATGGTTCCAGCCTTGCACGGGAAGGTGACGTCATAGTTATAACTTTCAATTCCCGACTTGGTGCTCTTGGTTTCTATGGAGGGCACAACTTGGGACTTTGGGACCAGATCAACGTTTTGAAGTGGATACATCACAACATCGACGCGTTCGGTGGTGATGCAAACAGAGTGACTTTGTTTGGAGTTGGATCAGGAGCATACGCCGTTGGTCTCCATGTTCTGTCCGCGGAGAGTAGAGGGTTGTTCAAAAGGGCAATATCTCAAGGTACATCTGCCTACGATATGACCTTATTGAACTCAAATCCAGCAGCTGCAAATGGTGCTTTCAACAAAGCAGTAATGTGTGAACACAAGGAAATGGGTGAACAGATGAAATGTTTAAGGTCTCTGAAAGTTAAGGACATTCTTTCTGCGCAAGTAAATCTTGCATACCAGTACTTGAATTTCATGCCAGCTGTTGATGGCAAAATACTACAGGACACACCACCGAAGATATTGGAAACGATGAAATTCAATGACGTCGACTACATGTTAGGTGTCAACAGTAACGGGGGATCTGCTGGTGTTTTTGACTTCTTCGCCCGTCTGAACACGGGTGCTGACGAAGATTATTTCAAGGCGTTCATAGACGGTGCTGCTTATGTTGCATCTCCGGCAAATTTTGCCGCTGCAAAGGCAGCTTTGTCGTATGAATACATGCCAGTGATGAAAGAAAATATGAACAGCAAGCAGTGGTTTCAGAAAACATTGGATATTTCTAGAGATGGTTACTTGAGTCAGATCAGAGGAGCTCAGTTGGTACACGCCGGGGCTGGGTTACACGTTTATGCCTACTATTTTGACCAGTCTCCGCCGGTTTTAAGTGGCGTTCCGGTCGACGTGTTGGGTGTACCGGCAGGTGTGGAGGAGTTGTTTTTATTTGGAGGTGTGCGTCATGAATTCAGTAAACAACTGATGAAAACCTGGGCAAGTTTTGCTAAAACAGGGTGAGTACGGTGTACAAGCAGACATTGGTTAATGTAGCCTAAATTCATAGACGCACTTAATCATGAGAACTCTTGAATGGCTGCCACAATTCCGCTTTCGTCAATCTTCAGCATTGGACAGAAAACGGCCTTAAGTTTTCCTCATTTCTAATTTTCCATTTCTGAAGTCAAATACGATAAGTTTTGCAAATTTTACATTTTCTGTTTACAACAAATTTGTCGAAGTTTTTATGGTGTCAGTTTCATTGAAAGTAACTTTGTCAGTAATTGTGACTTAAACTTACTAAATAAAGTTCTATGCTCTAATAGTTGATGCATTTCGTATTAAAATATTCGGTGAAAATTATTTTGAGTAAATAGTACGTAAAGATATATTTATAAAGATCATAAACTTTTGCCGCTGAGGTGAGATACTTGAGAAAAAGATGCTGAATTGTGAAACGTACACATGGTGTTCTTTGAATGATCTACTGCTCTTAAAAATAAATATTAATGACAGTGTATAAACAGGCTGTGACTAATTAAAATGATGGTTTTCAGCAAGCCCCTTTTAGAACTTAGTGACGGCACTACATTAGGCTGGCCACACTTTAACGCGACGAACCAGAAAATAGCACTGTTGCGAGCCGACGTTACAAAGACAAACGCTGTGATGGATTCTTTACCAGACGATTTGGAACGAAAAATTTCTTTCTGGGTTGAATTTCTACCCCAAATAACAGCTCAAAACGACGAGTGCCGCAACGAGACATCTTCGACAATGGAGCACGAACACCCTACGATTCATCTCAAGCAAGGTCACGTCCTTGGACGAAGTAGGATAGTTGCAGGTAATTTGGTAGATTTTCGCTTTTGGTTGCTCACCTGCTAAACACCCTCGGGCGTTGGCTAAGTGAAGTACATTGTAACCCCCCGGAGGGTAAATTGTTTGTTATAGAACTTCACAGTTAGCTCCGCAGGCAGTCTTGTGTTCCTCCTGCAGCAGGTGCTTTTCTTATCACGAAAAGTACACATTTGTGTGAATAAGAATATATTTGACGGGTGCAGAAATAACACTTGAAGGTGTCTAATATTCTAAAAGTGTGTACACAGAAACTGGTTGCATAATCAAAACCAAATGAATCTGGCGGGCTCGCAACATACATAAGCTCACAAAGCACTGTGTGCATGAAACGGTGAAAAAAGTGATGAGACATCCTTGGTACAAGCCTGAGGGAAGATATTGAGAAACGAAACCAGTGCCTTCCGGATGCTTTAAATAAGTCTCGTCTACGCTTGTGTTTAAGTGCATCAACATTTATCATAAAACAACATTGCCAAATTCGTTAATCGGTGGTCAAATTTGTTCACCGCACTCTGTGAACGTTGATTACAAACACAGTTATGTTTGTTGACCTGTAAGCTCACAGGTTAGGCTAAGTCCTTGATAAATTGTTCTTAAGACTCTCACGCAGTAAACTCAAGGTGTTTAATCGGAATATCAAATGAGTGCGTTGAATAATGTCTCGTAACATGCCCAACGTGCCCTGAACAGCTTTTGTTATTCGAGCAATTGAGATTAGTTTTCCGCAGTGAACCCCAAAAAAGTTTAATGAATTCCGCACTGTTTTGTGGTAGTCTTTTATCAATATTGAAGCTGCCGCTCTTAAGTAATACGCGTAAAAGAGTGACTTCTGATTAATCCCGACTCAGATTTGGTGGAAATTCAATTGTTAATTATAAATTTAAAATGATTGAACAATATCCACTGCCAGCTACTTACATTGTTTGATGTTAAATTTCACTATTTTATTTTAGCATTTTGACACCGGCTAGGATCGAAATTCGCCCGCTTTATCAGCGGCAGCCACTGGCTTAGTTGTGGATTCATCTTCGCAACCGGAATTGTATGGAACTGGATGTTTTACACATCAACTGATATTTCAAAATGCTTGCATTTTTTCGTAAAGCATTCGTACATCTCAATCCAACAACAATAGAAATTTGCCGTCATTATCATACCAGGAAAGGTGTTAAACACTGTTTACCTGTATACCTGTAGGTTTAAGCTTCCCTCCACATTACAGGAGATCTGTAGGTCCAGACTTGAACGCCGTCTGGCAGTTATTTCGAAAGTCAGTTATAACATGTGTTTCAAAGAAGAGCGACAATAGATGACCTACAAGATACCTGCTTGCAGTTTGCTGGTAGCTGAACCCCAAGGCATATTTCAGACAAATTTGTGAATTGCTTCATCTTCGGTTGCATGTAGGCAACACATGGCTGCAGGTTTGTAATAGAAATACCAATTAATCATTGTCAGTCCGATAAATCAATTTACATTTCCCAAACGATAAACAGTAGATTGCGCTTGTGCAATTCAGGAAACCACTTTCCATACGAAGAATACCTGGACATCCCATATGCAGCGCCGCCTGTTGGAGACTTACGATTCCATCCTCCAAGGCCCCATCAAGGTTGGAAAGGCATTCTAAACAGCACAAGGGAGACAACTGGGGTGAAGATGTGCCCTCAAGCTACCTGGGCAAAGCTTCCGTTTGAGGTCATGGATGAAGACTGCTTAACGTTAGACATTTATGTGCCATACGGAGTTTCAAAAGTCAGGTAATTTACGTTCTAGGCCTAGCGTTGTGTGTTATACGTATACCTAGAGATATAACATGAAATGTGTTAATAATTGACTTGAAAGCTGTTGACGATTAAACCGAGTTTCCAGCCTCCGCAAATCCACCCCCAGAATTTTTTTACTTTGCTTGACTTTTACCGATTGTTGTTTTCTTGACGATGGTTTCCGGTTGACTCTCAACAATCGGAAACTCATGGGATTCATGTTGGGAACTCTATGTAATCGACCATCCAACTTTTTTGTGTTGACAAAGAAAGGCAAATTACTTACTCATGCGGGGCTCATTATTTTTGTTATATATGGAGTTTCATGGTTTTGATCAGCCGGCACCAGTTGATCATCAGGCAAAATGGACTTCCGTAGCACCCCCATTCGTCATTTTTGTGCGCGTCGTTGGGTGCGTATCGTCGTCATCTCTTCCGGGCGTCTGGTGTTCGGCGGCGTCCACGGCTGTCTCTGTAAACCCCTTAACCCTTGAAGGATCTTCATGGCAGACGTGTTCTTATGAAACTGACAACAGAGGATTGCGGGTTGAACACTTATCCAACTACTTGCCCTCTAATAGCAATTTTCACATTTGCCTCTGTGTCTTTGGAGTACCTAGGCGGTTCTTCCTGAAATTTAGCAAATAGGCTTCTAATAAGAATGCTTTCCCGTCTTGGATCGGATTTGACGTATTTGCGTCTTCTGGTGGCAATTTCAAATTTTTAGTACGGTTTTGACTCTTTCCTCTCTTTCCGTCAAGCCGCTTAAAAGATCGCTATGAAAAAGTGACAAATGTGTTCCTGATGGTAAGACTGCTGATGACAAAGATTTTCGGATGGGTTCGATTACTCTGGTGACCCCCAGTGACAATTTTGTTTTTTGTGTGCCTATGGCAGTACCTCATTAATTCTTTGGAGGATCTTTGTGAAATTTGGCAGATGCTCCCATTGAGATCCTAACGGATGACGACAAATTCATACTAATTCGACTGCAAGTGTGTTCCCTATTGGCAATTTTATCCATTCCATTTTCGGACGGATTCAATTATTATGCGCCACCTAGGGGTCATGTTTATGATTCGACTTCGTTTTTAGCTTCCGCCTCTTTATCCGCCAAACTGCTCAAAGGGTGATTATGAGTCGTAGCAGTTGTGATCTTGATGACCAGACCATGACTGACGTTCTCCGATATGTCTTACACCTGTGGCAACCCCTATCGGTAATCTTGTATTTTATGGTTGTAGCTTCCGATTCCTTCGCAGGATGCTTGTGAAATTTTGAGATGCTTTCCTTTAGATGTGACAATTTGGATGGCTCTGACTGCCACTACACTCCCCCCCCCCCGAGTTCTTCGATGATTTTCTTTTTTCATGAAATTTGGCAAACACGTTCCTATTTCTAATATAAAGTTGTCAGCACCTGTCCAATTTGGGATAGATTCAGGCATTGAAGACGTTAAAAATCATCACCCCTAGAAAAAACACAACGATTGCGGCACATTTCATTTCAACGCTCCGCGTTGCTGTTATTGCTTTTGACAAATTATAGCTTCGTCGTTAATTTTTATCAAAATTACTTGCCAGGTTTTGGATGGACAGTGACATAGGTGTATGTTGGATACACGTCAGAGACAGCAGATAATCAGATTTAATATTTTAGTGGTCAGTCTCATAGCATTAATGCAACTAATCAAAATCTCTGCAGGTAAATGGCATTTCAACGCATTGTGTTGCTCTTGCATCAAATTTTTTGGCGGCAATTTCAGTATCTAGCAGATTTCATTTGCCAATTTCTGAAATTGTTCATGTAGCACTGCACCCCGTAAGGTACGTTTTAAATTCACTTTTGTTGCTCTTTCTAGTGAGTGGAATGTTGGCAAAATGAGCACTGTTTAAATCTTTGCCAGTTGTAGTGAATACAGTGGGCTCTGGGGAACGTCTTGTCTATTTAATACCAATGTTTTACATGGAATGCTTAGACATGCAAAATTTCACTGGTTACCTGATTCTTTAATAGTCGTAGTCAAGTTCTTGGCTAAGACGGTCGTTTCAACGTGATAAAAAATCAACTGTGTTTTAATTGTAAGGAGTTATTGCAATCCAGGTAAATTCCACCTCAGTTCGATTTTGAGCATATTCTATCGAAGATCGTGCACCCTTTCTCAGCAATGACATTGGTTGGTTGTGTTTTGTGATAGTGGAACGTTAGTGATTAAATTTGACATTTGTTTCTCTTAACATTAATCGACCACCAAAGTTTGAAAGGAACGCTTGTTACATGTACTTGCACAAATTTAAATGGATATTCTCTAAATCACGAAGCATGTCTTTCATTTCAACCACTTTCGTATAAATCACGACTTATATCTCATTAATTTTCTTTTTGGTTGCAGAGTAAATAAATTTCTGAAACTATTTCAAACTGGACAGTATATGAATTTAATTTTAGCTTGTTACTAATGTATGCACAGGGTCGTCTTTGCTAAAGCCAGCGGTCTATTTCTTTAAAAGAACTTTAAGTCCGAAATTTAATCTCCCGCTCCCAAGGTAAAGTTAGCGCATCACAGAAGTAAGAATTAATTAATATAAAATGTCCCAGTAATTAGTAGTAATGACTGTATTCTCAGATATTTTGTTCTTTTCCTGAAGTGGGTTTTGATTATCTTTCGGAAATAGTTATGCGGAGCCTAATACCAGATTTTTGACGTAAGCCTTCAGTCAATTTTCACGAAACAGAGAGTCCAGGCATCCTTAATACATATATACAAATGTACATACATACATATATACACACACATATATATATATATAATTTCACCCCTCCCGGCAATAGGTACAGACAGCTACCCGTCATGGTGTTCATACATGGAGGAGGTTACACCGTTGGTTCCAAAAACACGTATCTTGGCAATGGCTTGGTCCAGAGAGAGGTTATTTTGGTCGTAATAAACTATCGACTGGGTCCATTTGGGTTTTTGGCTACTGGTATGTATTGTTCATGGCTGTATTTGTAAGCATATGATTGTCTTTGTTCTGTAAGGTTTCCAGTTACAAGAAATAGAAAAAGTCAACATTTTTTAAAATTTCTCCTGTCAACTTTGTTACCAAGAGTGACAGCTTTGCGCATGCTTCATTTAGTTCCCATTCACTTGCTTTTAGGGAGAGTATGAAAATCTGATTAGCCTTTTTAAGCAATCGACTTCAGGTTCCGGTGACTGATTAAATGAAATGAAGATTTCAAAACTTAGTATTTTTATTAGCGTGTTTGACAATTCGAAGACCGGTCTGTCATACCTGTTTCCCAGATTCCAGTAAACTTATCTCAATTGCGGCAGCTGTACACATGCGTAATTACGTAGAGCATCAGTTCAAAAACGAGGCCGTACAAGGTCTTCACAAACATCAGAGAGTAATATTTGTACATCGTTCTGAACACGTATCAACCAATATTATTTCACAGTTATATTCCCAACAGGAGACAAGGCTTCGATAGGTAATTACGGTCTAATGGATCAACATGTGGCTCTGAAGTGGGTGAAGGAAAATATTGGGCACTTTGGAGGTGATACTGATGAAGTTACTATATTTGGAGAATCGGCTGGAGCCGGAAGTGTTATGTTCCAAGTCATTGCACCCATGAATAGAGGACTCTTTAAACGAGCCATTCTTGAGAGTGGTGGCACCGAATGCCCATGGTCACTCGTCACCAACGAAACAGCCCTTGCAAACACGAAAAAGGTGGCGGCTAAATTGAACTGTTCCTCAGCAAGCACTCACATGATGGTCAATTGCCTGAAGCGAATTGACGCCATGGATGTAATTATGGTGACTGCGGGAGACTTTCTGAACCCTGTCAATATGAACCCTGTCGTAGACGGTCATTTCATTCCAAAATCACCGGAGCAGATGTACAAAGATGGCGTAGCTCGAAATATAACCGTTATGTCGGGACGCACGAGGCACGAGGGTTACATGTATATTACTTACCCAGAACAAATACTGCAAGAAACTCGAATGGAGGATAAAAGTCCGTCCTTTGCCAAAGCCTTCGACTTCTATTACTCTGATGCCATTAAGGCTGTTAAAAGTGGACTTAAAGACAAGGAGAGCATACTGCAATTTACCGACTTTGTGACAGACTCTCAGTTTTCGCATTGCATTGAGAAAGACGCCAATCTACATGTTAGGTAAGAAAACGACTATGGTTGTGAAGAGATATCTTAGTAATGACCAACTTAAATGAAAAATTCAATTAGCTGTTAGCATTTGCAGAGGATTATCATTTATTTATTCCAAAGTGAGATATATAAAAGTAAAGGTTAGCGACAAATCAAAGTGACCGGAAGAGAATATTCTGCAGTATGTTCTCAACCAACTTTATTCTGCTCGTCGACAAGTTTGTCCAATAGATACATGCAGATGTTCTTAAAAAGACATTTGAAACTGCGTAGGATGAGTTGATACGGCAGTTTCTGTTCTGGAAATTGAACAGTCCGTAATCTTTCTTTGAAGATGCAGTAAGTAGTGCCGTGACCTGTGGAGTGCGTTCCGCAGACCAAGCTATTCTTCCAGAGAGCGAGATGACGCAAGACCGTGCAAAAGTAGACGGGTGGAAAGCAATTCTCTCCCGCACTGAATGTAACATTGTAGCAAAACTAAAATTGGTCTGCGATTGTAGAATGTCGAATTATGAGACAAAAATCATGAATTATGGGCTAGAATTCGCTGCCTACCTTCCATAAGCTTAGATTTCTCTCCGCAAGACAATGCCAGGCATGAGTTTGTTTCAAATTGTTAAATTGGTCGCATCGCTAACACCCGGTTAGTTGTCACGACACTCCTTTCAAACTATTATGGCCTGCACCAGAACGACTTACTTTATTTTAAGAAAGAGATAAGCGATCGGCACTTCAATTTGAAGTCGTAGAAAACTCGTGCCGTTATTTGGAATGTGATAATTGAAATGAGATGCTTATCGCTGAGCATTGGTATGAAGCATGAAACAATTTGGGTTTTTCCATAACCTCATATTACCTCTCGATGGGTTTCATAGCTGCACATGTCAATCATACCAGCAAAGGAATTTCTTTCGTCAAAATACTTGTCAGAAACACGGCTTCAGCCTAGCGTGACCCAGCAGCCGTGCGCTACTTCAGTCTTAAATTCTCTGTCTGCCTCTTGATGTGCAGTTATCTCTTGTTTAAGCCTGTTGTCACTGGGAGTATCTTAGTTTGCATTCTCCTTTTTTAGAGTTACGAGCACTTTAAGGTAGCAAATATAACTGAGGTGTTTCTGATGACGTAATAATGTCTGAACAGATGGGAAGTCAATGCTTTCTCAACGATTTTGAAAATAAGTCAAAGCCTGTCCAATGTCGATTTCATTCTATATGGCGTACTGGTACTTGATGCCGGAACTTTATTAGGTGGACTTCACATTTATATTGTCTTTTGTTTCAGCAACGGAGGCAAATTGTACATGTTCATCTTTAACTTCCATCCTGGTATATCCTTCTTTATAAATTCCACAACCCCGGACTTCATATACGGATCGCATGGTGACGAGCTGGCGTACGTGTTCGGCAGCGCGTGCGTAAGCATGCCAGAATTTGAATCAGTGACATCATTTTCCGGAATGACCAAAAGCGATATCACCATGTGCCATGCAATGATGGACATGTGGACTAACTTTGCCTACACCGGGTAAGATATCCATAAGATCCGCCATCTGCACAAAAACAGTTTTGGCTTAGGCCACTCACTATTATTAAACAGGAGCTCTTTTCACTGAGATAGATTAGAATCTGACAAATGAACAAGTTGAGGCCAGTTTTGCGTTAAGAGTTTTAAATCAAAATTTAAAGCGGCATTTAACTGTGGATAAATCCACTATCCGTAATCTCGGGTAAGTTACCTTGCAACTGTTCTGAACTGGTGTCTTATTCAAAAATAAGTGGGATAATCCAGGTTAACGAGTCTGGTGACAGCGAATAACAAATAACTAGGCGTGTCTTCTTCTTCTCGTCCAAAAACTACTTAAGCAAGCTGAGACATTGCAGTGTTATAACGGAAGTCTGATGAAATTGAAGTTAAGTTAGAACTGATGGGGATTTTATAGCAGTTTTAACTTTTCGCCGAAAAATTAAAGCTGTTGACGGTTTCTCCTTAACTTTGTATTATCTTTCCTTCGTCATCGATTCCTTCAGTTTGCAGGGCGTGTAAAACAAATATCAGCAGTAACATATGCTTGCATTTGAACATTTCTCATCAATCGTTTATTGTTTGTACGTTTCAGTCATCCTTTTATGGGCAGACGACATTTCAATTTGCATTGGCCTCAGTACAAAATGGATAAACGATACATCTTCAATATCAACGAAAATCTGACCATGTCATCTGGCGACGACCTCATAGTTACACCCCATGGCAATCCAGAGCTGTTCCGTCCCAAGAAGATCGAGTTCTGGAATAAGTTAGCACCGAAACTCAAGAAAATTGACATGCCTATGCCATGCAATGCGACAACTAATGGGATGGCCTAGTTAACCGAGGTGGTGTATTACTTGCACTGAAGGAACAATCTTTGGCTATGCACCCATGACATATTCGTCTGATAGATATAAATATTCTTTGAAGAAAAAGAATTTTATAAGTGGAATATTTTCTTCTTTTTGCAATCCACTGAGAAACAAGTAGTAAACTTGTTGAAGATAAGATTTTTAAGAACGCAACATCAAATTTAATTTCATACTAATTTTTTTCCATCAACTCATGCTGCGCCATAGGATTTCATTTATATTGTAGATTCGATACTTACGTTATGTATGACCATGTCTTAGTTCATACCATTTTTAATGCTGCAGATATTCTAGAATACAGTGGAATGTAACTTTGAACCTGAGTCTTCAATACAAAAGCAGAAAAATCAAATTCAAAATTACATATTTACAAGTTTCAATTTCAGCGTCAATTCTTTAATGTACATATACAAGCACCTATCGTAACATCTAACTTTTGGTTTGCACCGCTTCATGCCATTAGAATCACCTGTTCTAACAAGTGTATCGTTTTCTTCAAAGGAGAATGCCACCCGATTTAATTAGTCTTTTATACCCTGTTAATCGGTCTATATCCACATCGCCTCGTTACCTTGCTGAGAGGTGTCGCTTTAACCTGTAACGAAGGTGAGAAGCGACGTCAGTGCTTAATCTGCAGAGTGAATGCCGCTAAATTGCGGTGCATCGTTCCCGCTTGTCCGAACACTGAAGCTGCGAGGAAAGCGGGTATATCGTTTTGTCGACTTCCTCCAGAGCCCGAAATGGTTAAGAATTAGTAGCTTGGGGGTAGTGAAAACTGAATGAAAAGTATGCTGTGAATAGCAAGTATGAGGCCGTGAAACAGCTCCGTGTCTGTGGCCGGCATTTCGTCGACACTGATTTCCGTCTGACGAATGCCGACTTGTATCAAAGAAATATCCATACGTTCCGTTGCCTGTGCATGTTCACGGCGCCTCTTCAGTATTTCTTGATCAGTGTATTCTGCTTCGTCGTATGAGCTCTCGTCTAACTCGGGATTGCCAGTTGCCACGTTGGCTTACGTTTATTCTTCTGCGTTCTGTTTCATAATGAATTATTCTCACTCGAACCAGTGCTTCTGAAACAAATTCTGCCTCATTAGATACAATTTGTAATGCTTTTGGAGTATTCATGAGTGCAAATTTTTGAGAAGCCATCAATGAATAAACCACTGCGTTACCAGATTTAGATGCAATAAAAGTAATTGACCAGGCACCGCGGCCGTGTGAGTGCAGTACGTTTCGTGTTGATTGGATACGAATAAAGAAACAAAAGTATAACAAAAAAAACAAAAAGATTTTCATGGAAAGGAGATTTTTCATTTCACCAAGTAATAAGGATTTTTTGTCTATTCTCTACGCCTGCTTTACTATTGCCGATTAAGTAGTTGTTCAGGTCATGTGGCTGGTGAACCGTACATGAGTCATGGATCGTCTGATTCTAGACCAGTCTGCGTTCTTTTTAAAAACAAGCTGTCCCATGATACAAACCGTAATTTTGTGATGATGAACTTCACAATAGACCTTATTCACGCAGTCACCATTTCAGTAGTGAGCCTCTTTTTAGGCTAAAAAACAATGCATTTGAGGCATAAATACTAGAAAGGACGCGAAAAAATCACATTTTGCGCTGTGATTAAGCTCTGAATGCATTGTTTTTTATGACCTATAACGAGGCTTACTTTAAAATGGCGACTGCGTGTATAAGTTGTAAGCAAGTAAATGGGCTTCTGATTAATTCATATGCTCCAAATTATGACACTTCATGGTTGCTCAAAACAATCGATGATATTCCTTAAGTGACAGATATAGTTCATGCGATAATATGTGGGGACCAGCTCAGAAGTTTGAAAAAGATTGGTAAACTATATGCGACTCAACAACCCACAGGGCGAGGTAATTAAAATAACTTCGCCCCTGGTTTAAATCTCTCCTCTACACTCATTTTAGTATATCCCTGATGTCTCCACCATCCTGCTGAAAAGAATACTTTCTGGAAGAAAACTAGTCATGGAGATTCAATAATTCCCTTTAGTATATTGCTAGTGTTAACTTTGTAGAGAAAACCATTATCAGCGTTAATGAGCAAAATACAACTGTGCTTTGAAACAACGATGATCTATGGCTATTTCAATTTAATTTCGTGTGAAGAAATTGGCCCAACGTTACAAAAATGACTGTTTAGAAAACGAATTGTGTTTTCTAGTGAAATTAACTAAAAACAGGCATTGCAAAAATTCCCAAACAAACCTAAAAAGAGTCTGATCTCCAGTTTTGAGATACGATAATCCGAAGTTAGCCAAATTTTAGCATGTTGGGGTCCTACACATAACCTTAATGTGAGATTGTTTCACAAACAAATTGATAGACGAACATTTTGGAACACGTATGTGTATATTATTATTTTATGATTAACTGTGCTAAATTAAGGAATTCGTTGAGCCTATAAAACGTTGTTAATACTTTCCAATAGAAATCTCTCACAACCGTATTTTACACGTGTTGGGTGTTCGATAGAGAATGCACTCGAACACAATTACGGAGAGGGTGTAATCGGAAACCTGTTTGTACAATTCCATGGAAGTGTATATTCTGCTTTTTGCCGCTGCCACATTCGATTCCAATAGCAGGAGAACGTTTCTGTCTGTTGAAAGTGATAACGACAGACAACAGAGCCCTCTTCCAACTCTTGAATTAGCTTTTCAGATGAAAAGGCTGGAGGTCAGTCATCAGCCAAGATAGTCATCAAGTGAATTGCAAAATGGATATTTTTGTGTTTTGATTTTGTGGTTAGATATAAAACGTTTGGTTAGAAAAGTTAAGTTATTAATAATGAAGCAATTAACGTACCTTTTAATGTCCAAGGTAGTTTAATAACGAACGGAGACTTTCTTAGCACTTCAGTCTGTTGTAAAACCCTGACAAACATCTGGTTCTTGACTGGTCAATTAGTGATGAGACCGACCGGTTTGTTTAAACCTGTTGAGCTTCATAATTCAGATGATAAACGCCGGGACAGAAAAGTTACCATTGCCCACTGCACATGTCACTCGTCATTTTTGTTTTATTTTGGTTACAGTGCAACTGGACACAGCTGTGCACTATGGCTAAATTATGTTGCTCCAACCATAACTTGATGATAGAGAAAGGTAGACATGCTCTTGTGGACCAAAAATATAGTGTGTGTTGTTTCTGTGTCACTAATTGAAGATGGATACCATTTCACATATGTTTGTAAAAAGTACTGAAAGAACTACATTTATGGCGCTGGCGTGAACCAAATTAACATAAATTTGTAAAGCTAATGGAAATGTCTGAGCCTATTGCTCAGATTAATCTAATGAAGTTTGTATTTCACGCCACTACCCTCAGGGAAACGCTGCTCAGCGTTATCCTGTAAATTTTATGTAACATGTGGGCCAAGGCCTTTTAAGAGGAAAACGAAATGCCACTATATCGCCATCTATTTCATTTCAACATTTAATAATGTTGAATCAATTAGATGATGATATAGTAGCATTTCGTTTTCCTTTATTTCTGTGATGTTCTTTGACGGATTTACATGAAATTCGGTAAATTATATATATTTGTTTTTGGATAGATTCGGCGTATTTTGCACCATCTCGCATCCAAAGTTTTTATGACACAAATCATAGGCGGACTTATGGGGGGTCAGCCCCCTGGCAGTCGCAAAAAATAAAACAGCAAGAGCGCCATCGTTTTCGTTTTTTATTCCTACATTTGGTAAAACGTCTGCATACCCAGCAATGAGAGTCCCCTAGATTTTAGCCTGGACGCACGCAAGCAATCGTACTTTCCGCGATTACCGAAGACGAAATGGTTGGTCCCCCCTTATGATACCCTATATATCCGCCACTGCAAATAAGCAGTCATGGAAGTACACCATTTGTGGTGCATTCATGGGCGCATTTCAACGTTCCACGTTGCTCTTGTCTTTTATTAGATTGATTTTGGAAAGGGGAGAATTGCCATCGCGCTTCAACCAATATTTGTCTAGTTTATCCAACTTTATCCCGTCGAGTTGAAGCCCACAGCACAGCAGTAATACTTCGTTGGCATTGGGAGGACGAATAGAGTACTGCAGCCGAGAACAACTTGTTAATAATATGGCAACAACAAAGAGAATGCAATATTCCAATGGCGTGTGTGAGGATATAAATAATGCTTGTGAGATATTGGAACACAGTGAGATTTAAGTGTCGTTGAGTAATATAGAAAGGCCTCATGGTCGGTAAAATATGAGATCTGAGCTCGCGTTATTACAGAAAAATCCAATCTCTATTCAGATTGTGCTTTTAAGAAGTGTTTTTGAGTGGAGTCATGATATATTGTCGATTTCCACGACATGTTGTTTGACAGTTGCTGGTCAGCCGACTCGTAGACGAGCCTGTCTCGCCATCTGGTGACTGGCGAAGTGTAATATCTCTTGCACCCAAATGACTTGGAGATAATTATTAAACAATATTGAAATTACGTTTACGGATGCTTTTAAAAGACTTTGAATATGATTAACAAACTACGAAAGGCCAATTTGGTTTTAGCAAGAGACCATTTTTATTTTCATAAGAGATTTTTTATCGATTTCTCAATCTGCCTGCCAGCACTCAAAATTTTTTGTATTCGTTTTGTGCGGGACAATTCGATTGTTGATTAGTATCACACATCAATATACACGATTGTACTTTTGTTTAAGTACCCAAGGCATGTCATTTATCAGTTCAATAAGTACACATCGTGAGTTGACTTGAAGTGGCCATGGTTATTGTTTAAAAGCTCGTGCAACATTATACTGTCGCTTTTACAGGTAAAAAGGCGTTGTGGTGTGTACAAACATTTTTGTTGACTCAGTAAGCGCCTACCACGAAGAGCAATGCTTGTATCTTGTTTTTTTTTGTCATCGCGATAGTTATGTGTTCGTGCCAAGGCAACGTCATGAAGGTAGAACATCTCAGAAAACTTCACGGTTCCGATAACTTAGGAAAGGTTCAGGTGTTCCGCACTTATTCAGTTACGACGTTATCAGAATGTGCGCAAGGCTGTATATCTGAAGATTGTAAGTCGTTCAATTATGATGGCCATGAAAAGATTTGCGAGCTATGCTCATCAGTAGCCAATTCGACGTCACAGTTGTCTCGGCGCAACGGTTTTAGTCATTGGCGAGTTGCTGCGGTTAATGAAGGGTTGGCCGAAGAATCAGATTTCGCGTATTTCAAATTGTATTTAAAGGAATGAAATCCAAAGAGATGTCACTCTATTTAAATGCATTACATTAAATTTTCTGACTTATTTGAACTCTCTAGTAAAGGTCTGTGTTGGAAAATGCTACATAAGACTTTTTCATTTCCAACAAATGGGTTCCTAATAGTAATTAGATTTACCATAGGGAAGACTTTCATCTTGCCGACTTTCGAAAATAGTGGGCAGGTATCTCTTAATTTCTTAGCAGCACTTGTCTAAGATATAGTCGTGTTTCCCTCGAAGGAAAAAGCGTCTGTGTGCGTGATTTTTGGAGTGGACGCATTATTAGTTATTCTATAGTCATTTTAAGGTTATGTAGAACAATCCCCATTGTTGCGTTGAAATATCTGGATAAAAGTAAGCAGTATTATTAAGTGGTGGTTGTGTGCAGCAAGCACTGTTTGTGACACCATGAGACTGATGGAGACTGAGCTAAGTGCCCATTCTTTTAGAAATTCGGTGCGCAATGTACTCCATTTTTAGTTCTACTAACCCAATAATAAACGCTTTTGTGGAGATTAAAATCGGGAAAGGTACCTTCATTTCGTACGGCCGTCAAAAAACCCATCTTCTTCATTCAGTATGTATGCCACGTCCTGGAGGAAACTCCAATGTCTTTATGCAAACATGGGTATTATATATTGTTTATTTTAGCCCTCCCTAGAAGTTAATGGGTGTTTTGAAAGACTTATCATTTTGATATGCATGTGTGTGCATGTAAAAATTGCATTAATTTGCGCTTACTCTTTATTATCTCTTTTTGATCGTATTGATAAATCTGTTCATTCTTTCAAAGCCAGAGTTCTAAGTGGGGTGTTGGGTGCAGATTGTGACAACATGAACAGTTTTTTGTTATCTTTAAGTACAAAAGGTACATACAAAGCGCGGTTTGTTCTATTTAAACAACATCAAAACACGCAACAGGATTTTCAAGATCATTTGATTTCAACAAAGAAATCCGAAAACTTGCTTACTTGAAAATACAGCGAATGAACTAACTTCTTGTCGCCTTTGCTCGAGTTGCCAGTTCAATGATCGCCCTCTCGTGGCAACTAGGTCGGTTTGAGGCGCTCCATGTGCGGTGACCGTAAATAACCTATTCAACCAGAGGCTTTTGTTGCCTAATCTATGGAACTGGGACTGAAAAGGTGTTGGTCCTGAAAGGTTTAAACACTGACATCTAGTGGTATACAACTATGCTTAGGTCAATGAGCTATACCAGTCATTGTTTAGGTAAACGGAGTGAATAGAGCGANGCTGTAGAAGTGTAATATCTCTTGTACCCAAATGACTTGGAGATAATTAATAAACAATATTAAAATTACGTTTACGGATGCTTTTATAAGACTTTGAATATGATTAACAAACTACGAAAGACCAATTTGGTTTTATCAAGAGACCATTTACATTTGTATGAGAGACTTTTTATCGATTTCTCAATCTGCCTGCCAGCACTCGAAAATTTTTGTATTCGTTTTGTGCGGGACAATTCGATTGTTCATTAGTATCACACATCGATATACACGATTGTACTTTTGTTTAAGTACCCATGTCCTTTACCAGTTCAGTAAGTACACATCGTGAGTTGTCTTGAAGTGGCCATGGTTATTGTTTAAAAGGTCGTGCAACATTATAATGTCGCTTTTACAGGCAAAAATGCGTTGTGGTGTGTACAAAGATTTTTGTTGACTCAGTAAGCGCCAAGAGCATTGCTTGTATCTTTTTTGTCATCGCGATATTTATGTGTTCGTGCCAAGGCAACGTTATGAAGGTACATGTAGAACATTTCAGGAAACTTCACGGTTCCGTTAACTTAGGAAATGCTCAGGTGTTCCGCGCTTATTCAGTTACGACATTATCAGAATGTGCGCTAGGCTGCATATCTGAAGATTGTAAGTCGTTCAATTATGATGGCCATGAAAAGATTCGCGAGCTATGCACATCAGTAGCCAATTCGACGTCACATTTGTCTCGGCGCACCGGTTTTAGTCATTGGCGAGCTGCCGCGGTTAATGAAGGGTTGGCCGAAGAATCACATACGCCCAACCCACTGCTGACTTCAAACAACACCTCAGGGTGCTGCACAATAAGCGATGACACTTTTCAGTCATCACCTATCATTTCTACGACGACAATCGATATTGTTTCCATCACCAATGAACCAAAGACAAGAATCGCTGCGTATGCGACTGTTGAGCCCTCAACAACATACAATGAGTCTACATGTACCTACACTAAACCGACAACTGCTTCTGAGACGACACCTGCTGAGTCTGCACTTACCACCGCTAAATCGTCTCCTACTCAGTGGACAACCTTTTCTGGTTATGCTTCTACTGATCAACCAACACCAACTACCACTGAGTCGACAACTTCTTCTGATGATTCATCTGATGAGACGATACAAACTACCGTCGTAGCGACGTCATCAAAAACTTCCTCTCAAACTACGTCTACTTAGGTGATAACAACCATCACAGAAACTCCAAAACAGACATTGCCAACTATCGCCCCATAACTCTACTTAACACCTTATCCAAAATTTTAGAAAAAAATCATTTCTCACCACATGTTTGACCACCTCTCTTCACAAAACCTCATATATCGTCGCCAATTTGGATTCATGCCTGGTAACAGCACTGTGTCGCAACTTACAGAAATTGTACACGACATCCACCTCCAGTTTGAGCAAGGGTACAACGTGAGATTCGTATTTTTAGACATTGCGTCAGCTTTTGATGTCATTCCCCATGACCTGCTTCTACATGTACATAAATTACAATCTTACGGTTTCTCAGGCACTCTCCTCTTACTTTTAAAATCATATCTGGAAAATCGAACTTACAAAATCCGAATTGAGGGTGTCTTATCACCTTCATCAACGCCAGGTTTCGTAAATGCTGGAGTGCCACAGGGTAGCGTACTAGGCTCCTTACTCTTTTTACTGTACATCAATGATCTTCCAGACACGATAAGCTCTAAAACATTTTTATATGCTGATGACACTGCAATTTTCCACCCATTCTCAAAAGAGCATCCCCATGACTCCTTACAATTGCAAACTGACCTTAACAAACTCTATGACTGGTCTCACAAATGGAAGATGAAATATAAACCTGAAAAAAGTGTTGATATTATATTTTCTAAGTCTAATAATACTCATTTCCAAACAAATCCAACACTGGAATTATCACTCAGTGGGAAAGTTATACCCAATAAGTTCACGCACAAACATCTTGGCTTGCTACTCGACCATAGGCTTACATTTACTCCTCATTGTCGCGAACTCATTTAAAAAGTTCAAAAATTAATTAATCCAATTAGAATTATCTCTCGTAATCTCCACTCCTTGCATCTTGAAACTCTGTTCAAGTCTTTTGTACTTCCACATCTAGATTACTGTGACATAATCTACCAATCGGCAAACGCTGGCATACTTCTTCAATTAGAAAGACTACAATACTAAAAAGCTTTAGCCATAACCGGGGCAAACAAAGGGTCCAACACAATCAAGGTTCTAAATAGTCTTCACTGGAGCAAACTATAGCAACCCGTCGTAAACTCCACCTGTCCATGTATACATTCAAAGTCTTAACCAACATAAGCAATTACTCTAACAAAATCCTCTTTGACTCCTACAAAAGACCAAGCACGAGAACAGGACTCCGGCAAAGCAATTTGTATACTATTCCAGCCTCCATCAGCCAAGCCTTCAGAAGATCAACGATATTAACTTGACAACTGGAATTCCTTACCATTCAAAATAAAAGAAAGCACTTCAATCGTCACTCTCAAAAATAACTTTAAAATGCATACCACTACTCCAGACTTGCCAGTCCCATTGACATCATTCTAACTTCCCCGCAACCATGAAATAACCCTATACAGATCAAGATGTGGTCTATTCCTAAAGAACGAGAAATTTAGACATAATTTTAATAATATTTCGCCTCTGTGTTCCTGTAGAGATACCCAGACATATCCTCATGTTTTCTTTGCTTGTGAGGTATGCAAGGAGGAGAGGGTACAGCTCTTCCAGGCACTCGAACAATACCCCAATGTTTATAAAAAATATTCTGAAGTTCCGCAATTGTACAACAAAATTAATTTCTTTCTATGTGGATGTCAAAAACTTAACTCAAACGAAAATAAGGTTTTATTTGAAATAGTATCAGAATTTCTTTATAACATTAAATCTCTTTGTGTGAGTGGATAGAATTTTATACATCTGTATGAAAAGGAATTATTTTCATTCGTTATCATATATCATTGTATTCTTAACATCAGTTTTTTTATTTATGTATCCGTATATAATCATTGTATATATACTTCTTTCTATTTTTTTTACCCAGATCTAATGCCTCTTGGCGCTTTCTGGGTTATGTATATTCATTGTATTCTGAAGATTTCGTAATAAACATTAAAAAAATCACAGAAACTCCACTTTCAAAAGCTGATTTACTCGAGAATGTTGCAAGAGATTTGTGTTCTTTCAAATATTTGAAATTGAATTTAAAGGAATGAAATCCAAAGAGAAGTCACTCTATTTAAATGCATTACATTAACTTTTCTGACTTATTTGAACTCTCTAGTAAAGGTCTGTGTTGGGAAATGCTACATAAGATGTTTTCATTTCCAACAAATGGGCTCCTAGTAGTACTGAGATCTACCATAGAGAATACTTTCATCTTGTCTACTCTCGAAAATACTGGGCAGGTATCTCTTAATTTCTTAGCAGCACTTGTCTAAGATATAGTCCTGTTACCCTCGGAAGAAAAAACGTCTGTGTGCGTGATTTTTGGAGTGGACGCATTATTAGTTATTCTGTAGTCATTTTAAGGTTATGTAGAACAATCCCCATTGTTGCGTTGAAATATCTGGATAAAAGTAAGCAGTGTTATTAAGTGATGGTTGTGTGTACCAAGCACTGTTTGTGACACCATGAGACTGATGGAGACTGAGCTAAGTGCCCATTCTTTTAGAAATTCGGTGCGAAATGTACTCCATTTTAGTTCTACTAACCCAAAAATGAACGCTTTTGTGGAGATTAAAATCGGGAAAGGTTCCTTCACTTCGTACGGCCGTCAAAAAACCCATGGCAGTATGTATGCCACTTCCCGGAGGAAACTCCAGTGTCTTTGTGCAATCATGGGTATTATATATTTGTTTATTTTAGCCCTCCCTAGAAGTTAATGGGTGTTTTGATAGACTTATCATTTTGATATGCATGTATGTGCATGTAAAAATTGCATTAATTTGCGCTTACTCTTTATTATCTCTTTTTGATAGTATTGATAAATCTATTCATCCTTTTAAAGCCAGAGTTCAAAGTAGGATGTTGGGTGCAGATTGTGACAACATGAATAGTTTTTTGTTATCTTTAAATGCACAAAAGGTACATACAAAGCGCTGTTTGTGCTATTTAAACAACATCAAAACACGCAACAGGATTTTCAAAATCATTTGATTTCAACAAAGAAATCCAAATACGTGCTTGTTTGAAAATACAGCGAAAGAACTAACTCGTTGACGCCTTTGCTCGAGTTGCAAGTTCAGTGACCCCCTTTCGTGGCAACTAGGACAGCTTGAGGCTCTCCGTGGTCAGTAACCTAGTCCACCAGAGGCTTTTGTTGCCTATTCTATTTGCGGAACGGGACTAAAAAGGTATTGGTCATGAAAGGTTTAAACACTGACATCTCGTGATATAAAAGTATGCTTAATGAATGGGGTGAATAAAGCGATTTCGCAATTCTTTGTACTGGTTCTTTAAAAGATAGACGACGTGACTGTCTCGACGCACATGCCTTCGCGAAAGTATTAGTGTGCACTAGCTGTATAACGAATTGTAGGATGAGAATTATAGTATTTTCCGTGTCTTGTGCAGTCTTGTTTGTCGGAGTGTTAGGGGTAGACTCGGTAGTAAACGTGAAGGGTGGAAAATTGAAAGGTGAGTGGTCTCAAGCGGATGCAGTAACTCGATTTTTGGGTGTTCCTTATGCTTTACCACCAGTAGGGGAGCGCAGGTTTGCCCCTCCTCAGATGATGCAAAGTTGGGACATGGAGAAGGATTGCACATCATACAAACCCTCATGCCCTCAGCCATTGGAGATGTTCAATGATTCGCGATCGGGTTATTTAAGAACATACAACGTTTCATTTGACTTACCGACGATTAATGAAGATTGCTTGTACTTAAACATTTTTGTTCCTGGTGAGGTTCAAGGTAACAAATCTTTGCCAGTTATGGTTCATTTCCAAGACGGTGGATTTCAAGTCGCACTTTCCGACGTGTTCGACGGTTCCAGCCTTGCAAGGGAAGGTGAAGTTATAGTTGTAACTTTCAGTTCCCGACTTGGTGCTCTTGGTTTCTATGGAGGGCACAATTTGGGACTTTGGGACCAGATCAATGTTTTGAAGTGGATGAATGACAACATTGGCGCGTTCGGTGGTGATGCAAGCAGAGTGACTTTGTTTGGAGTTGGATCAGGAGCATACGCCGTTGGTCTCCATGTTCTATCCGCGGAAAGTAGAGGGTTGTTCAAAAGGGCAGTATCTCAAGGTACATCTGCCTACGATATGACCTTATTGAACTCAAATCCAGCAGCTGCAAATGATGCTTTCAACAAAGCAGTAATGTGTGAACACAAGGAAATGGGCGAACAGATGAAATGTTTAAGGTCGATGAAAGTTAAGGACATTCTTTCTGCGCAAGTAAATCTTGCATACCAGTACTTGAATTTCATGCCAGCTGTTGATGGCAAAATACTACAGGACACACCACCGAAGATATTGGAAACGATGAAATTCAATGACGTCGACTACATGTTAGGTGTCAACAGTAACGGGGGATCTGCTAGTGTTTTTGACTTCTTCGCCCGTCTAAACACGGGTGCTGACGAAAATTACTTCAAGGCGTTCATAGACGGTGCTGCTTATGTTGCATCCCCGGCAAATTTTGCTGCTGCAAAGGCAGCTTTGTCGTATGAATACATGCCAGTGATGAAAGAAAATATGAACAGCAAGCAGTGGTTTCAGAAAACATTGGATATTTCTAGAGATGGTTACTTGAGTCAGATCAGAGGAGCTCAGTTGGTACACGCCGGGGCTGGGTTACACGTTTATGCCTACTATTTTGACCAGTCTCCGCCGGTTTTAAGTGGCGTTCCAGTCGACGTGTTGGGTGTCCCTGCAGGTGTGGAGGAGTTGTTTTTATTTGGAGGTGTGCGTCATGAATTCAGTAAACAACTGATGAAAACCTGGGCAAGTTTTGCTAAAACAGGGTGAGTACGGTGTACAAGCAGACATTGGTTAATGTAGCCTAAATTCATAGACGCACTTAATCATGAGAACTCTTGAATGGCTGCCACAATTCCGCTTTTGTCAATCTTCAGCATTGGACGGAAAACGCCCTTAAATTTTCCTCATTTCTAATTTTCCATTTCTGAAGTCAAATACGATGAGTTTTGCAAATTTTGCATTTTCTGTTTACAACAAATTTGTCGAAGTTTTTATGGTGTCAGTTTCATTGAAAGTACATGTAACTTTGTCAATAATTGTGACTTAAACTTACTAAATAAAGTTTCTTTCTCTAATAGTTGATGCATTTCGTATTAAAATATTCGGTAAAAATTATTTTGGTTAAATAGTATGTAAATATATATTGATAAAGATCATAAACATTTGCCGCTGACGTGAGATACTTATTTCTAATCAGAAAAAGATGCTGAATTGTGAAACGTACACATGGTGTTCTTTGAATGATCAACTGCTCTTAAAAATATTAGTGACTGTGTATAAACAGGCTGTGACTAATTAAAATGATGGTTTTTAGCAAGCCCCTTTTAGAACTTAGTGACGGCACTACATTAGGCTGGCCACACTTTAACGCGACGAACCAGAAAATAGCACTTTTGCGAGCCGACGTTACAAAGACAAACGCTGTGATGGATTCTTTACCAGACGATTTGGAACGAAAAATTTCTTTCTGGGTTGAATTTCTACCCCAAGTAACAGCTCAAAGCGACGAGTGCCGCAACAAGACATCTTCGACAATGGAGCACGAACACCCTATGATTCATCTCAAGCAAGGTCACGTCCTTGGACGAAGTAGGATAGTTGCAGGTAATTTGGTAGATTTGCGCTTTTGGTTGCTCACCTGCTATACATCCTCGGGCGTTGGCTAAGGGAAGTACACTGTAACCCCGTAGGGTAAATTGTTTGTTGTCGAATTTCACCGTTAGCGCTCTGCAGGCAGTCTTGTGTTCCTCCTGCAGCGGGCGCTTTTCGTATCACGAAAAATACACATTTGCGAGAATAACAATGTATTTGACGGGTGCAGCAATAACACTTCCTGAAGGTGTCTAATGTTATAAAAGTTTGTACGCAAAAACTGGTTGCATAATCAAAACCAAATGAATCTTGCGGGCTCGCAATATACATAAGCTCGCAAAGCACTGTGTGCATGAAACGGTGAAAAAAGTGATGAGACATCCTTGGTACAAGCCTGAGGGAAGATAATGAGAAACGAAACCAGTGCCTTCCGGACGCTTTAAATAAGCTGGTGTTTAAGTGAATCAACATTTATCATAAACCAACATTGCCAAATTCGTTAATCGGTGGTCAAATTTGTTCACCGCACTCTGTGAAGGTTGATTACAAACACAGCTACATGTATGTTTGTTGACCGGTAAGCTCGCAGGTTAGGCTAAGTCCTTGATAAGTTGTTCTTAAGACGCTCACGCAGTAAACTCAAGGTGTTTAATCGGAATATCAAATGAGTGCGTTGAATAATGTCTCGTAACATGCCCAACGTGCCCTGGACAGCTTTTGTTATTCGAGCAATTGAGATGAGTTTTCCACAGTGAACCCCAAAACGTTTAATGAATTCAACTGTGTCTTGGGT
This sequence comes from Phoronis australis, assembly GCA_002633005.1. NCBI lineage: Eukaryota > Metazoa > Phoronida > Phoronidae > Phoronis > Phoronis australis. The sequence continues at coordinate 291,416 of NMRA01000155.1, forward strand.
AGTCTTTTATCAATATGGGGCCTTTTCCTATTGGCGCTGCTGCTCTTAAATAACACTCGTAAAAGAGTGACTTCTGATTAATCCCGACTCAGAATTGGTGGAAATTCAATTGTAAATAATAAACGATGGAACAAATTCTAGTGTCAGACACTCACATTGTTTGATGTTAAAGTTCACTATTTTATTTTAGCATTTTGATACCGGCTAGTATCGAAATTCGCCCGCTTTATCAGCGGCAGCCACTGGCTTTGTTGTGGATTCATCTTCTCAACGGGAATTGTATGGAACTGGATGTTTTACACATCAACTGATATTTCAAAATGTTTGCATTTTTTCGTAAAGCATTCGTACATCTCAGTCCAACAACAATAGAAATTTGACCTCATTATAATAGCAGGAAAGGTGTTAAACACTGTTTACCTGTATACCTGTAGGTTGAAGCTTCCCGTCCACATTATAGGAGATCTGTAGGTGGTTATGAAGGCCTGTCCAGACTTGAACGCCGTCTGGCAGTTATTTCGATAGTCAGTTATAACATGTGTTTCAAAGAAGAGCGACAATAGATGACCTACAAGATACCTGCTTGCAGTTTGCTGCTAGTTGAACCCCAAGGCATATTCCCGACAAATTTGTGAATTGCTTTATCTTCGGTTGCACGTGGGCAACACATGGCCATTTCATATTTAAAGCATTTTTGTAATAGAAATATCAATTAATCATTGTCAGTCCGATAAATCAATTTACATTTCTCACACAATAAACAGTAGATATGCTTGTGCATTTCAGGAAACCACTTTCCATACGAAGAATACCTGGACATCCCATACGCAGCGCCGCCTGTGGGAGACTTACGATTCCATCCTCCAAGGCCCCATCAAGGCTGGAAAGGCATTCTAAACAGAACAAGGGAGACAACTGGGGTGAAGACGTGCCCACAAGCTACCTGGGAAAAGCTTCCGTTTGAGGTCATGGATGAAGACTGCTTAACGTTAGACATTTACGTGCCATACGGAGTTTCAAAAGTCAGGTAATTTACGTTCTAGGCCTAGCGGTGTGTGTTATACATATACCTGGAGACATAATATGAAATGTGTTAATATTTGACTTGAAAGCTGTTGACGTTTAAACCGAATTTCCAGCCTCCACAAATCCACCGCCAGAATTTTTTTACTTTGCTTGACTTTTACCGATTGCTGTTTTCTTGATGATGATTTCCGGTCTACTCTCAAGAATTGGAAACTCATGGGATTCATGCTGGGAACTCTATGTCATCAACCATCGAACTCTTTTGTGTTGACAAAGAAAGGAAAAGTACTTACTCATGCGGCTCTCATTATTTTTTGTTATATATGAAGTTTCATGGCTTTGATCAGCCGGCATCAGTTGATCATCAGGCTAAATGGACTTTCATAGCAACCCCATTCGTCATTTTTATGCCCCCACATATTTATATGTGGGTGCGTATCGTCGTCTCTTCCGGGCGTCTGGAGTTCGGCGACGTCCGCTGCAGTCTCTGTAAACCCCTTGAAGGATCTTCATGAGAATTGGTAGACGAATTCTTATGAAGCTGACATCAGAGGATTGCGGGTTGAAGACTAATCCAACTACTTGCCCTCTAATAGTAATTTTTCACATTTGCCTCTATGTCTTTGGAGTACCTAGGCGGTTGTTCATGAAATTTAGCAAATAGGTTTGTAATAAGGAAGTGGCAACGCTTTCCCGACTTGGATCGGATATGACTTATTTGCGTCTTCTGGAGGCAATTTTAAATTTTTAGTACGGTTTTGACTCTCGCCTCTCTTTCCGTCAAGCCGCTCAAAAGATCGCTATGAGACTGCTGATGACAAAGATTTTCGGATGGGTTCGACTACTCTGGTGACCCCCAGTGACAATGTTGTTTTTGTGTGTCTATGGCAGTACCTCATTAATTCTTTGGAGGATCTTTGTGAAATTTGGCAGATGCTCCTATTAAGATCCTTACGGATGACGACAAATTCACACCAATTCGACTGCAAGTGTGTTCCCTATTGGCAATTTTATCCATACCATTTTCGGAGGGATTCAAATATTCTGCGCCACCTAGTGGTCATGCTTATGATTTCGACTTCGTTTTTAGCTTCCGCCTCTTTATCCGCCAAACTGCTCAAAGGAGGATTATGAGTCGTAGCAGTTGTGATCTTGATGACGAGACCATGACTTACATGTACGTTCTCCGTATGTCTTACACCTATGGCGATCCCTATCGGTAATCATGTATTTTATGGCTGTAGCTCCCGATTCCTTCGCAGGATGGTTGTGAAATTTTGAGATATTTTCCTTTAGATGTGACCCAGTTCTTCGATGCTTTTCTTTTTTCATGAAATTTGGCAAACACGTTTCTATTTCTAATATAAAGTTGGCACCACCTGTCCAATTTGGGATGGATTCAGGCATTGAAGACGCTAAAAATCATCACCCCTAGAAGCACAACGATTGCGGCACATTTCATTTCAACGTTCCGCGTTGCTGTTGTTGCTTTTGACAAATTGTAGCTTCGACGTTAATTTTTATCAAAATGACTTGCCAGGTTTTGATGGTCGGTAACATAGGTATATTGTTGGATACACATCAGAGCCAGCAGATAATAAGATTAGTGGTCAGTCTCATAGTATTAATGCATCTAATCAACATCTCTGCAGGTATATGGCATTTCAACGCATTGTGTTGCTCTTGCATCAAATTTCTTTGCAGCAATTTCAGTATCTCCCAGATTTCATTTGCCAATTTCTGAAATTGTTCATGTAGCACTGCACTCCGTAATGTACGTTTTAAAGACGAATGCCACCCGATTTAATTAGTCATTTTGACGTCTTAATCGGTCTTTATCCACACCGCCTCGCATACGGACGACCTTACCTTGCCAAGAGGTGTCGCGTTAACCTGTGAGGAAGGTGAGAAACGACGCTAGCGACGTCAGTGGTTCATATGCAGAGTGAATGCCGCTATGTTGCAGTGTATCGTTCCGGTTTGTACGAACTGAGCAGCCGCGTGGAAAGCGAGTATATCGTTTTTTTTTACTTCCTCGAGAGTCCGAAAATGCTTCGGAAGTAGCTCATGGTAGTGAAGAATGAAATGTACGCTGTAAATAGCAAGTATGAGGCCGTGAAACATCTCCGTGTCTGTGGCCTGCAGACGACGTCGACAGTATCTCACGAATGCCCGGCTTACCAAATAACTCCATACGTTCCGTTGTCTTAGCTTGTTCACGGCGCCTCTCTAGTATTTCTTTATCACTGTATTCCTGTTCGAATTGATAGCGTGTAAAACTTAACGATCCACCTGCGAAGTCGGGACTGATGAGCCGCTCTAGCTCGTCCTAAGTCGGGATTGAGAGTTGCCATGTTTGGCGTTTATTACTGAGCGTTCTGTTTCAAGATGAATTATTCTCACCCTAACCAATACTTATATAAAACTGAAACAAAGTCTGTCTCATTAGATGCAATTTGTAATGCCTTTGCAGTGTCCGTGAGTGCACGAAATGATTTGAGAAGCCAGCAATGAATAAATCACTGCGTTACCGGCTTTAGGTGCAATAAAACTAATTGACGGGACACCGAGGCCGTGTGAGCTCATGCTAATTTAGTGTTTGCTGGCAGAAACTGTTGTGAAACAACTCGATTTCCATCCCACGACCAGGTGTTAGGGGAATCTTTATTTACATTTACATTACTCAAATAATGATTATCAATGTAAAACTTCTGCCTTGGCGGTGCTGTGGCCAAAGCGGAACGAATTCGCGGCCCCCAACGAGTAACTGAAGTAGATTTGCAGTTTCGTGGCTAATTCACTAGTATAGTATTTTCTTGACTGGAAGTTTAGTTTCCACTGAACTTTGGCTGGTTTGTTCGTGACGTCTGATCAGTTTCCGAGCCACTGGTCGGGATAACGAGTCAATCCGGCCGGCCGCGACGGGCCTGATCGGGCTCCGAGCCACTGGCCAGGATAACAAGCGTTTTGTGTTTAGAACTCAGAAAATCACAAGTCTAAACAACACAGATCTAGGTTATCCTGTCTGTATCTCACGGAAAATACTTCGAAATTATCTCCGAACACACCCCAAGCTCCTGTTACGGACCTTATTGGCCTGCCGAACTTTGTACATGTAGGCTACGGTGTGTCCAAATACCAATAAATCCCGTAACAGTGAAATATAACAATACGTTTTTGTAAGAACTCGAAGCGATAAGCTGACACCAGTAATCCGTGTTGTGAACTGCTGAACAGAATGCATGTGAAACCGATGACGTAATTGGATAATTTCAACACCTCCGTCTGCCGTCAGGTGTCAGGTAACGCAACCGCACGTGTCGTTATGGAGTAGAACTACTCGATCTCAATTGATACAAATTAAGTTGTCTTTTGGGTGGCATGCTCCTTTAAATTCACTTTTGTTGCTCTTTCTAGTGAGTGGAATGTTGGGAAAATGAGCACTGTTTAAATCTTTGCCAGTTGTAGTGAATACAGTGGGCTCTTGGGAACGTCTTGTCTATTTAATAACAATGTTTTACATGGAATGCTTGGATATGCAAAATTTCACTGGTTACCTGATCCTTTAATAGTCGTAGTCCCGTTCTTGGCAAAGACGATCGTTTTTTCTTGTAAGGAGTTATTGCAATCCAGGTAAATTCCACCTTAGTTCGATTTTGAGCATATTTTATCGAAGATCGTGCGCCCTTTCTCAGCAATGACACTTGTTGGTTGTGTTTTGTGATAGTGGAACGTTAGTGATCAAATTTGACATTTGTTTCTCTTAACATTAATCGACCACCAAAGTTTGAAAGGAACGCTTGTTACTTGCACAAATTTAAATGGATAATCTCTCAATCGCAAAGCATGTCTTTTCAACCACTTTCGTATAAATCACGACTTATTTCTCATTAATTTTGTTTTTGATTGCAGAGTAAATAAATTTCTGAAACTACTTCAAACTGCACAGTTTATGAATTTGATTTTAGCTTGTTAATAATGTATGCACAGGGTGGTCTTTGCTAAAGTTAGCGGTCTATTTCATTAAAAGAATTTTAATTCCGAAATTTAGTCTCCCGCTCCCAAGCTAAAGTTAGCGCATCACAGAAGTAAGAATTAATTAATATAAAATGTCCCAGTAATTAGTAGTAATGAGTGTATTCTAAGATATTTTGTTCTTTTCCTGAAGCGGGTTTTGATTATTTTTCGGAAATAGTTATGCGGAGCCTAATACCAGATTTTTGACGTAAGCGTTCAGTCCCTTTTCAAGAAACAGAGAGTCCAGGCATCCTTAATACACACACACACACACACACACACACACACACACACACACACACACATATATATATCTATATATATATATTTCACCCCTCCCGGCAATAGGTACAGACAGCTACCCGTCATGGTGTTCATACATGGAGGAGGTTACATCGCTGGTTCCAAAAACACGTATCTTGGCAATGGCTTGGTCCAGAGAGAGGTTATTTTGGTCGTAATAAACTATCGACTGGGTCCATTTGGGTTTTTGGCTACTGGTATGTATTGTTCATGGCTGTACTTGTAAGCATATGATTGCCTTTGTTCTGTAAGGTTTCCAGTTACAAGAAATAGAAAAAGTCAACATTTTTTAAAATGTCTCCTGTCAACTTTGTTACCAAGAGTGACAGCCCTGTGCATGCTTCATTTAGTTCCCAATCACGTGCTTTTAGGGAGAGCATGAAAATCGGATTAGCCTTTTTAAGCAATCGACTTCAGGTTCCGGTGACTGATCAAATGAAATGAAGATTTCAAAACTTAGTATTTTTATTAGCGTGTTTGACAGTTCGAAAACCGGTCTGTCATACCTGTTTCCCAGATTCCAGTAAACTTATCTCAATCGCGGCAGCTGTACACATGCGTAATTACGTAGAGCACCAGTTCAAAAACGAGGCGGTACTAGGTCTTCACAAACAACAGAGAGTAATATTTTTACATCGTTCTGAACACGTATCAACCAATATTATTTCACAGTTATATTCCTAACAGGAGACAAGGCTTCAATAGGTAATTACGGTCTAATGGATCAACATGTGGCTCTGAAGTGGGTGAAGGAAAACATTGGGCACTTTGGAGGTGATCCTGATGAAGTTACTATATTTGGAGAATCAGCTGGAGCCGGAAGTGTTATGTTCCAAGTCATTGCACCCATCAATAGAGGAATATTTAAACGAGCCATTCTTGAGAGTGGTGGCACCGAATGCCCATGGTCACTCGTCAACAACGAAACAGCCCTTGCAAACATGAAAAAGCTGGCGGCTAAATTGAACTGTTCCTCAAGAAGCACTCACATGATGGTGAATTGCCTGAAGCGAATTGACGCCATGGATGTCATTATGGTGACTGCGGGAGACTTTCTGAACCCTGATAATATGAGCCCTGTCGTAGATGGTCATTTCATTACAAAATCACCGGAGCAGATGTACAAAGATGGCGTAGCAAGAAATATAACCGTTATGTCGGGACGAACGAGGCACGAGGGTTACATGTATATTACTTACCCAGAACAAGTACTACAAGAAACTCGTATGGAGGATAAAAGTCCGTCCTTTGCCAAAGCATTCGACTTCTATTACTCTGATGTCATTAAGACTGTTAAAAGTGGACTTAAAGACAAGGAGAGCATATTGCAATTTACCGACTTTGTGACAGACTCTCAATTTTCGCATTGCATTGAGAAAGACGCCAATCTACATGTTAGGTAAGAAAACGACTATGGTTGTGAAGAGATATCTTAGTAATGACCAACTGAAATGAAAATTAAATTAGCTGTTAGCACTTGGAGAGGATTATCATTTATTTATTTCAAGGTGAGATATATAAAAGTAAAGGTTAGCGACAAATCAAAGTGACCGGAAGAGAATATTCTACAGTATGTTCTCAACCAACTTTATTCTGCTCGTCGACAAGTTTGTCCATTAGATACATGCAGATGATTTTCAGAAGACATTTGAAACTGCGTAGGATGAGTTGATACGGCAGTTTCTCTTCTGGAAGTTGAACAGTCCGTAACATTTCTTTGAAGATGCACTAAGTAGTTCCTTGACATGTGGAGTTCGTTCCGCAGACCAAAGTATTCCGCCATAGAGCGAGATAACGCAAGACCGTGTAAAAGTAGATGGGTGGAAAGCAATTCACTCGCGCACTAGCTGAATGTAACTTACATTCTAGCAAAACAACAATTGGTCTGCGAGGGTAGACTGGCGAATTATGAGACAAAAACCATGAATTAGGGGTTAGAATTCGCTGCCTTCCTTCCATAAGCTTAGATTTCTTTCCGCAAGACAATGCCATGCATGAGTTTGTTTAAAATTGTCAAATTCGTCGAATCGCTGACACCCGGGTAGTTGTTACGACACTCCCTTCAAACTATTATGGCCTGCACCAAAACGACTTACTTAATTTTAAGAAAGAGATAAGCGATCGGCACTTCAATTTGAAGTCGTCGAAAACTCGTGCCCTTATTTGGAATGTGATAATTGAAATGAGATGCTTATCGCTGAGCATTAGTATGGAGCATGGAACAGTTTGGGTTTTTTTAACCTCATATTATCTCTCGAGGGGTTTCATAGATGTACATGTCCGAACTTCAATCATACCAGCAAAGAAATTTATTTCATCAAAATACTTGTCAGAAACACGGCCTCAGCCTAGCGTGACCCAACAGCCGTACGCTACTTCAGTTTTAAATTCTTTGTCTACCTCTTGATGTACAGTTATCTCTTGTTTAAGCCTGTTGTCACTGGGAGTATCTTAGTTTGTATTCTCCTTTTTTTAGAGTTACGTGACTTGTAGTTATGATCAGAGTTCGCACACGCACAGATATGATACACCTCCAAGGAACACATTAAGGTAGCAAAAATAACTGAGGTGTTCCTGATGACGCAATAATGTCTGATTTTGAAAGTAAGCCAAAGCCTATCGCATGTCGATTTCATTCTCTATGGCGTACGTCTACTTGATGCCGGAACTTCACTGGGTGGATTTCTAATTTACATTATCTTTTGTTTCAGCAACGGAGGCAAATTATACATGTTCATCTTTAACTTCCATGCTGGTATATCTCTCTTTACGAATTCCACAACCCCGGACTTCATATACGGATCGCATGGTGACGAGCTGGCGTACGTGTTCGGCAGTGCGTGCGTAAGCATGCCAGAGTTTGAATCAGTGACATCATTTTCCGGAAAGACCAAAAGCGATATCACCATGTGCCATGCAATGATGGACATGTGGACTAACTTTGCCTACACCGGGTAAGATATCCATAAGATCCGCCATCTGCACAAAAACAGTTTTGGTTTAGGCCACTCACTATTGTAAAACAGGAGCTCTTGTTACTGAGATAGATTAGAATCTGACAAATGAACAAGTTGTGGCCAGTTTTGCGTTAAGAGTTTTAAATCAAAATTTAGAGCGGCATTTAACTGTGGATAAATCCACTATCCGTAATCTCGGGTAAGTTACCTTGCAACTGTTCTGAACTGGTGTCTTATTCAAAAATAAGTGGGATAATCCAGGTTAACGAGTCTGGTGACAACGAATAACAAATAACTAGGCGTGTCTTCTTCTTCTCGTCCAAAAACTACTTAAGCAAGCTGAGACATTGCAGTGTTATAACGGAAGTCTGATGAAATTGAAGTTAAGTTAGAACTGATGGGGATTATAGCAGTTTTAACTTTTCGCTGAAAAATTAAAGCTGTTGACAGTTTCTCCTTAACTTTGTATTAACTTTCCTTCGTCATTGATTGCTTCAGTTTGCAGGGCGTGTAAAACAAATATCAGAAGTAACATATGCTTGCATTTGAACATTTCTCATCAATCGTTTATTGTTTGTACGTTTCAGACATCCTTTTATGGGCAGACGACATTTCAATTTGCATTGGCCTCAGTACAAAATGGATAAACGATACATCTTCAATATCAACGAAAATCTGACCATGTCATCTGGCGACGACCTCATAGTTTCACCCCATGGCAATCCAGAGCTGTTCCGTCCCAAGAAGATCGAGTTCTGGAATAAGTTAGCACCGAAACTCAAGAAAATCGACATGCCCATGCCATGCAATGCGACAACTAATGGGATGACCTAGTTAACCGAGGTGGTGTATTCCTTGCATTGAAGGAACAATATTTGGCTATGCACCCATGACATATTCGTCTGATAGATATGAATATTCTTTGAAGAAAAAGAATTTTATAAGTGGAATATTTTCTTCTTTTTGCAATCCACTGAGAAACAAGTAGTAAACTTGTTGAAGATAAGATTTTTAAGAACGCAACATCAAATTTAATTTCATACTAATTTTTTCCATCAACTCATGCTGCGCCATAGGATTTCATTTTTATGGTAGAGTCGATACTTACGTTATGTATGACCATGTCTGGGTTCACAGCATTTTTTAATGCTGCAGATATTCTAGAATACAGTGGAATGTAACTTTGAACCTGAGTCTTCAATACAAAAGCAAAAAAGTCAAATTCAAAATTGCATATTTACAAGTTTCAATTTCAGCGTCAATTCTTTAATGCACATATACAAGCCCCTATCGTAACATCTAACTTTTGGTTTGCACCGCTTCATGTCATTAGAATCTCCTGTTCTAACAAGTGTATCGTTTTCTTCAAAGGAAAATGCCACCCGATTTAATTAGTCTTTTATACCCTGTCAATCGGTCTATATCCACATCGCCTCGTTACCTTGCTGAGAGGTGTTGCGTTAACCTGTAAGGAAGGTGAGAAGCGACGTCAGTGCTTAATCTGCAGAGTGAATGCCGCTAAATTGCGGTGCATCGTTCCCGCTTGTCCGAACAATGAAGCTGCGAGGAAAGCGGTTATATCGTTTTGTCGACTTCCTCCAGAGCCCGAAATGCTTAAGAAGTGGCTTGGGGGTAGTGAAAACTGAATGAAAAGTATGCTGTGAATAGCAAGTACGTTATGAGGCCGTGAAACAGCTCCGTGTCTGTGGCCGGCATTTCGTCGACACTGATTTCCGTCTGACGAATGCCGGCTTGTTCCAAAGAAATATCCATACGTTCCGTTGCCTGTGCATGTTCACGGCGCCTCTTCAGTATTTCTTGATCAGTGTATTCTGCTTCGTCGTATGAGCTCTCGTGTCTAACTCGGGATTGCCAGTTGCCACGTTGACTTACGTTTATTCTTCTGCGTTCTGTTTCATAATGAATTATTCTCAGTCGAACCAGTGTTTCTGAAACAAATTCTGCCTCATTAGATACAATTTGTAATGCTTTTGGAGTATTCATGAGTGCAAATTTTTGAGAAGCCAGCAATGAATAAACCACTGCGTTACCAGATTTAGATGCAATAAAGGTAATTGACCAGGCACCGCGGCCGTGTGATTGCAGTACGTTTCGTGTTGATTGGATACGAATAAAGAAACAAAAATATTACAAAAACAAAAAGATATTCATGGAAAGGAGATTTTTCATTTCACCAAGTAATAAGGATTTTTTGTCTTTTCTCTACGCCTGCTTTACTATTACTGATTAAGTAGTTGTTCAGACCATGTGGCTGATGAGGCGTACATGAGTCATGGATCGTCTGATTCTAGACCAGTCTGCGTTCTTTTTAAAAACAAGCTGTCATGATACAAACCGTAATTTTGTGATGATGAACTTCACTATAGACCTTATTCACGCAGTCGCCATTTCAGTAGTTAGCCTCTTTTTAGGTTCAAAGGCATAAATACTAGAAAGCACGCCAAAAAATCACGCTTTGCGCTGTGATTAAGCTCTGAATGCATCGTTTTTAAGACCTATAACGAGGCTTACTTTAAAATGGCGACTGCGTGTATAATTTGTAAGCAAGTAAATGGGCTTCTGATTAATTCATATGCTCCAAATTATAACACTTCATCGTTGCTCAAAACAATCGATGATATTCCTTAAGTGACAGATATAGTTCATGCGATATGTGGGGACCAGCTCAGAAGTTTGAGAAAGATTGGTAAACTATATGCGACTCAACAACACACAGGGCGAGGTAATTAAAATGACTTCGCCCCTGGTTTATACCTCTCCTCTACATTCATTTTAGTATATCCCTGATGTCTCCACCATCCTGCTGAAAAGAATACTTTCTGGAAGAAAACTAGTCATGGAGATTCAATAATTCCCTTTAGTATATTGCTGGTGTTAACTTTGTAGAGAAAACCATTATCAGCGTTAATGAGCAAAATGCAACTGTGCTTTGAAACAACGATGATCTATTGGCTATTTCAATTTAATTTCGTGTGAAGAAATTGGCCCAACGTTACAAAAATGACTGTTTAGAAAAAGAATTGTGTTTTCTAGTGAAATTAACTAAAAACAGACATTGCAAAAATTCTCAAACAAACCTAAAAAGAGTCTGATCTCCAGTTTTGAGATACGATAATCCGAAGTTAGCCAAATTTTAGCATGTTGGGGTCCTACACATAACCTTAATGTGAGATTGTTTCACAAACAAATTGATAAACGAACATTTTGGAACACGTATGTGTATATTATTATTTTATGATTAACTGTGCTAAATTAAGGAATTCGTTGAGCCTATAAAACGTTGTTCATACTTTCCAATAGAAATCTCTCACAACCGTATTTTACACGTGTTGGGTGTTCGATAGAGAATGCACTCGAACACAATTACGGAGAGGGTGTAATCGGAAACCTGTTTGTACAACTCCATGGAAGTGTATATTCTGCTTTTTGCCGTTGCCACATTCGATTCCAATAGCAGGAGAACGTTTCTGTCTGTTGAAAGTGATAACGACAGACAACAGAGCCCTCTTCCAACTCTTGAATTAGCTTTTCAGATGAAAAGGCTAGAGGTCAGTCATCAGCCAAGATAGTCATCAAGTCAATTGCAAAATGGATATTTTTGTGGTTTGATTTTGTGGTTAGATATAAAACGTTTGGTTAGAAAAGTTGAGTTATTAATGATGAAGCAATTAACGTACCCTTTAATGTCCAGGGTAGTTTATTAACGAACGGAGACTTTCTTAGCACTTCAGTCTGTTGTAAATCCCTGACAAACATCTGGTTCTTGACTGGTCAATTAGTGATGAGGCCGACCGGTTTGTTTAAACCTGTTGAGCTTCATAATTCAGATGATAAACGCCGGGACAGAAAAGTTACCATTTCTCACTGCACATGTCACTCACCATATATGTTTTGTTTTGGTTACAGTGCAATTGAACACAGCTGTGCACTATGGCTAAATTATGTTGATAGAGAAAGGTACATGTAGACATGCTCTTGTGGACCAAAAATACAGTGTGTGTTGTTTCTGTGTGTCATTAATTGCAGATTGATACCATTTCACATGTGTTTTTAAAAAGTACTGTGAGAGCTTCATTTATGGTGCTGGCGTGAACCAAATTAACATGAATTTGTAAAGCTAATGAAAATGTCGGAGACTATTGCTCAGATTAATCTAATGAAATTTGTATTTCACGCCACTACCCTCAGAGTTATCCTGTAAATTTGTAACATGTGGGCCAAGACCTTTTAGGAGTAAAAAGAAACGCCAGTATATCACCATCTATTTCATTTCAACATTTAATAATGTTGAATCCAATAGATGATGATATAGTAGCATTTGGTTTTCCTTTGTTTTTGTGATGTTCCTTGACGGATTTAAATGAAATTCGGTAAATGATATATATTTGTTTTTGGATAGATTCGGCGTATTTTGCGCCATCTCGAAGCCAAAGTTTTGATGACACAAATAATAGGCGGACTTAGGGGGGTCAGCCCCCCTGGCAGTCGCAAAAAAAATAAAACTGCAAGAGCGCCATCGTTTTCGTTTTTTATTCCTCCATTTGGTAAAACGTCTGCATACCCAGAAATGAGAGTCCCCTAGATTGTAGCCTGGACGCACGCATGCAATCGTACTTTCCGCGATTACCGAACACGAAATGGTGGGTCCCCCCATATGATATCCTATATCCGCCACTGCAAATAAGCAGTCATGGAAGTGCACCATTTGTGGTGCATTTATGGGCGCATTTCAGAGCTCCGCGTTGCTCTTGTCTTTTCTTAGATTGATCTTGGAAAGGGGAGAATTGCCATCGCGCTTCAACCAATATTTGTCTAGTTTATCCAACTTTATCCCGTCGAGTTGAGGCCCTCAGCACAGCAGTAATACGTCGTTGGTATTGGGAGGACGAATAGAGTACTGCAGCCGAGAACAACTTGTTAATAATATGGCAACAACAAAGTGAATGTAATTTTCCAATGGCGTGTGTGAGGATATAAATAATGCTTGTGAGATATTGGAACACAGTGAGATTTAAGCGTCGTTGAGTAATATAGAACGGCCCTATGGTCGGTAAAATATGAGATCTGAGCTCACGTTATTACAGAAAAATCCAATCTCTATTCAGAATGTGCTTTTAAGAAGTATTTTTGAGTGGAGTCATGATATATTGTCGATTTCTACGACATGTTGTTTGACAGTTGTTGGTGAGCCGACTCGTAGACGAGCCTGTCTCGCCATCTGGTGGCTGTCGAAGTGTAATATCTCTTGCACCCAAATGACTTGGAGATAATTATTAAACAATATTGAAATTACGCTTAAGACTTTGAATATGATTAACAAACTACGAAAGGCCAATTTGGTTTTAACAAGAGACCATTTTTATTTTTATAAGAGATTTTTTATCGATTTCTCAATCTGCCTGCCAGCACTCGAAAATTTTTGTATTCGTTTTGTGCGAGACAATTCGATTGTTGACTAGTATCACACATCAATATACACGATTGTACTTTTGTTTAAGTACCCATGTCCTTTATCATTTCAGTAAGTACACATCGTGAGTTGAGTTGAAGTGGCAGTGGTTATTGTTTAAAAGCTCGTGCAACTGTATACTGTCGCTTTTACAGTGCAAAAAGGCGTTGTGGTGTGTACAAACATTTCTGTTGATTCAGTAAGCGCCTCCCACCAAGACCAATGTTTGTATCTTGTTTTTTTGTCATCGCGATATTTATGTGTTCGTGCCAAGGCAACGTTATGAAGGTAGAACATTTCAGGAAACTTCACGGTTCCGATAATTTAGGAAATGCTCAGGTGTTCCGCACTTATTCAGTTACGACGTTATCAGAATGTGCGCTAGGCTGCATATCTGAAGATTGTAAGTCGTTCAGTTGTGATGGCCATGAAAAGATTTGCGAGCTATGCTCATCAGTAGCCAATTCGACGTCACAGTCGTCTCGGCGCACCGGTTTTAGTCATTGGCGAGTTGCTGCGGTTAATGAAGGATTGGTCGAAGAATCACATATGCTGACTTCAAACAACACCTCAGTGTGGATAAGCGATGGCACTTCTCAGTCAACACCTATCATTTCTACGACGACAATCGATACTGTTCCCACCACTACTGACCTAATGACAAGAATCGCTGCGTATGCGACTGTTGAGCCTGCAACAACAGCCAATAAGTCTACCGACACTAAACCAAGAACTGCTTCTGAGACGACGCCTGCTGAACCTGCACTAACCATCGCTAAATCGTCTATTTCTCAGTGGACAACCTTTTATGGTTATGCTTCTACTGATCAACCAACACCAACTACCACTGAGTCGACAACTTCTTCTGATGACTCATCTGACGAGACGATACAAACCACCGTCGTAGCGACGTCATCAAAAACTTCCTCTCAAACTACGTCTACTGAGGTGATAACAACCATCACAGAAACTCCACTTTCAAAAGCTGACCCGGATTTACTCGAGAATCTCAACTGACACCCGTGAGCTGAGGTTCCTTAATTGGGAGTGAATTCAAGGGACGAGCTACTTGGATGGGTAACTTTTTCACGGTCAGAAAGGATTGTTTTTCGGATAAAATTCCGTACGCAATTGTTTACGTTTGGGTTGCAAGAGATTTGTGTTTTTTCGTATATTTCAAATTGTATTTAAAGGAATGAAATCCAAAGAGATGTCACTCTGTTTAAATGCATTACATTAACTTTTCTGACTTATTTGAACTCTCTAGTAAAAGTCTGTGTTGGGAAAAACTACATAAGACTTTTTCATTTCCAACAAGTGGGCTCTTAATAGTACTTAGATCTACCATAGGGAAGATTTTCATCTTGCCGACTCTCGAAAATAGTGGACAGGTATCTCTTAATTTCTTAGCAGCACTTGTGTAAGATATAGTCGTGTTTCCCTCGGAGGAAAAAGCGTCTGTGTGCGTGATTTTTGGAGTGGACGCATTATTAGTTATTCTGTAGTCATTTTAAGGTTATGTAGAACAATCCCCATTGTTGCGTTGAAATATCTGGATAAAAGTAAGCAGTATTATTAAGTGGTGGTTGTGTGCAGCAATCACTGTTTGTGACACCATGAGACTGATGGAGACTAAGCTAAGTGCCCATTCTTTTAGACATTCGGTGCGAAATGTACTCCATTTTAGTTCTACTAACCCAAAAATGAACGCTTTTGTGGGGATTAAAATCGGGAAAGGTATCTTCATTTCGTACGGCCATCAAAAAAACCATCTTCTTCATCCAGTATGTATGCCATCTCCCGGAGGAAAGTCCAATGTCTTTATGCAATCATGGGTATTATATATTGTTCATTTTAGCCCTCCCTAGAAGTTAATGGGTGTTTTGATAGAGTTATCATTTTGATATGCATGTATGTGCATGTAAAAATTGCATTAGTTTGCGCTTACTCTTTATTATCTCTTTTTGATCGTATTGATAAATCTGTTCATTCTTTCAAAGCCAGAGTTCTAAGTAGGATGTTGGGTGCAGATTGTGAAAACATGAATAGTTTTTTGTTATCTTTAAATGTACAAAAGGTACATACAAAGCGCTGTTTGTTCTATTTAAACAACATCAAAACACGCAACAGGATTATCAAAATCATTTGATTTCAACAAAGAAATCCGAAAACGTGCTTGCTTGAAAATACTGCGAATGAACTCACTTGTCGCCTTTGCTCGAGTTGCCAGTTCAGTGGTCGCCCTCTCGTGGCAACTACATGTAGGTCGGTTAAGGCTCTCGTGTGCGGTGACCGTAAATAACCTATTCAACTAGAGGCTTTTGTTGCCTATTCTTTATACTGGAACTGGGACTGAAAAGGTGTTCGTCATGAAAGGTTTAAACACTGACATCTAGTGATATACAAGTATGCTTAAGTAAACGGAGTGAATAAAGCGATTTCGCAATTCTTTGTACTGGTTCTTTAAAAGATAGACGACGTGACTGTCTCGACGCACATGCCTTCGCGAAAGTATTAGTGTGCACTAGCTGTATAACGACGTACAGGATGAGAATTATAGTATTTTTCGTGTCTTGTGCAGTCTTGTTTGTCGGAGTGTTAGGCGTAGACTCGGTAGTAAACGTGAAGGGTGGAAAATTGAAAGGTGAGTGGTCTCAGGCGGATGGAGTAACTCGTTTTTTGGGTGTTCCTTATGCTTTACCACCAGTAGGGGAGCGCAGGTTTGCCCCTCCCCAGATGATGCAAAGTTGGGACGTGGAGAAGGATTGCACATCATACAAACCCTCATGCCCTCAGCCATTGGAGATGTTGAATGATTCGCGATCGGGTTATTTAAGAACATACAACGTTTCATTTGACTTACCGAAGACTAATGAAGATTGCTTGTACTTGAACATTTTTGTTCCTGGTGAGGTTCAAGGTAACAAATCTTTGCCAGTTATGGTTCATTTCCAAGACGGTGGATTTCAAGTCGCGCTTTCCGACGTGTTCGACGGTTCCAGCCTTGCACGGGAAGGTGACGTCATAGTTGTAACTTTCAGTTCCCGACTTGGTGCTCTTGGTTTCTATGGAGGGCACAATTTGGGACTTTGGGACCAGATCAACGTTTTGAAGTGGATGCATCACAACATTGGCGCGTTTGGTGGTGATGCAGACAGGGTGACTTTGTTTGGAGTTGGATCAGGTGCATTCGCCGTTGGTCTCCATGTTCTATCCGCGGAGAGTAGAGGGTTGTTCAAAAGGGCCATCTCTCAAGGTACATCTGCCTACGATACAACCTTATTAAACTCAAATCCAGCTACTGCAAATTCTGCTTTCAACAAAGCAGTGAAGTGTGAACTCAAGGACATGAATGAACAGATGAAATGTTTGAGGTCGCTGAAGGTTGAGGACATTCTTGATGTACAGGCAAAACTTGCATACCAGTACCTTAATTTCATGCCGGCAGTTGATGGCAAAATACTACAAGACACACCAACCAAGATATTGGAAACGATGAAATTCAATGACGTGGACTACATGTTAGGTGTCAACAGCAACGGGGGATCTGCTGGTGTTTTTGACTTCTTCGCCCGTCTAAACACGGGTGCTGACGAAAATTATTTCAAGTCGTTCATAGACGCTGCTGCCTACATTGCATCACCGACAAATTTCGCCGCTGCAAAGGCAGCTTTGTCCTATGAATACATGCCAATGATGAAAGACAGTATGAACAGCAAGCAGTGGTTTCAAAAATCATTGGACTTTTCTAGAGATGGTTACTTAAGTCAGATCAGAGGAGCTCAGTTGATACACGCCGGGGCTGGGTTACACGTTTATGCCTACTATTTTGACCAGTCTCCGCCGGTTTTAAGTGGCGTCCCAGTCGACGTGTTGGGTGTACCTGCGGGTGTGGAGGAGTTGTTCCTATTTGGAGGAGTACGTCATGAGTTCAGTAAACGACTGATGAAAACCTGGGCAAGTTTTGCTAAATCAGGGTATGTACGGTACACAACCAGACAAGTTCTTTTCGTTATTGGTTATTGTAGCCAAAATTCATAGACGCACTTTATCATGAGAATTCTTGAATGGCTTTCGTCAATCCTCAGCAGTAGACAGAAAACGTCCTTAAGTTTTCTTCATTTCCAATTTTCCAATTCTTAAGTCAAACACAATGAGTTTTGCAATTTTTGCATTTTCTTTTTGCAGCAAATTTGTCAAAGTTTTTATGGTGTCAGTTTCATAGAAAGTAACTTTGTCTGTAATTGTGACTAAAACTTTCTAAATAATTTTTTTTCTCCAATAGTTGATGCATTGCGTATTAAAAATATTCTGTAAAAATTATTTTGAGTAACTTAAAGATATATTTATAAAGATCATAAACTTTGGCCACTGAGATGAGATACCTATTGCTAATCTGGAAAAGATGCTCAAACGGACACATATTTTTGCGAATGAATACTTTTCTTGGAGTGAGCAACTGCTCTTGAAAATTCATGTTAATGACAGTGTATAAACAGGTGGTGACTAATTAAAATTATGGTTTTCAGCAAGCCCTTTTTAGAACTTAGTGACGGCACTACATTAGGCTGGCCACACTTTAACGCGACGAACCAGAAAATAGTACTTTTGCGAGCCGACGTTACTAAGGCAAACGCTGTGATGGATTCTTTGCCAGACGATTTGGAACGAAAGGTTTCTTTCTGGGTTGAATTTCTACCCCAAATAACATCTCAAAGACACGGGTGCCGCAACGAGACATCTTCAACTATGGAGCACGAACACCCTATGATTCGTCTCAAGCAAGGTCACGTCCTTGGACGAAGTAGGAAAGTTGCAGGTAATTTGGTAGATTTGCGCTTTTGGTTGCTCGCCTGCTATACACCCTCGGGGGTTGGCTAAGTGAAGTACACTGTAACCTCCGGGGTGTAAATTGTTTGTTATCGAACTTCACCGTTATAGCTCCGCAGGCAGTCTTGTGTTCCTCCTGCTGTGGGTGCTTTTCTTATCACGAAAAATACACATTTGCGTGAATAAGAATATATTTGACGGGTGCAGAAATAACACTTCCTGAAGGTGTCTATTGTTATGAAAGTGTGTACACAGAAAGTGGTTGCATAATCAAGACTAAATGAAACTTGCGGGCTCACAATATATATACATATTAAGCTCTACCCACTTTGATGGCCAAATGACCAAATGATACTATGGCTAGCTGATTTCAAAGCATTGTGTGCACGAAACGATGCAAAAAGTGATGAGACATCATTGGTACAAGCCTGACGGAAGATATTGAGAAACGAAACCTGTGCCTTCCGGATGCTTAAAATAAGTCTCATCACCGTTACATTTATGATAAACCACATTCGTTAATCGGTGGTCAGATTTGTTCAGTTCTCTGTGAACACAGTTCTATTTGTTGACCCGTAAGCTCAAAGGCTAGGTTAAGTTCTTGATAAATTGTTCTTAAGACGCTGACGCAGTAAACTCAATGTGTTTAATTGGAATATCAAGTGAGTGCGTGGGGTAATGTCTCATAACATGCTCGTCGTGCCCTGGACAGCTTTTGTTATTCCAGCAATTGAAATGAGTTTTCCACAGTGAATCCCCAAAAAGTTTAATAAATTCCACCGTGTCTTGTTGGAGTCTTTTATCAATATTGGGCCTTTTCCTATTGGCGCTGCCGTTCTTAAGTAATACCAGTAAGAGAATGACTTCTGATTAATCCCGACTCAGAACTGGTGGAAATTCAATTGTAAATAATAAACGATGGAACAAATTCCAGTGTCAGACACTCACATAGTTTGATGTTAGATTTCACTATTTTATTTTAGCATTTTGACACCGGCTAGGAACAAAATTCGCCCGCTTGATCAGTGACAGCCACTGGCTTTCTTGTGGATTCATCTTCGCAGCGGGAATTGTATGGAATTGGATGTATTACTCATCAACTGATAATTCATAACGTTTGCATTTTTTGGAAAAGCATTCGTTCATCTCAATCCAACAATGAATAGAAATTTGCCGTCATTATAATAGCAGGAAAGGTGTTAAAATGCTGTTTATACCTGTAGGTTGAAGCTTTCCGTCCACATTATTGGAGATGTGTAGGTGGGGATGAACGCCGGTTCAGACATGAACGCCAACTGGCAGTTATTTCGAAATTCAGTTTTTCATGTGTGCCACTGCTAGTACCCTTTTGTTTCAAAGAAGAGCGACAATGCATGACCTACAAGATACCTGCTTGCAGTTTGCTGCTAGTTGAACCCCAAGGCATATTTCCGACAAATTTGTGAATTGCTTCATCTTCGGTTGCATGTATGCAACACATGGCTACAGCCATTTCATATTTATCGCAGGTTTGTAATAGAAATATCAATTAATCATTGTCAGTTCCATAAATCAATTTACATTTCCCACACAATAAACAGTAGATGTGCTTGTGCAATTCAGGAAACCACTTTCCATACGAAGAATACCTGGATATCCCATATGCAGCGCCACCTGTGGGAGACTTACGATTCCATCCTCCAAGGCCCCATCAAGGCTGGAAGGGCATTCTAAATAGAACAAGGGAGACAACTGGGGTGAAGATGTGCCTACAAGCAACCTTTTCAAAGCTTCCGTTTGAGGTCATGGATGAAGACTGCTTAACGTTAGACATTTACCTGCCATACGGAATTTCAAAAATCAGGTAATTCACGTTCAGGGCCTAGTGCTGTGTGTTATAATGTACATATACCTAGAGATATGACATGGAAGGTGTTAATAATTGACTTGAAAACTGATGACGATTAAACCTTATCTCCAGCCTGCGCAAATCCATTGCCAGAATTTTTTTACTTTGCTTGACGTTTACCGATTGCCGATTTCTTGACGATGTGTCCGGTCGACTGTCAAGATACAGTAACTGATGCAATTGTGTTTCAATCGGAAACTCATGGGATTCATGTTGGCAACTCTATGTGATCAACCATCGAACTTTTTCTGTGTTGAGAAAGAAAGGAAAATTACTTACTAATGCCGGGCTTCTTATTTTTGTTATATTTGGAGTTGTGAATATACTTTGTTTTCCGAATTTTGAATACTAGTAAATGGTTTTATTGGGGTCAATGAGTGTTTGATGTATTCATTTCGCAAGGTAGAGAAGTTAAGAAAAATTCAGCCGACTTGGCACTGATGCACACTCTCTGTATAGACTCTATGTCTTGTCGCATAAGGTCAATTAAACAATATTCAATATTTGCTCTAGAGTCACATAACTGGTTGTGTTTGGTGCCTGATCATCAGGCGAAATGGATTTACATAGCACCCCAATCGTCATTTTATGCACCCATATGTTTAAATGTGGGTGCGTATCGTCGTCATTTTTTTCCGGGGCGTCCGGTGTTTGGCGTCCACGGCTGTTTCTGTAAACCCCTTGAAGGTTCTTCATGAGATTTGGCACACGTGTTCTTATGAAGCTGACAACAGAGGATTGCGGGTTGAACACTAATCCAATTACTAGCCCTCTAATAGCAAATTTTCACGTTTGCCTCTATAACTGGAGTTCCTAGTTGGTTGTTCATGAAATATGGCAAATAAATTTCTAATAATGAGGTGTCGACGCTTTGCCGTCTTAGATCGGATATGACGTATTTGCGTCTTCTTGTGGAAATTTTAAATTTTTAGTACGGTTTTGACCCCCGCCTCTCCTTCCGTCAAGCCGATCAAAAAATTACTGTCAAAAGTGACAGCTGTGTCCCTGATGGTAAAACGGCTGATGACAAAGATTTTCGGATGGGTTCGACTACTCTGGCGACCCCTAGTGGCAATTCTGTTTTTTTTGGTGTGTCTGGGGCAGTACCTCATTAACTCTTTGGAGGATCTTTGTGAAATTTGACAGATGCTCCTATTGAGATCCTAACGGATGACGAAAAATTCATACCAATTCAGACTGCAAGTGTCTAGTGGCAATTTTATCCATTCCATTTTCGGAAGTATTCAATGTATTCTGCGCCGCCTACTGGTTATGATTTCGACTTCGTTTTAGCGTGCGCCTCTTTATCCGCTCAAAGGGTGATTACGAGTCGTAGCAGTTGTAATCCTGCTGACGAGAGCATGGCTGACAATCTCCGATGGGTTTTACACCTGTGGCGACCTCTGTCGATAATCTTGTATTTATGGCTGTAGCTCCTGATTCCTTTGCAGGATGCTTGTGAAAGTTTGATATGTTTTCCATTACTTTTTTGATGGCTCTGACTGCCACTGTNCCGGTTTCTCTATGTGTCCAGAGTTCTTTGATGCTTTTTTCATGAAATTCGGCAGACAAGTTGCTATTTCTTATATGAAGTTGGCAGCACCTGTCCAATTTAGGATGAAGTCAGGCATTGAAAACACTAAAATCATCACCACTAGAAACACACAGATTGCGGCACATTTCAATGCTCCGCGTTCTGTTGTTGCTTTTGACAAATTCGTCGTTGATTTTTATCAAAATGACTTGCCTGGTTTTGATGGTCGGTAACATAGGTATATTGTTGGATACACGTCAGAGACATCAGATAACCAGATTTAATATTTAAGTGGTCAGTCTCATAGCATTAATGCAACTAATCAGCATCTACGCAAGTAAATGGCATTTCAACGCATTGTGTTGCTCTTGTATCAAATTTCTTTGCAGCAATTTCCGTGACTAGCAAGATTTTATTCGCCGATTACTGAAAATGTTCGTGTAGCACTGCACCCCGTGATGTACGTTTTAAAGTCACTTTTGCTGCTCTTTGCAGTGAGTGGAATGTTGGGAAAATGAGCACCTTTAAATCTTTGCCAGTTGTAGTGTATACAGTGGGCTCTTGGGAACGTCTTGTCTATTTAATAACAATGTTTTACATGGAATGCTTGGATATGCAAAATTTCACTGGTTACCTGATCCTTTAATAGTCCTAGTCCCGTTCTTGGCTAAGACGGTCGTTTCAACATGATAAAAAATCAACTGTGTTTTTTATTGTAAGGAGTTATTGCAATCCAGGTAAATTCCACCTTAGTTCCATTTATAGCACATTTTATCGAAGATCGTGTGCCCTATCTCAGCAATGACACTTGTTGGCGACGCTGCCTTTTGTGACAATGGAACTTTACTGATCAAATTTGACATTTGTTTCTTTTTAACACTGATCGACAACCAAAGTTTGAAAGGAACGTTTGTTATTTGCTCAACTTCCAAGGGAAATCCTCTATAACACAAAGCATGTCTTTCATTTGAACCACTTTCGTATAAATAAATCTCTTTAATTTTCTTTTGGGGTTGAATAGAAAGCGAATTTCAGAAACTATTTCAAACAGGACAGTTTATATATTTAATCTTTAGGTCGTTACTAATGCATGCACACGGCCGTCTTTGCTGAGGTCAATGGTCTATTTCATTGAAAGAAGCTCAAGTCCGAAATTTAATTTCCCGCTCCCACAGTAAAGTGTATAGTCATGATATTGTTAGCGCATCACAGACTAGAATTAATTTATACTGATAGTCCCAGCAATTAGTAGTAATGAGTGCATTCTCAGATATTTTGTTCTTTTCCTAACATGAGTTTTGATTATTTTTCGGAAATAGTTATGTGGAGCGTAATACCATATTTCTGAAGTATGCCTCTGAGTCAGGCATCCTTAATATATGTATGTATATATATATATAATTCACCTTCCCGCCAACAGGTACAGACAGCTGCCCGTCATGGTATTCATTCATGGAGGAGAATACAAGGAAGGTTCCAAAAACACATATCTTGGTAACGGCTTGGTCCAGAGAGAGGTTATTTTGGTCGTAATAAACTATCGACTGAGTCCGTTTGGGTTTTTGGCCACCGGTATGTATAGTTCATGGATGTACTAGTAATTATATGACTGTCTTTGTTCTGTAAGGTTTCCAGTTACAAGAAATAAAAAGTCAACATTTTTTTATAAAATGTCCCGCGTCATCTTTGTTACCAAGAGTGACAGCACTGTGCAGGTTTATTTAATGCCCATTCACGTGCTTCTAGCGAGAGCATGAAAACTTGGAGAGCACGGCAACTCAAAAGATCTTCACAAACATCAGAGAGTATACTTTATTGGTACATCGTTCTGATCACTTATCAATCAAAATTATTTCTTGGTTATATTTCCAACAGGTGACAAGGCTTCGATAGGAAATTACGGTCTTATGGATCAACATTTGGCTCTGAAGTGGGTGAAGGAAAACATTGGGCACTTTGGAGGTGATCCTGATGAAGTTACTATATTTGGAGAATCCGCTGGAGCCGGAAGTGTTATGTTCCAAGTCATTGCACCTATCAATAGAGGACTATTTAAACGAGCTATTCCTGAGAGTGGTGGCACCGAATGTCCATGGTCACTCGTCACCAACGAAACGGCCCTTGCAAACACGAAAAAGGTGGCCGCTAAATTGAACTGTTCCTCAACAAGCACTCACATGATGGTCAATTGTCTTAAGCGAATTAACGCCGTGGATCTCATTATGGTGACAGCGGGGGATTTCCTGGACCCTGTCAATATGAAACCTGTCGTAGACGGTCACTTCATTCCAAAATCACCGGAGCAAATGTACAAAGATGGCGTAACTAGAAATATAACCATTATGTCGGGACGCACGAAGCACGAGGGGTACTCGTATATTACTTTCCCAGAAGAAACGCTGCATCAAATTGGAATGGAGGATAAAAGTCCGTCCTTTGCCAAAGCCTTAGACTTCTATTACTCTGATGTCATTAAGGCTGTTAAAAGTGGACTTAAAGACAAGGAGAGCATACTGCAATATACCGACTTTGTGACAGACTCTCAGTTTTCGCATTGCATTGAGAGAGATGCCAGTCTGCATGTTAGGTAAGAAAACGACTATAATTGTGGAGAGATATCTTAATACTGACCAACTGTCATGAAAAACAAATTAGCTGTTAGCATTTGCAGAGGATAAAAGTTTAATTATTCAAAGGTGAGATACAAAGTAGTAAAGGTTAGCGACAAATCAAAGTGACCGGGAGAGAATATTCTCAACCAACTTTATTCTGCTCGTTGACATGTTTGCCCAATAAATTCATGCAGATGTTCTTCAGAAGACATTTGAAACTGCGTGGGACGAGTTGATACGGAAGCTTCTGCTTTAGAAATTGAACACCCTGTAGCCTTTCTTTGGAGATGCAACAAGTAGTACCGTGACATGTGGAGTGCGTTCCGTAGACCATAGTATTCTGCCAGAGAGCGAGATCACGCAAGACCGTGTAAAATTAGAAGGGTGGAAAGCGATTTTCCCACGCACGACGAATCTACTCAAGACCTTTCTAGTGTTACTTGTTGCAAAACCACAATTTGTCTGCGAGAGTAGAATGTCGATTTACGAGACAAAAATCCTGAATAATGGGTTAGAATTCGCTGCCTTCCTTCCTTAAGCTAAGATTTCTTACCGCAAGACAATGCCATGCATGAGTTTGTTTAAAATTGACAAATTGGTCGAATCGCTGACACCCTGGTAGTTGTCACGATACTCCCTTCAAACTGTTGAGACTTGCACCAAAACGACCTAATTCATTTCAAAAAAGAGATGAGGGTCAATTCAATTTGAAGTCGCAGAAAACTCGTGCCCTTGTTTGGAATGTGGTAATTGAATTCAGATGCTCATCGCTGAGCATTGGTATAGAGTATGGAACAATTTGGGTTTTTCCGTAAGCTCATACTATTTCTCGAGGGGTTTCATAGCTGCACATGTCCGAACTTCAATCATACCAGCAAAGGAATTTATTTCGCCAAAATGCTTGTCAGGAACACGGCTTCAGCCTAGCGTGACCCAACAGCCGTACGCTACTTCAGTTTTAAATTCTTTGTCTGCCTCTTGATGTACAGTTGTCTGTTTTTTAAGCCTGTTGTCGCTGAGAGTATATTAGTTTGCATTCTCCTGTTTGAAAGTTACGTGAGTTGCAATTATGACTGAAGTTCGTACACGCACAGGGATGATACACCTCCAAGGAAAACTTTAAGGTAGCGAAAATAACTGAACTGTTATTGATGACGTAATAATGTCTGAACAGATGGAAAGTCGATGCTTGATTAACGTTTTTGAAAGTAAGTCAAAGCCTATCTCATGTCGATTTCATTCTCTATGGCGTACGGCTACTTGATGCCAGAACTTCACTGGGTGGATTTCACATTCATATTGTCTTTTGTTTCAGCAACGGAGGCAAATTGTATATGTTCATCTTTAACTTCCATGCTGGTGTCTCCTTCTTTTCGAATTCCAAAATCCCGGACTTCATATACGGGTCGCATGGTGACGAGCTGGCGTACGTGTTTGGCAACGCCTGTGTAAGAATGCCAGAGGTTGAACCACTGAGATCATTTCCCGGAATGACCAAAAGCGATATCACCATGTGCCATGCAATGATGGACATGTGGACTAACTTTGCCTACACCGGGTAAGATATCCATAAGATCCGCCATCTGCACATCTGGTTTAGTCTCCTCACCATTATAAAACAGAAGCTCTTGTTATTGAGATAGATTAGAATCTGACAACCGAACAAGTTGAGGCCAGTTTTGCGTTAAGGGTAAGTTCTCTTGAGACTGTTCTGAACCGATGTCTTATCAAAACGTAAGTGGGACTATCCAGGTTAACGAGTCTGGTGACAACGAATAACGAATAACTAACTGTGTCTTCTTCTTTCTAAAGCATGCGGAGACATTGCAGTGTTATAACGGAAGTCTGATGAAATTGAAGTTACGTTAGAAATGATGGGGATTTTTTTAGTAGTTTTAACTTTTTGCTAGAAAATTAAAGCTGTTGACGGGTTCACCTTAACTTCATATATCGGTGTCCAAAATTCTTGAAAGGTGTGTCCAAAAGCAGCTTCACCAGTCCCTGGAGCAAAATTCCCTTCTCTCGTCAGCACAGTCTGGTTTCCGCCCCTTGCATTCCACTCTGACTACAAATATTCATGCTACTGAGATTATCTTTAATGATATGTATCAGGGGAGGCTTATTGGTGCTGTCTTAATTGGCCTTAAGAAAGCCTTTGTCACTGTGGACCATGGTATCTTATTACAGAAACTAGTCTTATAGAGTTAATGATAACGAACTCCTTTAGTTTAGAAACCACTTATACGACCGTAAACAGGCCAAAGAATACGGTGGTATTCTTTCTGACTACTCAACCGTATTCACGGGCGTACCCCAGGGTTCCATTCTGGGCCCTCTATTGTTCACTACTTTTATTAACGACCTCCCTACTGTCCTCCACAACCTTGTCCCAGTTTTATATGCTGATGACACAGCAATTATGTCTACAGCTGGATCCGTAAAAGAACTCGAAACTTCTCTCAACAATGAGGAGCCCTTATCCATAATTGGCTGATTCAAAATAAACTCACTCTAAACAATTTAGTAAAACCAAGTCGACGCTGTTGGCAACCCACCAGAAATTAATACAACAAAAACTGTCTCTTAATATCAACGGTTCTCCCATCGAGAATGTTTAAGTACTTGGGCGGCCCAAGTTGGATCTTATTTTAGATCCTAATCTTAAATTTAATATGCACATAGATCATATCACAAAGATATTATCAAAGCAAATAGGTGTACTTAAACGTGTAGGCAAATTTCTTAATATCAGTACTCTTAAGACACTTTACCATTCCATTATTCAGCCTCATATTGATTATTGTTTACTGGTTTGGGGACATACTAGTGACACACTAGTCAGCAAAGTCCAATTAATGCAAAATAGAACCGCCAGGACTATCCTAGGTACTAGAATTAGGGACACCAGGGTCGATGACTTGTCTTCGAAGCTGGGATTTATGAAAGTGAAACAAAGAAAAAATATCTCCCCTTGTTGTATGTACAGATATATCAATGGCTTGGCTCCAGCATATCTCTGCAGAAAATTTAATAGCAGTTAAGCTGTATGTTATACACGTTCTTCTCTTGGTGCAAATGTTTCTTTTAAAAGATTAAAACCGAGACGGGCTAGAGATCTTTTATCTATGCCGTTGCTACAATATGGAATTCTCTTAGCCCAGAAATGAAACGGTTCAATTCAATAAATACTTTTAAACTTAATATTAAGAAGTGGTTGTTTTTTACCTAAACCGTTTTTACCCTACCTGTCTTACTCATGTCATTCTTTTCTCGTTGTCATAAATACTCTAACTGTTTAGAGTCATGTCTTTATTTATTTCAACTCTCTTAGTTAAATTTTCACCATTCTTCGTCATTTATTTATTGTCTTTATTCTCAACCTGTTTTAATAGCGAATGTTCAAATCCGCCATATTTGAATTTGCCGCCGTAGTTGCATTATGGGAAATGAATGCCTCTATCGCTTGAAAACCGATTGTTTACAGTGTTGCCGGGTGTTTTTGTAACGACTGTTCAGCACAGAAGCGATCAATAAAGTTATTTTTTCATTTCATATCAATAAAATAATATTAAACGAATAACTAGAGCAGGAATCATGCAGCTGTATTTTATTATAGAAATGTTTTGGAAATGAATAACGTCACCCGTTACTGCACCCCACCTTCGTCGATTGTGACTCCGGGGCCAGGTCTGCAATCTCCGTACTCAGGATCATACTCATAACCGAGATTTCATACTCAAAATCGGCTCACTGGAATCTCATTTCTAGTAGACTCTAAACGTACTCAAATCTGAGATTCGTACTCGAGTTGCTATAAAACTCTTCAGTTATGATGTGAAATGCAAAAGGACGAAAAGTTGTTCTGATTCAGCGCTCCCTATATTCGCATCGACTACCCTAGCAACTATGTTATCGTCAGCTTTCGCTACAATTCCAAGAGTATAACGTGGAATGCTGATTGTTCTGTAACTGTTTTTCATTTTTTCAGTTTCAATACAATATTCTTCTACCATTTCTCGGTACATGTACATTTGCCAATTATAAAGCTTTACTTCTTGAGTTCCTTATCTCCCGCCGGGAAATGTCTCAAGAAATTTGAAACAGCTTATCAAAGAAAGTCAGTCGGCCGGAGCGGATCAGCCAAAATCTCAGTGTCTGATTTAGTCAGGGGGCATTCTCCCTACACTTGACTCATTTACTCCTAAAATTGTCATGGTCACACCAACGATTGCCGGTATATTGAAATTATCTTTTTCATTAATGCATTGATGAGCCAGTGACCCCGGAACGAGAGTCGGGTTCCATATCACAGGCCTGCAACCAATATTTTAAGGGAGAGTTCGAATTGCACATTTCCTTTGACGGGAGGTCGACTTCCAAAAGTTTTTACCTTAATATATTACCAGCGCCGGTGTTCTCCTCTCTAGTAAGCCGGTTGTCCACATCAGCCCGAAACTCCAGTCGACATTTTTGGGCCGCAGTTGCTTGGTTAGTGGTCAACTTCTGTTCTCTCTTGCATAGAACCCATTGCCGTGTAGGCCAACTTTGATGCTGTATCTAAGCATTTTACCGGGATGTATCAAGTTAGCTGACATTTGGCGCGTGAGTTAAGAACACTACATGTAGTACAGGCATTCAGAGTTCATCAGTGAACAGGACGAGACGTCTACTCATAAATGATCGGCAAACAAAATCGGGAATATCATTCGGGGATTGAGGAATTAGCGATGACTAAAGTATAATGTGAAATCCGACAGGAAAGCAAATTGCTTTTTTAACTTTCCTCGTCTTTAGGACGAACCGTACAAACCGTTGCAAACGCACTTCAATCATGGCAATCCCCTCCCCCACAGCTGCTTTTGACCCTTGTAATGACTGGACGACATGGGATTAGCATTCGCCAGGAATCGTAGTAAGAATTACATTAAAAACTGGTGGCAATGAAGTGCAGTGAGTATGAAGTGTGAGTTTGAGTATGATTCGAGTCTGAGTGCGGAGATTGGAGACCAGGGCCAGGTAAACTATAAGCCCATGTCTTGGACTGTACGAATTTTTAAAAGTGTAATTTTATAAGACACTGAGAATTTGTAACATATTTTTTCTAGTCTTAATAATTGAAAAGTGCACCTAAATGCAATAATTTCTTCCGTATAGTAACTCACGCTGTTGCTAGGAATATATACTTTATCCCAGAATGCAATCGTGAGGAACAGGTGTGGGGCATGCGCATTGAGATTGGCACATTCGCTATTGTGTCTTTGTCACGCATATTTAATTGTTGTTTTATTATTTCATTGTATATTGCTGATTTGTTGTTTGAGGGCCCTCTTGGAATGCAATGTTATCACTGACGAGGTCACCCTCATTTTAAATATCACAATAAATAAATAAATAAATAAATAAATGAAAAATATTAACTTTCCTTCATCATCAGTTTGCAGGGTGTGTAAAACAAACATCAGACGTAAGTTATGCTTTCATTTCAACATTTCTCATCAATCGTCTATTGTTTGCACGTTTCAGTCATCCATTCATGGGCAGACGACATTTCAATTTGCATTGGCCTCAATACAAATTGGATACACGATACATCTTCAATATCAACGAAAATCTGACCATGTCATCTGGCGACGACCTCATAGTTACACCCCATGGCAATCCAGAGCTGTTCCGTCCCAAGAAGATCGAGTTCTGGAATAAGTTAGCACCGAAACTCAAGAAAATCGACATGCCTATGCCTTGCAATGCGACAGCTAATGGGATGACCTAGTTAACCTTGGTGGTGTTTTACTTGCGTTGTCTAAGTACATTAGCACTGAAGAAATAATCTTTAGCTATGCACCCATGGCATATTCGTCTGATAGATATGAGTATTCTTTGGAGAAAAAGAATTTTGAAGAGTGGAACATTTTCCTCTTTTTGAAGTCCACTGATAAACAAGTAGTAAAGTTGTAGAAGATAAGATTTTTAAGAACGCAACATCCAAATTTAATTTCATACTAATTCTTTACACCAACTCATGCTGCTTCTTAGATTTTCGGGTTTTTTTTTTTGGTAGAATCGCTACTTGGTTCATTCTCCACTAACGTTTGCAATTGGAAAAATTTGTGTGAAAAAATAAAGTTGTCAATATTGCTTAAAAATGTGTTGGAATAAGATTGTTAATGTAATTAGCAGAAGAGCACAAAAGGGCTGATTCATAACTTTGCTGATCTTGGTTGTGCGAGTGGACAAAGAAGGGTACCCAAATTTAACTTTCGTAGACACGTTATTGGGCAGAATTTTAATAAATCGTGCAAATATCTAAACATCTATACATTAAACTAGATATCATAAGTTTTTTTATGTAGCATACACCTTTGGATTATGATAGGAACCTTTGCTTGTTCACAATAAAAAAGATCTTCAGTTTTATAGTTGTACTTTTGATTTGTACCTTAATGCCAAGATTACGAATAAAATCAAATGCATGACAATAGATGTTACCTTGTAATGAGGCCACGTGTACTTTATGTGAGCCAAAATAAGGCGATTTGCAGGAAATGGAGACACAGTGAAGGTTGTTCACAGACAGTAAATGAGAGAAAATTGTCAGTGGCATGACTTAAACAAAGCCATACCTTTCATAACGTACATGTATCTATGAAGAATTTACGATCACATTAAAAAACAGCCTGGAAAGGTTTTATAGGCTTGTTTATCGAACGACAGTGTTGGAAAGCTTACTTGAAGTTAAGTTATAATATGTTATTTAAAGATATTTTTGCTAATGTGTATCTTTTCTGTACACAGGTTTATATTTCTAGTACTCCCATCCAAGAACTTCTCCAAACAGACATCAAGTTGATTATTCCGCTCCATCGTACAAGCATTACTAATTAACCAAAACATGCAGCGTTTAACCAATAGATTATTAAAAGAAAACGTAAATATGGTGTGAAAAGAATTTTTATTTATTATAACGTATCTATGAAATGTTGAACAAGATAAAATCAGTATCGTTTCACGTGAATTTCTGGCCACACTGCCACAAAAATGCTTCTGGTGTTCTGTGTTGCGTTCGTATATTTGGTTTCTTTCAGCTCTTCAACAATGCCGTTTGCAGCTACCAACATTTTGTTATCCGGCTAAGAAGTGCTCTCGGACTTAGCCACGCCTGTCTCAGCTCTTGTCCTGATTTGGACTTTGGTGTTGTGGGTGACTCGCACCAGTGAAATTATCATCCAGGTTTCTGTCGTTATCAGGTGTATTGCCATCTTCAAAATCGCGAGGCGTGATTTTCATGCATAACCACAAACACCTTTGTCTCCACTTTGCTACGTAGATTTTTGATTTCTCTACTTCAAGCTCCATTTTCTGTGTTCTGTATCTCACATGTCTGAGAGCTCTAGACCTGCGGGATTCTTGGAAAGATCAGCTTTACCATAGACTATAGTACATGGACCGCCAACTCCCTATACTTTCAATGGACGAAATCTGTGAGCTTACACAAGCCCTTTCGCCATTATTCACTGGCGACACCTGGCTAAATTTTCTGGTGCAATTTCCGGCAAGTACGTCGTCTGCTAATCATGGTCGGCTACGGTGTGGCCGGTTGTTCGGCCACACACGCGAAATGCAAAGGAATTAGCTTCCATACCATCCGAAGACCCCATAATCGGCTGTCAACGTGAATGGCAGTTGTTTCAGCAATAAGACTTTATACATTTGTTCAAGGCACTTCGAAGATGAATGTTTTTAAGAGACTACTACTTAATCCTGTCTTCACAAATCCATTTTTGTTTTCTCCGTTTTAATGAAAACTATCTGGTAAACTTTTTGACGAGAATTATCCTCTAAATTTCTTCCAAAGGTAGTGACTCGTAAACTCTTGTCCTCACGAGGAAGTTCAGCCATAGCCTAGTGAGCGAATTAACCAAATTACTCTTCGCTGGCCCTGATCAGACGGTTGGTCTCAGCAGAATGCGCACATTTGGCCAGGATTTGGATTAGCGATTTCAACAAATTCACATTCGTGTACAAATAAATAGAACGCTGGTAAAACCTTGAACATAAATAAAGATTAAATTAATACTTCATAAATAACCACCCGGACCAGTCAAAATCTATCTCGCAATTCAACAGCAGGTTACACACTCATTTCATGTCGAATATATGCCGCACAAAATCTCTCGACTGCAGTCTATGAAAATGCAACCAACTTCTTTTAAAACATGGAACAGGAACCCCAGAGGGGTGTAAAGGTTGTTTTTATTCCTCAATGTTAATTTTTTTGTAAGCGGACATATGTTTTCCGCCTTAATTCCTAACATTTCTAAACTTAAGCGTTTCAAACGAACGTTTATGACGAAAGCAAAATTCTTCAACCAGTTTTGTAAAGTCCTATGCCGCCTGTATTACAGTAGGGTATATAATGAGCCAATCCCACTCCTAATGTAACAAAAGGGTCCCGTGCATAAAGGATACTAAGTATTGCCCTTCTGAAATATTACCGTATGCGCCCTAATAAGCGGCAAGGGTGCTTAGAAAAATCCACTTCAGGAAGGGGGCGCTTATTATAGCCCAAAAGTGGTTGAAACCCGTTCTCCGAAACAGGTGAAATCGTAAGCCAGAATTCTTTTCAGTTACGCTCTGTGACGCATCTGTAACCTATGAGCAGAGTTTCTACAAAACTGCAGTGCATTGCTATCAAACTTTGTTGCAAACGAGCATTTTTCAGAAAATACCACTGCCAAAAATTGCCGTGAATCAGGTTTCAAGCTCCTCAGTTTGGTTTAACTATATATTAATAAACCATAAAAGTGCTTCCAAGTGATCAGTGCAATGCCTGCGCACGTCTAATAAATGTGTATCATGCAGCTCCTGGTTTAAACAAAGGTATGTTTTTTAATTTTGGTCCGGTATAAATAACGCCACAGACCTGGAAATCCAGCGAAACACTTCCACCTTACAAATCTGACAATCTCTAGTCTCAGAAAATTTGAGCACCCGGCAAAAGATACAAATGATGAAATTTTGGTGATGATGATAATCACCCACTTTATTTATTTACTTCACCTCAATTTGAAATACTTGGCAAAATGAAGCCCATTCGAGTAAGCATCATGTGGGTCCCAATGCCAACCCTGATAGAACCCAACAAGTTCAAGTTGCAGTCAAATCAGGATGGGCATAAATAAGGAAATTTAGTGTATCAACAGATTGGCCAAATATGAATAAGGAACAAAGTGTTGCTACAGTGCACACGTGCACGATGCTTGGTCTATTATTTTCCCGCCGTAAATGCATGAACCAATCAGATCACCAATGGCACAAAGTTTTCGAAAACAGCTCGATTTTTAGGGAGTCATGTTTTACTGTTCTATTTATTTTCAAAACTTTATTGCGTTACAGTTAGTTTATTTTCTCTTCAACTCAATGAAGCCACCTAATATGAATGCATTCAACGTACACAATTAATGCATTGTAAAAACCAAAAGTTATGCTCTCTATCAACGTTAGACAAAATCAGTACTCCCCTTTCTTAAAAAATGGGTTAACAGTTAGAAACAACGGACACAAGTTTCCATCACTTGTAACGTCGATTTTCGACATTGATGTTGGGAAGGAACATCAGTCTGGTGACAGCAACACGGAATCGCTCGAAGGCGATGATTTTCAATCGTTTTCGTATTATGTCTTTTTCCCTATGGTTCAGGGCTACTTCTGAATCCATGAACAAGAACTGAAAAAGGCAGGGTTCGTGATAACGTTGGAGAACGGTAACATTTATATAAGGTGTTACAACTGTCATCGATATTGTCATCTCCTCTGTTTTCATCCAACCTTCCCAGATGAAAACTTGAATGAAGAGGACCTTCAGTACTTGAGTGAGCATGGTATACTGTGTGATTTGTGTTGAATTATTCAACGGTTCTTTTAAGAACCATTTCACGCTATACCTACAACCAACGGCCCTTTTAAGGGCCACTCAACACTTCCCAGAAGAACTGCTCACTTGAGAATGTTGATTTATAAACATGCTTTCGTAGTTTTCTCAGTAGGCCTATGTGAACCATAAATCAAAAACTGTCCGATAACTACATGTATGCTGCCATGGGGCAAGCAGACGACATAATCAGTCGGCACCGAAGTTTGAATTTTGTAATTAATTACCAGTAGCATTGCCAAAAGTACTCACAATACCAACACCTCTACTATTGAAAGACTTTGAAAAGCGTTTCAATGCCGAAATTAATATTTTTTCGTTGTTTTGGCCAGTAAAGTAGATGCAAGTATTTCTCGTCAAAATACACTAACCGGAAACTGCACCACAAAGGTTAGGAGAGCTCAGCTCATCACGTAAGAATATGCCGGAGTTGCGAATCTGTTGTCTATAATCTATGGCTTTACGCAAAGCTTTTCATTTGATCTCGTTGATGTCCCAAGGCCTTCGTTTTCTTTTGAACTGGACCCCTGGTTGCTCTATGAGTCATTGTCGACTATGTTTTCAGACCTAGGACTTGAAACGACGTCGCCCGTGGCAGATACTTGCTTCTTCTTTCTGTAGTATCTCCTGTTGTAAATTCTAGCCTTGGAGTTGTCCATTTTTGGGTGTAGGATTTCTCGGAAGCGGCAACCTTGTATCCGTTTTGTCTTTCTCTTTCCATTCTCAGGAAATCAGGATAGTTCTTACCTTCTCGATATGTTTTTTTAATCTTTGCTTGTGTTTTACCCATAATGTCTGAAAGAGAAAAGTCCCAATACAAATACCATGTCTGTATGAGGGAAAAATGCTTATGCGCAGCACTGCTAGACAGACCCAGCTTGAGTCACTAAAATGCAACTGTTCGCTTTCAGCCCGCGAGGGCAGTCATCTTTTTAGGCAGGGGATGTGGCCAGGCTCCAAACATGGGGCGAAATTTATACCACCATCAAGAAATGCGACCCATATGTGTAACAACAGCAAGAATTGAGACCCATATTTATACTTCATCTGGAAAAGTTTACCGTGTGGAAGGTGAAAAAGCGGCGAAACTTATACCAAAAAATGAAAAATGCGACTCATTTGGGCGGCACGTCCCCACCACCTTTATTATTACATTGATTGCCCCCTTATTTCAGTTTTCAACGACATAAAAATGCATTTCCGGCAAAACTGTAAAATATTGTCTCTATAATCTTTAACTCCATTTGAATCGTCCTTAACCTAAGAAAAAAAACGAGTCATCAGTTTGAGGATTTTTCATAGATACGTTATTTAGAATAATAGAAAACACTTCAATTAATCATTTTACTTGTATGTGGAGCCGCTTCTCAATTTACTCAAGCTATTTTGCTTGAAAATATACATTCCGTTTAAAAATGCTTGATATGAATCGTCGCTACCTTGTTTGAAGGGAATTCAAAGATACGTTATTTACCGCGACGTGGATACGTTATTACAGAAAGCCTGTTTCGATTGGACCTGTACAATTTTGTTTATTTTCACTAAACATAGGACTGTTTCTTAAGCTATAAAAGCTATATCGCTTCGGAAGACACTGTCCATTTTAAATCTGACTATAACTTTACTTACCTCGTCAAAGATATAACTGATGACGTTTTGCATCTATCGGCTTCATCTTCAGGCTGTCGATTTTGCCGCAATCAGACAATATATGTCTGTTCCTCCAAAGTGGAACGCGACATCATGTTAAGAGGATGACATTCCTGTTGTACATCGCATAAGATAAATAGATAACGTATCTGTCGCATAACGTATCTCTGAAACCAAAAACAAAACTGACGATGCACCACACAATTCTGCGGAAAGGAATGAAACGACAATTTCAATACACTCTTACAGTAATTCCAAAAGCATTAAAAACACTTACATTCCTAGGATGCCTCACAGTTTCTTTAAATGTAATAACGTATCTTTGAAAACAATTGAGTAACAATTTGTATTTCGTAGTTTTAGAGACACTGCAGCTCTTTCTGTTATTATCTATGAAATTAATAATTTTGTTTTCTAAATACGTAATGTTTTGACAATAAAAAAGCCTGACAATATTTGAAAGTGTGAATATAAGTCCAGGAATGAGTCAGGTGCACTCATAACGTATCTATGACGGACTTTTGTGACAACTATATTTTCTTCGCCAGAATTTAAAAAAGACATTGGTCGGACTTCATACCAACATTTTTTCTTCGATTAATATCTATACCTAAAATGTGTCACTTTACTAATCTGGCAGCTAACGTTAAAACATAAATATGCAAAAACGTACACTATTCAATATGGTGTGTGACAGCGAAAAAATGTCGAAAATGGGAATTCAAGCCTCAGACAGTGCAAAAACTGTCCAATTTAGAGCAAAAACTGTATTTTCCATGAGTCCACCGATAGTAAAGTTGATTTTGACTAAAAAAAACGGGAGTGGTTTTGAACAATGTAATTGTTTTTTCGACGTGTGACACCGTTTTTTTGGATTGCGCACTTTAGTGGAGAATGAGCCACTTACTGTACGTTATGTATGACCATGTCTGAGTTCATACCATTTTTTCAATCGTGCAGATAATCTAGAATACAGTAGAGTGTACCTTTGAACATGTGTCTTCAATACAAAAGCAGAAAAATCAAATTCAAAATTACATGTTTGCAAGTTTCAATTTCAGTGTCGATCATTAAATGTACATGTAAAAGCCCCTATCGTAAAATCTATTTTTGTTTGCACCGCTGCATGTCATTAGAATCGCCTGTTCTTACAAGTGTTTCATTTTCTTCAAGGAGAATACCACCCGATTTTTTAATTCGTCTGTTTTACCCTCTTAATCGGTCTATATTCACATCGCCTCGAATACGGCCGACTTTGCCTTGCCGAGAGGTATCGTAATAACCTGAGAAACGACGCAGCGACATCAGTGCTTCATCTGCAGACTGAATGCCGCTACATGTTGCGGTAAATCGTCCCCTCTTGTCCGAACTATGAAGCTGCAACGAAAGCGGGTATATCGTTTTCTCGACTTCCTCTAGAACACGAAATGCTTAGGAAGTAGCTTGGGGTAGTAAAGACTGAATGAAAAGTACGCTGTTAATAGCAAGTATGAGGCCGTGAAAGATCTCCCTGTCACTGGTAGGCATTTCGTCGACACTGATTTCTCTGACGAATGCCGGCTTGTACCAAAGAAACATTCATACGTTCCGTTGTACTGCGCATGTTCACGGTGCCTCTCTGGAATTTTTTGATCAGGGTATTCCGGCTTTAAATGATAGCCTGTTAAACCTTACGATCCATCTGTGAAGTCTTCGTCGGATATGAGCTCTTGCCTAAGTCGGGATTGTGAGAGGCCGCTTTAACGTTTACTAGTCTGCGTTCTGTTTCATGATGACTTATTCTCACTCTAACCAATGCTTGTTTAAATCTGAAACAAAGTCTGTCTCATTAGATAAAATTTGTAATGCCTTTGGAGTATTCGTGAGTGGAAATGTTTTGAGAAGCCAGCAATGAATAAATCACTGCGTTACCGGCTTTAGATGCAATAAAAGGAATTGACCGGAGCACCGAGGCCGTGTGAGCGCAAGCCAATTCAGTGTTTGCTGACAGAAAGCTGTTGTGAAACAATTACTCGATTTTATATGCTATGGTCTTTATTTAAATATAAAATTCATTATTCAAATCATTTTTACTCTACAACATTTGCCCTGATGGTTCTGCAATTTCGTACCTAATTCACCAAAATAATTACGTGCACATTATTTCTTTGGCTCACTAGTATAATTTTTCGTAGCCGGAGGTTTAGTTTCTAACTTAAGCTGGTTCGTGTCCGTGATCACCAGTCCCGGTGGCTACGACGGGCCTGATCTGGTTCCGAGCCACTGGCTGCGGTAACAAGCGTTTTGTGTGTTTAAAATTAAAAAAATCGTAAGTCTCAAAGTACAACACACAGCTATGTTCTCCGGTCTGTATTTCACAGTAGAATGATTCGAATTTAACACACTCAAACTCCCGCGATCGACCATAGTATATTGGCCTTAGTACTGAAATCTGTAGACTACGGTACGTTCAAATACCTACAAATCCGTAACAGTGAAATAAAACAGCACGTTTGTTTAAGAACTTGATGTATTGTAAGGGTTTAAGATCGCTTTTGGATGATTTATTGATGTAAAACGAAGAATTCAAGCGATAGGTTGACACCAGTAAGCGTGTTGTGAACTCCTGAACAGACTGCGTTCGGACCTATGACGTCAGTGGTTAATTTCAACTCCTCCGTCTGCCGTCAGGTGTCAGGTAAAACAATTAACATGCTGTTATCGAGTGCAACTACTCGATCTAAATTGATACAAATTAGGTTATTTTTGGTGGTATTCTCCTTTAAAACACTGCCTCGCGTGTAGAATAACAGCAGGTAAGCATGCCAGTAAATGCCAAGTCGAAAGTCAGATATTACAAAAGTAATTACAGAATTACTGCATAACTGAGCTCTATTGGTGAACAGAATTTGATCACTTTTTTATTTTTCTTTTAATAGCTTAATTATGGCTTAATAATGTTGACTCCAACGCACGCGATCGAATATTCAGTCACGTACACCTGCGTATACCCTTGGCGTATAGATGGCGCTGCAGTCAAACATAGTCTGACGTTTGCCGCCGCATGCGCCCTTCAGCACCTGGTGGTCTCAAGCGAGTTACTTTTTTATCATAAGCAGGCAGTGACCCATAAGCTACAGCATATTTACAAAACCACTTCTGTGACTTTTTGGGGCAATTCATTTTTGATATTTGTAACATCAGAGAAAACCAATGCACTTTCAAAAAAATGAAAAGTTTAAAGTTGCACGTTTCCATGAAATTCGAATTTCATATTCGGCTATACTATTGGACATTACATTCCCAAAAATATTAAAATTATGTTCCCACAATTATTGATACCTCTTAAAATGTTTCCATAGGTTGGAATATGTCCTAAAGCACACGTACAGTTTCTATTTCTCCACATCAAAGTACAAATTTTATGCGAATTCGTGTCAAATTTGTAAACTCATTGTCGTCATTTGATAGGAAAATCGGAACTACTATTCGAAACCGTTTACAGTGTTATCACGATATACTTTTCCTGTTGATTCGATACGAATTAAGAAAAAAGAATACAAAAAAACAAACAAATATATATGGAAAGTTAGAGACTTAGAGAAATATTATTTCACCAAGTAACAAGGATTTTCTATCGATTGCCTACGCCTACTTTACTATTACTGATTAAGTAGTTGTTCAGACCATGTAGCTGGTGAGGCGTACATGAGCCATGGATCGTATGATTCTAGAGCAGTTTGCGTTCTTTTTAATAACAAGGTGTTCTGATGCAAACCGTAATTTTGTGCTGGTGAACTTCACTATGGACCTTATTCACGCAGTCGCCATTTCAGAAGTGAGCCTCTTTTTAGGTTCAAAAGCGATGTATTTGAAGCATAAATACTACAAAAATAACGCTTTGCGCCGTGACTAAGCTCAGAGTGCATAGTTTTAGGACCTATAACGAGGTTCACTTTATAATGGCGACTGGGTGTTTAAGTTGTAAGCAAATAAGTGTGCGTCTGATTAATTCATATGCTCTAAATTATGACACTTCATGGTTGCTCAAAACAATCGATGATATTCTTTCAGTAACAAAATAAAGTTCATGCGATAATATGTGGGGACCGGCTCAGAAGTTTGAATAAGACAGTTTTATCCTTTTCGTATTTGACCAAATTTCTGCGGTAAAGGCAACTCACTTCCGAGTGGCATAAACAACTTTTATTAAACTCACCAAAAGCTTGACCTGTTTTCGATTTTTCAATAAGCCATGAAATAAAAGAGTGTATTCGTTCCACTCTAATGTAAGATCCTAATCAATCTATAATAAACAGTTAAGATAACAATAGCTAACTTTACTACCAGTTTGAAAGGTAAATATGAGTTTTCTCCAAGAAAATCCAAAACAATTCAAAATCCAGACACAGGTACTTGACACTGCATCAGCAACACTCTCAACATTTCTATTGTTGGGATAGTAAAAGCAAGTTTTGGTGTGGAAAGCCAAAGACCATATCTCACCAAAGTAACATTGACAAAATACAATTTCCTTGTGGTGATGTCTCCCTGAAGTAAAAGATCATTCTTTACACAGCTGTTGTATTTTTAGTAAATTTAAATTTTTAGTCTTTGGAGAGTTAGCTTTTTGACTTTACTGTATGCTCATATTTCAAGTACTTTCTCTGCATATTTGAAGACTACCACTTCCAAGTGATCATTAAAATTCTAAAAATGTGTGAAGATATGAATTGTTTTGTATTTTAAAACATATTACAGAAAATTTATGTTGGCATATTCAGGCTTACGAATGTCAATATACTTGATTTCCCATGAACTACAGTTCTTTCCTCATCTGTCGCAGTCTTTTGTCGTCAAAAGCACAAGTTCTCAGTTGTACATGTACATGTATTCTACTGGCAAATATAATACACTGTACCAAGCATGTGTTACATAACTTCAAGCAGGTGTAACTCGTGCCTTTTGTAAGGTATAAAAATGTAATTAACGATAAAACAACTGAGTTAGTAGGAACTGAACTACGGTTGGTGAGAAAACAACTTAAATTCTTAAAATAGAATTGTGTTAATGAGAATAAAACACTATGCAGACCGCTAGTTAGAAAGATTGTCCAGTCTGTTATTCCATTCAATCCAGGTTATCTGTAAATATTAGTCTTTAAATGTGACTGAATCATTTTTTAAAAAGAATGATGAACGGCACTCCCCCGAAATTAGAGCACGCAAGTGATGAGCAAGATAACACATTTTTGTATAGAAAACAATATAAGCCGTTAGATCCACCACTGCAATGGTTCCGGTCTTCTTCGTTTACGGCCCCCGGATACCACTGTGGTGGTGAAAAGTATTGGCTTTTTTTTCTTGCGGCCTATCTTCATTTTGTAAACTGTATGAAGATACATGTAACATCAATGCACTCAGTATTGAGCAGAAAAGATTTCTTCAACAAATATCAGATTCAGGGGTTTTCCAAGCACTACCGAACCCATACTAACAACTTTTTCAAGAACATTTTGTAGCCTCTTCCTCCGAATCGACAAATTTCATGTCACCATGCCTGCCAAATGTTCGGTAGTGTTTGGATTTCCCACGAAAGCACATGCAGTTCCCCAAATAGAGATGGGGATGTTCAGCTCACTCGGGTGGGTATTTTTATCTCTTGGGAATAAGCTTGGGTAGGTGATTATCAATCACTGTAGCATATCTATGGGCAACCATTGTTATCGCTGAGTGATTGATGTAGCAATGCACTGGTCATGTCCAGGTTAGATGTAACTTGAAGTTTTGGCTTTCACGTACACACTTGGGCACTCCTGATTTGATCAGATATATATAATATAAAGAATGTCTAGATTGTGACCTCTCGGTGACGTACCTCCAATGTAAATAGTAGGTTGGCATCAATAAACTACATGAAAGAATGATTTGCTTTTCCATCATATGATGCTGTAGTTCAACAGGGCATTAACTAATCTAAGGGGAAAGATGCCTGTGCCTTCTGAGCGGAGTGATTTTTTGGTCTAGGCAAAAACCCAGTCGCTACTCTGATTAAGCAATGCCTTGAAGCCAAACTGTCACTTTGCTTAAATGACTCTAACATAATAGAGATTTTTTTGTCATAGGAGGAGAATTTTGGGGCCTGATGGGGTATATTTGAGTGAATCGTAGATGTGAATTGAAGTTTACATGTACCATGCAATGGCCGAAGTAGAATATATACTTTAGTAATTACCGAGATTACCAAGCATGGGAACTGTTAACAGGTTTGGATTGTAAACAATAATTAGTATTGCTCTATCAGTAGATCATCCATTTGCTAACTACCCCGATTACTGCACTAAACTTGGGAAACCAGCGACCTCAATTAAACTGGCAATTATGCTAACCATTAGGCTTGTAGGCTCAAATTATTTAGTGGAAGCACTCCCTACAACTACAGTAAGACGTACGTAGCCGTCGATCAAGATTCGACACCGCCTGAATTTTGAGGTCTGGCAGAGGCTGAGGCTGACACTGAAGGGCTATGTTGGCCGAGTCAATTACTAACTACTGGATTATCACCTTTAAATAAAATACATCGTGTGAAACATTAACTTAATATTAGGGAAAATTCAACAAATGCACTACGTTAAAAATACAATCAAATCGCTCATTGTCTCTCAGAAAGTGGAAGCCAAATTCCTTCTTTCTTTTGGTGTCAAAAATGTCCGTCCAATGACGTTCTCGTATATCTTGTAAGTTTTTTTTCCATGATGAAACATTTATTAACTCAACCAACCACTACATAGTTGTGCAGCAATATGACATCTAGTTTAGTGTACATCAAACAAATTACGAACAATATCGGACCCTATAAAAGCTAGTTAGGCAAAAAGAAGACCACCTTGCTTGGAATCTCTTAAAATCCAATTTATCATTATAAATAATTTTTTCCAGATTGTAGTAATCACATACCTCACGTAAAAATGACTGAAAATTGGGCTTAGCCTTTTGTAGCAATTATCGTTCCCTATTTGCCTCGTTCGTAATCAGTTTTTGGAACTTTTTCAAAATGTTGGTGAATAAATTGCCATTTTCACTCTTTACAAGGCAATGAGTTCCTATGACCCAGTTTGGTTTAACCCCAAGTTGAACATTATAAATTACAAAAGTGGGTGATTTATGAGGGTTGTCATGCCAATTGCATAATATATATCTATGATTTGCCATATTTTAACGTTAATTTGATGAATTATGCGTGCTTTTTAATCATTGTAAATTCTCTACGCCAACCACAGTACTCGTGTGAATGAGGTGTCATTCGTTAAAAAAACTGTATTCGTCCAAAATTTCTCACCGCCCAGAGTTTATAACCACTGCTTGCGTTATGTACGCAACTGCAAGAGATTTTTACTTGTTTATACAAAAAATGAAATTTCAAAGGTAGTGGAATGATTGTCTGAATAAAATACTTCCAAGCAAATAATGGAGGAGTATCCGTGTTCTTTGATCCCCAACAACTGCAATTTCAACTGACTTCAAATAAAATTTACCCTCATAGTTCTCAGTAACTGAATGTTTCCTATATAAGATAGGAATAAACTACTCACCGAAGGGTAAATTTCATGGAAAAGAGTCCGACAAACCTTGTTGCTTTTTTGGGAATCTGGAGTTGTACAACATTTTTGGAGGACAGTGAACAATGGCTTTAAGAATAAACATGGTCTCCTCTTAGTTTAAGAATGGCAGATGTTACCTTTGGGAAAGTGAGAGACAGACATGTAATCAAACTTATCATTTGCTTATTAAAACGCTATATATACGGAGCCTGGTGAAATTCCAGAACACCTTGTTTGTATTAGTTGAAAATGAAACTCTTAAAAATTATTATATAGAAGATGTAATTTACCAGAACTTGAAATTTGAACTCGTTAAAAAAATGTGGATTACTGTACAATGAATAACCAAATAAGGTCATGAATACATCCAGGAACATGACTGCATTATGGGTACGCTCGAGACTGGAAGGAGGGTAAGCTTTGTTTGAGATGTAATCTTGAGTAAACAGAGTGAATAAACTCTTAAGCAATTGCACGAGATCGTTATAACGTAGGCGTAGTTGGGTATCCCAATCAGTGTAGTGATTGGCGAGAACGTAAAGCGTGTACTTGCTGCATCCAATATTTTAAGATGAAGATATTGCTATTTTTGGCGGCTTGTGTTATCTTGTGTTGCGGAGTGTTAAGCGAGAACGTGGTAGTGAATGTTAAGGGTGGAAAATTGAAAGGTAACTGGTCTCAGGCGGACGGAGTAACTCGGTTTTTGGGTGTTCCTTATGCTTTACCACCCGTGGGCGAGCGCAGGTTCGCCCTCCCCCAGGTGATGGGGAGTTGGGTTACGGAGAAAGACTGCAATGTCTACAAGCCCTCATGTCCTCAACCATTGGAAATGTTCAATGACTCGCTACCCGGTTATTTAAAGGTGTACAACCTTTCATTTGACTTACCTCAGACGGAAGAAGATTGTTTATACTTAAATATTTTTGTTCCTGGGAAGGTTCAAAGTAACAAGTCTTTGCCAGTTATGGTCCATTTCCAAGACGGTGGCTTTCAAGTCGCACTTTCTGAAGTGTTCGATGGTTCTAGCCTTGCACAGGAAGGTGACGTCATAGTTGTAACTTTCAGTTCCCGACTTGGTGCTCTT
Organism: Phoronis australis; assembly: GCA_002633005.1. Classification (NCBI taxonomy): domain Eukaryota; kingdom Metazoa; phylum Phoronida; family Phoronidae; genus Phoronis; species Phoronis australis. The sequence continues at coordinate 336,294 of NMRA01000155.1, forward strand.
GGTTTCTATGGAGGGCTCAACTTGGGACTTTGGGACCAGATCAAAGTCTTGAAGTGGATACATCACAACATCGGCGCGTTCGGTGGTGACGCAAATAGAGTGACATTGTTTGGAGTTGGCTCCGGTGCATTTGCTGTTGGTCTCCATGTCTTATCTGCGGAGAGTAGAGGGTTGTTCAAAAGGGTCATATCTCAAGGTACATCTGCCTACGACATAACCTTAGTTAACTTAAATCCAGCAAGTGCAAATGGCGCTTTCAACAAAGAAGTGAAGTGTGAACACAAGGAAATGGATGAACAGATGAAATGTTTAAGGTCTCTGAAAGTTGAGGACATTCTTTCTGTTCAGGTAAACCTTGCATACCAGTATTTGAATTTCATGCCGGCAGTTGATGGAAAAATCCTACAAGACACACCTTTCAAGATATTGGAAACGCTGAATTTCAACGACGTCGACTACATGTTAGGTGTCAACAGCAACGGGGGATCTGCTGGTATTTTGGACTTCTTCGCCCGTTTAGACACTGGTGCGGACGAAGATTATTTCAAAACATTCATAGATGGTGCCGCTTACATGAATTCCCCATCAAACTTTGCCACTGTGAAGGCGGCTTTGCTGTATGAATACGGGACCGCAATGAATGAAAATATGAACAGCAAGCAGTGGCTTCAGAAAACATTGGACTTTTTCAGAGATGCTTATTTAAGTCAAGTCAGAGGAGCCCAGTTGACACATGCCGGTGCAGGGTTGAGCGTTTACGCCTATTATTTCGACCAGTCTCCGCCAGTTTTAAACGGCGCTCCTGTCGACGTGTTGGGTGTACCCGCGGGTGTGGAGGAGTTGTTCCTATTTGGAGGTGTACGCCATGAGTTCAGTAAACGCCTGATGAAAACCTGGACAAGTTTTGCTAAAACAGGGTATGTACGGTATACAAACAAACGAGTTCTTTTCGATTTTGACTACTATAGTTTAAGTTTTTGGTGAAATCGGTAGATTCACTGAATCGTGTGAAAACATGAAGGGTCGCTACTGCTGGGCTTAATTCCGTCTTCATATATGAATTGGATCCTCGTCAAGACAAAACAGGTCATACACTTCTCCTCATGTCCCAGTTTTGTCTTTCTGAGGTGAATTATGGCGAGTTTTGTGAAATTTGCATTCCTCCGTTCGATCCAATATGTCGAAGTCATTATCAGGTCTACTCTATGGAAAGTGACTTACGCTTTAAAATTCCTAAATAAAGTTTTTCCATGTAATACTTAGTACGTTATTTATTACAATTGTGGTGGAAGTTATTTTGAGTCACTAGTTGCTAAGTTAAAGACCGTATTTTTGCCGCTGAGGTGAGGTGAGATAAGTTACTTTAGTCAGAGAAAATTGCTTTACTTCTTAAGTCACTTTTCATGAAACTAAAACGTAGTTTTCTTTGCGAATGGCTACTTTTTTCACTTACCATCTTGTCTTGTAAATATACATGTATTTCGTTAGCAGTGAATACAATACGGTGACTGGTTAAAATTTTGTTTTTAGAAAGCCAACTTTAGAACTTAGTGACGGCACCACTTTAGACTGGCCAAACTTTAACGTGACTCATCAGAAAACAGCACTTTTGCACGCCAACATTACAAAGTCAAACGCTGTGGTTGATTCTTTGCCACACGATTTGGAACGAAAGATATCTTTCTGGCTTGAATTTCTACCCCAAATAACAGCTCAACGCGATGGGTGCCACAACGAGACTTCTTCGACTATGGAGCACGAACACCCTATGGTTCATCTTAAGCAAGGTCACGTCCTTGGACGAAGTAGGATAGTTGCAGGTACTTTGTTTAAGTTCTTGTTACCTCCCCTGTGATGCACCCTGTGGTCATCAGTCATGTGAAGTATTGAACAATCTCGGTATGTTGTTTGCTTTTCATATTTCATCGTTAAGCGGGCAGTCGTCCAGAGGTGAAGAAGTAATTTGAGTCTGAAACGGCGTGTGCTTCTCTTGCAGTGGGCAAAGATTTCGCCACGAAAAACCCACAATTCCCTGTAAAAGAATTTACATGTACTGTTTCCTTTACATTCACCAATTTAAAACACAGCATGAGTTCCATCAGTCAAACTATAACACTGAAGTATAAACATTTTAGTATTTTTCAACTTTATGGTTGCCTTTCTTTATTTTATTTCCTTGTTTGAAGTGGTGGATTTCCGCGAGTAAGCTTAAACTCACTACGGCGTCCAGTTTAGGTCGCGACGCACCATTTTAATTAAAAAATCACATTTAATTCAGGTCAAAAACATTTGGGTGTGTGTTAAATGCGCTTTGTGACTGAAATTAATTCTGACGTATCTAATCAAAATGTTGCAGAGAAGCATGTTTAATTGACGGCCGGTGGAGAAATATCACAATTTTGTAGGTTTTTATAACTACAAGCCACCTTGCTTAACTCGCCACTTTGGGAACGATGGGAAAAGTAACGACTCCTCCGAGTGACGCCTTGAGTGTAATTCATACTTTTGAGTACGATACACATTTACTGGTATCGCGATGATGACGGGTTTTATCAGATTCCATGTCACCAATGTCGAGAGACAAGAATGTGTAGTTTGATAAGTTCAGTTCAAGGATGTTCCGAGGTTAAGCCAGATTTTTGTAGGGTCTGCATAAGCTTAATCCGAGTATGATATATGTGTGCATGGTAGGCTAGATGTCTCATCATTCGATCTGCCTGAAAGGCTTTTGCTGTTTGAGCAATTCAGATGAGTTTCCGAAGTGGCGACCGAAGAAGTCTATTAGTTTCCATAGAAAATAACATGAAGAAATGCTCCCCTTATCAGTTACACGTGCTTTCCCATTTCTTAATAATTTCAAAGACTAGCATCAATACGAGACCTGCATATTATACAGTAATCTTACAACCGGTACGAAATGAAGTTGTAGGAAATGTAGTTGAATTACATTTTCCTTAGCTGAATGTTCGCCGGGGACACACGAAGTCGGCGCTTTTTCATATTTAATGCAGGTGTGCAATAGAAATGACAATTAAGCGTCGCCTGTTCGATGAATTTACTTACATTTTATTCCTGTTGAACGGTAGATGTGTTCGTGCATTTCAGGAAACCAATTCCCATTCGAAGAATACCTGGACATTCCCTATGCAGCGCCACCTGTGGGAAATTTACGATTTCAACCTCCAAGGCTCCATCAAGGATGGAGAGGCATTCTAAATAGTACAAGGGAGACAAGTGGAGTAAAAGCGTGTCCACAAACTAACTGGCCACTGCTTCCGTTTGAAGTCATGGATGAAGACTGCCTAACGTTAGACATTTACGTGCCATACGGAGTTTCAAAAGTCAGGTGATTACCGCTTTAGGCTTGGTGCTGTTTGTTACACGTATACATAAAAATATAATTTAAAATGTGTTAATAATTGACTGAAAAATTGTTGACTATTAAACGTTACTTCCGGGCTTTCAAATATAATAAGTACGACTTAACAGGCAGCAAATACACTGTATATCACCAGGAATGGTACACTGTCCTTTATATAACAACACGGTAATAACTAACGTTTTCACTGGCACATTCGCTAGCAGCAAAGATGCCAGTAATGTGAACGATTGCACAGGTCACTTTTGCTGGCGATTTGCTTGAGGTTTGAGTTTCCCCTAAACCATTTGCGTTTTCGCCAGCGCTTTTGTACGCTGACGTCCACGTACTATGTTCTACAGTCATATCAAGAACTTTAAGACAGAGTTTGGAAGTGTTTTGACGTATAACTTTTAGCTTAATAATTACTCGATGGACTGTAACAGAGTGTATTGCTAGGAGGTGCCTGTCCCAGTTGATTTTCACCTCAATACCGTGCTACTCAGTCTAAATGTGTCAGTGAAACTAACAAATACACCTAGAAGTAAACCGCATTTCAAGCTTTTGGAATTGCTCATGTTTTCATTTTCTTTACGGCAAAATTCCCGAGTATCTGCCAGAATTTCATTCGCCAGTTTTCAATTAAGTAGCATTCCATCCAGTAGATAAAAATGTTGACTAATGTTGCTCTCATATTATAACTTTGCCAGTTGTGATGAATAAAGTCCCTCTTTGTTTCTCTTCTAAAATATTCTGTGAGCCTTGTGGTAGCACGGTGTATATTTAATACCTATTTCTTAAGACGAGCATTTAAACACGCGCTATTGCAATGGAATACCAGCATCTTTAAAAGTCGTATTCATGCTTTTAGCTAAGGCAGTCGTAGGCACATGATCGATAATCAAAAACTGTGTTCTTTTGGGAAGAATTTGCAATCGACGCCCTATCAATTCTAAACTGTTTTTATCAAAGATCATAAGCCCCATCTCAGCAATGACAATTGTCGTCACGTTGTAGTGAACGCGATGCTGCATTGACATTTATTTTTTTCACGCTGGGTGAGCACCAAAGGCTTAAAGGAACGTTTTTACTTACTCCAATTTTAAATGGAAATTCTCCATCACACAAAACATGTCTTTTATTTGAACCACCTTTGTATGAAACACGACTTATATGACATTTCTATTTTGGCGGTGGGAGCCAGATGCTGCGTGCATACCATTGCAGAGAAACTTCTGAAACTATTTCAAAAACGTTATTTCACAATTTCAACCTGCATGACGTAACAAATCATGGGAGTCACGGTCGTCTTGGCTAAGATCAGGGGTCCGTTCCCACAAAACTGACATAGCTAAGACAAATCTTAAATTTTAGGAAATTTTAAAATAAAAATTAGATTTGTCTCAAAACCAATTCAAGAAAGAGATCTTAAGTTTAACTAAAGTGTTTGACATAAATTTTGTCTTAATTTTGATTAACTTACGGAATATGGAAGTTTCAAAGTTTGGAAGTTAAGACAAACCTTAAACTTAAGTCAAAAATGAACTTAAGTCAGTTTCTTGGTACAGGCCCCAGCTGTCGTTTCATAAAAAGCGACTTAGTCTTAAAAGACTTAGCCTCACGCTCCCACGCCAGTAAAGGTTTAGCCGTGTAATTAGCATATCACAACTTTGAATTATTTTTTTAAGTATCTAGTTTTTAACCGTAATGGGGACATTTTTATATACTTTGTTTTTTTTTTGTTGAAGTGTATTTAAATTGTGTTTTCAGAAATCGTTATGTGGAGCGTAAGATCACTTACTTTTCATAAAAGTGATCGCAGGAGCGCTTAATATGTATTTCATCCTTCATGCCTATAGATATAGACAGTTGCCCGTCATGGTTTTTATACACGGAGGAGGTTACGTTGTGGGTTCGAAAAACACATATCTTGGCAATGGCTTGGTTCAGAGAGAAGTTATTTTGGTAGTAATAAACTATCGTCTTGGTACATTTGGATTTTTGGCTACTGGTATGTATAGTTCATGTACTTAAATGCTTTGTGAAGTTTCCTAGTTAAAAAGAGAAACAGTCAACATTTTTTATGAATCGTCTCTCGGCAATTCTGGCACCAAGTAAACAGTCTTTGCATGTTTTGTTTACCCATTCACGTGCTTTTAGAAGCAAGTTTGGTGTGTGTTTTTAAATCATCGAAGATTTCTGTGACTGATAAAATGAAGATAAAGATTTCTGCAATGTGACTTTATACTTGAATTAGCGTCATCGTAAATTCGGAAACTGTTCGATCATGCCGATTTCCCAGATCCGATACACATGCTCTGAATCGCTTTACGCATGCGTGATTACATAGACGTAGAGCACGAGTGCTTAAGAGTGGCGTCGCGTAAATAAATTCTCAAGAATTTTGACATTAATATCAAAGGAAATATAATGCTACATCGGTACTAAATACCCGACACCTAACATTATTTCGCCATTATATCCCCAACAGGTGACAAGGCTTCAACAGGTAATTATGGTCTCATGGATCAACATTTGGCTCTGAAATGGGTGAATGAAAACATAGGACACTTTGGAGGTGATCCTGATGAAGTAACTATATTTGGAGAATCTGCTGGAGCCGGAAGTGTTATGTTCCAAGTCATAGCACCAGCCAATAGAGGACTTTTTAAACGAGCTATTCCTGAGAGCGGCGGCACTGAATGCCCATGGTCACTCGTCACCAACGAAACGGCCCTTGCAAACACGAAAAAATTGGCTGCTAAATTGAACTGTACCTCGACAAGCACTCACATGATGGTCAATTGCTTGAAGCAAATTGACGCCATGGATGTCATTATGATGACTACTGGGGATGTTCTGAACCTCATCAATATGAACCCTGTTGTAGACGGGCATTTCATTCCGAAATCGCCGGAGCAGATGTACAACGATGGCGTAGCTCGAAATGTTACCGTTATGACGGGACGTACCAGGCATGAGGGTTACATGTCTGTTGCCTATGCAGAACAAACGCTGCAAAATACTCGAATGGAAGAATACAGTCCATCGTTTGCCAAAGCTTTCGACTTTTATTATTCTGACGTCATTGAGGCCGTTAAGAATGGACTTACAGACAAAAAGAGCATATTGCTTTTTACTGACTTTGCGACGGACTATCAGGTTTCGCACTGCATTGAGAAAGAAGCCAATCTCCATGTTAGGTAAGGAAGTGCCTTTAGTTGTGACCAGTTTCTGCTTTCATTTTCTGGTGAAATTACCGTTTACTTGAATATAGGCCCATGCTCTTGGATCCGAAATATTGTGTTTTTTCACAGATAATTTGCATTCATTGGTATTTGCATGCAAGTATTTTGCGTACAGGTACATGCGCGTAAGTTTTGCCAAAAAGAGCATGTTCAGGTCTTTTAAGTGGGTGCATGTCTTGTGCTGGTTACAGGTGCACGCGTTGTCTTCGACAAAAGCGCATGGCTTTGCCCCTTCAAAACGGTTTTACACGACCTTTATCGACAGCCCATTTCCGAAGTTTTATTTCAGTTTGGACGTTCACTTAGGCTTACTTGAGATTTTTGTAGCCACCTGGTAGACAATTTGTAAGTATAACATTCATCAGACCAGTGCAGCAACCAAATGTTGTGAAAAAATCAAATTTGTGCTCTTGTTGCTCCCATATTTGCAAATCTTCATGTTAGGGGAGAAAAAGACTTTGGCAGTGAAAGGTTTCTGATTTCATAGTACATTTAATGACTGATCGCCATGAAAATTGAAAATGGGCTGCCAGTGTTTGTAAAGAATGAACATTCACTTCTTTTGAGAGGAGATAAAGAATAGCCTACGAGGTGAACTTCGAATCAAAATGACCTCAAAAGAACATTCTGCTATCTGCTCTTTACCGACTGTATTCTGCCCCTAGAGATACTTACCAACAGATACATGCAAAGGATATTCAGAAAACATTCGAAATTCTTCGTAGAATGAAATGATCCAGATATTTCTATTTTGGGATAACAGTATGGACAAATGGAACAGCATGTGGCTTTCAGTGGAGTTGATGGCATGAGGAGTAAGATCCGAGAACCAAGAATTACGCCAAAGAGTGAGGTCCCGTAAAACTCCGTTAAATCACTCCAGTGAAACGCGATTCTCTCGCGACTAGTGTGCTCGAAGACCTGTAAACGTAACTTGGCAAAATAGCGATTGGTTTTTGAAATTGGATCAGGGGCAGGTCCAGGATTTTTAATTAGGGTTGGCCAGGACAGAGTATTGGCTAGGATTTTGCCCATCAGACATTAGCACTCCCGAACAGCCAGATGTAATCTTGGGGAATTTTAAGGCGACATTACCCTTGACCATGTCTCTAAATCTGTGGAATGTCGAATTATGAGATGAAATTCATGAATTTCGAGACAGGGTTACACGTATCTGCTTTCGCTCCAGAAGCGAAGATTTCTCAACGCAGCCAAATGTCATCCATCAATTGTTATAATTAGTTTAAAATTGCCAAATTAGTCAAATCGATGACACCCATGTTTGCTTGTTTCGCTACACCATTAAAGATAAAACGGGCATCACCAAATTGGATTGGTTCGATTAAAAAGAGGCATAATGATCCGTACTTCAAATAGTACTGAAGACAACATGTAAGCCATCTAGTATAACTAGCCAATCATATCACCAATATACGACGTCGCAAAAAGTTCGTACCCTTGTTTGGTACTTTGCATAATGAGTTCATAATCGTCGAGCATAGGCACGGAGGACGGAATAACTCGGGTGTTTTCGTATACTCAAATTATAAATCTAAGGCAATTCATGTCTTCGAATGTCTGCAAATGGTTAGGTCTAGAGACTACTACAAATCTCGGCTTCACCCTTGCATGTCTCAACAGCCTTACGCAAGGTCAGTCTTAAATTTTGATCTGCATCATGATCTACGCTTAACTCTTGTTTAAGCCTGTTATCATCATCTCCATTTTGAAAGTTACGTGAGTTGCAGTTATGATTGGAGTTAGCATATACGTAGACATGATACACTTCCAACGAAAATAACCGAGGTGCTCACGATGACTTAAGGATGTCTAAAATGACGCGAAGCCACTGAACTATCAACGATTTTGAAACAATATTACACACATGTCAACCTTTATGGAATGTACGTATTCTAATAAGTATTTCATTCAACAAACGTAGTACACGGTAGTACAAATAAAGTTATACGGACTCTTTTAGACATTAGAGCTTTATTCAATTACCAAAATGATAATAAAATGTCACGTTCCTACCTAGTTGAGAGATCTCGTGAACTTATTTCTTTACGTAAGGATGTTTACAGAAGATGATACAGGTTGGGACCAGAGGCAGTCATGCCGATTACATTTCTATGGAGGACGGCTATATGATAGTGGAACTTGATTGGGTAAATTTTACGTTGATTTTGTCTTTTGTTTCAGCAATGGAGGTGAACTGTATATGTTTATCTTTAACTTTCACGCCGGCGTCTCCTTCCTTTTAAATAACACAACCCCGGACTTCATATACGGTTCGCATGGTGAAGAGCTAGTGTACGTATTCGGCTACGCGTGTGTGCACATGCCAGAGCTCGATTCAGTGGTGACACTTTCCAGAATGACTGAAAGCGATATCACCATGTGCCACGCGATGATGGACATGTGGACTAACTTCGCCTACACAGGGTAAGATGTCAATAGGATTTAAGCTGCTTTTAGAAGCCCCCAAAACATAATAATTCAAGGCCGAATTCGTAATGATTAGTGGCTAAATCAAAAGTTAGTTTTGCCAGAAACAACCTCACTGATGTTTTCACGGGTATAATTTGTGGATCATAAAAACGAAGCGACTTTTTGAAGGTAACATTAAAATCATCTACATACAGGCGAAAATCTATAATTCTGTACATGTATAACTTCCAACTCCAATACTAAAGTATTCATAAGATCATCCCGGATAGGAAAATCGAAACAACGTTGTTTCTAATCTCTCCTCAATTGAGTGCAACAAATTCCATTGCAAGTCAACCAAGCGATCGATAACTCTTCTCATACAACTGTGCATGGGTCCATTTTCTAAGCACAAGAGGCGGAAAAAAGCTTCGAAAAATATCATGAATTTGGGATTAGCCGACTCTGAACACTCCTGGTAGTCACCTGAGCTATCGGCAAATGAGATGGCGAAATGAATTTCATCACAAACTTAAAGTGAATTTTGCACTTAAATATTGGCTTCTGGACTATTGTTACCACAGGACGGAACGGGGCAAACTTCAAACCTCAAGAGACATGAAATTTTTTTCACCGGTGACGCTGATATTTGTCAGTAGCAAGTCTTAACTCGCTCTCTCTGTGACAGGCTATCGTGTAGTTACCTCCCTTCAATTTCAAATTACTTTTAATAAGTTCGTTCCTGTGTATTTCTTATGGATGGCTGCTGGCAAGATTTAGCGCATGCGCAGTAGTACAGATAACAACTTTCTGGCGATAATGTACTGTAATAATGGCAAGCGGGTGAAATAAAAAATTAAGTTAGGGCTGATGGTGGTTCACAGCAACTTTCAATGGACATTTGTGACCATTAAATCCACAAATTCATAATAACTTCCCATTTTTGTTCACAACCTGTATAAAGCAAACATCAACAGTGAAATTACGTATGCTTTCATTGTTTGTACATTTCAGTCATCCGTTCAAGGGCAGACGACATTTCAATTTGCATTGGCCTCAATACAAGATGGATATGCCTTATGCCTTCAATCTCAATGAAAATCTGACCATGTCATCTGGCGACGACCTGATAATTACACCCCATGGTAATCCGGAGTTGCTCCGTCCCAAGAAAATCCAGTTTTGGAATAAGTTAGTCCCCGAACTTAAGAAAATCGACACGCCTATGCCGTGTAATGAGACAACTACTCGAATGCCCTAGTTGAAATGGATCTACATGCATTTACATAAGTAAACACGCACTAAAAGCATAATCTTTACCCATGCAGAGAGACACTTATCTATCTGATCGGTACAGGTCTCCTTTGGAGAAGAAGGAATTGGAGAAAGTGAAGTGTGGTGTTCTTTGTTGCAACCCTAAAGCGTTCCTACAACGGATTTTTTTATGTTCAAGTTTTGAGACCGTGTGTCACTGCAGACTGCCATGCTATGTTATTCTGACTTACGCGTACGAATACGTTTGTTACCTGCCTTGTAAGCAGACCTGTTACTGTGTAGTTCTTGCACCAGATGTCGATTTCTGTAATTATTTATTTTCCTGCCGTCTTTTACGAATGTTAGTCCACAAACGTTTATAGAGGTGAAACGTCTACTGTACGTAGTTATTCAACAGGTTTTGGTTGGAATTGGGCGATATCGGCATAAGTTCTTGCGTTTATTGATATAAATGTACATTTTCATTCGTTAGTTTTCTCCCGTTCTGTGCGTGTATTTAACGTTTTGAACGCTTGCTAATGTATGCTCTTTGCCCGACGTCATAGTTTGGCCATTGTCCGGGAAATTGGCTTGTTTTCTACATGGTGGCATGTTGTAACGTGTTCAGTTGACCTACTACTACTGTCACTTGTATACTGCCGAAAATAAAAAAGTAAAGCACACCGAGCCTTTTTTGTTTTGCTTCAACACCGTGTATAATAATATTTTATGACAAAATATAATTAAGCAAACAAATTTTTAGGAAACAATTGAGGAGTTTTGAATTTTAAAGAAAAAGTTAATGAGTTTTTGATCTCCCGCTACGTGATATCGTCAGTGAAAGACGTTTATCAGTTGACAGCAAGCACGCTATGGTGGGTCGTACTGATTTTGTAAGTTAGGAAGACTTAAAGAGCGATTTGGACGAGTTATTGTGAAGACAGGTTTGGAGATGGGGGTGAATGCGACACTCAGGCCGTAGGTAATGAGTTAGACCTCGCCGTATCGGCAGACTTTGCGTTTTGAGGCCGCACGAACTCAATCGACCATCCCGCACCGGCGTCTTCGGCAAGTAAAGCCGATATTCGGCGCTCATTCAGTCTACCGACAGCCCTGCTTCAGATGGGTAATTTATTAAATTTTTCGAACCACGCTATTATCTAAGCACAATTCTTCAGAATTGGTTGGGCACAGCGTGGCCCCCCAGCTTGCTCAATCGTGTCCCACGCACGAAACTGTGCCATTTCTAAGAGACCTTATAGGGTCTTTTGAAAAGGCAAAAACTGAAATGTTGCCTGTCCAAGTACTATAACTGTATTCACCGAACATTGTTTTACAATACCCAGTCGAACTCGGCTTTCGAAATTACTTCGGCTGGCGGCTGGTGTAGAACAACACAATAATGTAGCCACTGATGACGTAGCCAAAAAAAAAAAATTGTTTAGTTTTTGCGTTCATTTCTTTATTAAAAGTGCACAAATTGAAGAAGAAATGCTTAAATTATCGTGCCATTTTTTAATAACCGAATTAAAGCATTTATGACTGTAGTATGAGGAGCAAATAAGTGTTAACTGCGTAAGTCAACACTTGCGTGTAAAGCCAACACTTGAGTACTGTCTCCAGCCGACTAGAGCGAAGTCTTTCGTGAAAATGGCTTACGAAGGCAATACAAATATAAATTCCTGCGTGTTTCAGCAAATTGTGGTCTCAAGGGAATTAATTTACCAAATCATCAGTAAGCCACATTTCTGGCCATTTTGGGGAGCAATTTAATTTTAAAGTAAACAGTCTATGTTAAGACCTGTACATTCCCTTGTACATGTAATTAGAGTGTTAAATTTAGCTATTTCTGCAATTTGGACATGGAATATAACTTGTTTAAAACCACTGAAACAAGATGTCCACAGTGCGTGATACCACAAGCAGTATTACCATAGAATGCATTAACTACTAAAACAAAAACTGTTTATTATTTTGTTCACATTAAAACGTTAAATTATAAGTTTGTGAACGTTGCCTGGTGGTGAAATTTGAAAATGAATACTAGAAACCGTTTATACTGTTGTTGCCATTTAATTCAAGAACACATCTAAAAATCTGCCATTGACGTAATTGGGAAGAACGTGTTTTGATAACAACATCATTAAACACAAGATGGCGCTAAAGATTCACTATTTTGATTACAGATCTTTCATAGTTTATTAAGGAAAGTGTTACGAGCAATTTTAGAAAATTAGCCCAAAATTTTCACAACAAAGTCTAGTCAAATTAAGCAGAAAATGACTCTTGTGGTTTTGACCTGTCCAACAGAACATACTCAACATTTAGAATGTTTCGACTGATTGTTGATTTGACGTTGTTTTAAGGTTCTATAGGATCATTAACATACTAATTTTGTCCAGATTTGGACTATCTTACCTTAGAAATGGCAAGTCAGGTTCACGCAAAACTTCAGTCACGTTTAAGATTTGCTTTTAAGGTGTTCACTTTTACGTGAGGTGCTATTGAATTAAACGAATACAAACCCATTATTTAGAAAGTTTTAACAGCTATTGAACATTTACATCACTTAAAAATTGGACGTGTCATTGGTCCTGTTGTTTTGCTCTACAGGTACCTTTCCTATTTGCTAAATGTTCGTAAAATGCAAGCTCACTTGACCTAACTAGTGGCAGATTGGTATAAAATCAAATATCAAATTCTACGGGTTTTCTACTCTCAGAAAATGCTTACTTTTGCTAAGTTAAACTCTATGGTAAAGGTAAAAACTTTTCCTACGTAATCTTAAGGAAAACATGTTTTCTAAAAGAACAGATTGCAGTGCAAACACTACATGAAAACATAGGTCATCCCTAAATATACAGCCTCCATTTCACTGACGGTGTCCCATTGCCTGCACGAGGATACCTGTCTGGATGTCTATCCACCGCCATGTCCCCTCGGCCGCATCTCCCTCCCCCCCTCAAAACCGATGTTCGTCAAGACTGACAATTCCTCTGCAAATACATACATACCCATGCATACATAAATACATACATACATACATACATACAAAAATACATACATACATACATACATATATACATTCATTCATACATACATAAATACGTAGATATATGCATACATTCATGTATGTATTAATCTAATGTATATGTATGTTTGTATTCATGTAATATTCAAAAAGTGACAAAATTTTAAATTTTGACGTTTTAGTTTTTTGCTACTTCGTCTTCTCGAGCTATTCGAGAAAAACGATTTTGTTTTGTTGCTACCGTGATCTGATACCCCGTTCCAACAATACTGGCTTAGTTAAAGACAAATCTTAAATTTTAGTAAATTTTAAAATAAAAGTTAGATTTGTCTCTTAACCAATTCAAGAAAGAGATCTTAAGTTTGACTTAAGTGTATGATCTAAATTTTGTCTTAATTATGACTAACTTTCCAAATGCGGAAATTTCAAAGTTTGGAATCTTAGACTTAAGTCAAAAATGAACTTAAGTCAGTTTCTTGGAACAGGCCCCTGTTCCACATCTCACTAAATACGTGGCCACTTGGCCAACAAAACCGACTATATGAGCAACAAATACTTAAAATTTTAATGAAACCTACAACTAAGTAACAATTTTAAATTTCCTGGCATTTGTGGATGATTCAGCCCTTTGTATTTCCGACGCATACCAGATTCACACTCTATAATTGTACACTGCATGTAACTCGTGAAAATGTGGGTATAATTTACGGGGTTTTAGCAATTGCTTAAGACTGATTGTTTTAAAGAAAAGGAATACACGAAACTTTACTTAGTTTTTGTGTTTGCTCATACACGTCTTTTTTCTAAAAAATAAATCTATTACAGCTTGATGACGTATTCAAATTGATTTGCTTAAAAGTCTACAAGGTTAAAAAGAATTTCTGTTCTTCTGATTCAATGGCAGTAATTTAATCAAGCCAAGTCAGTTGTCTAGAAATACAGTGCTCTACACTTAGCTTCACGCGTTTTGACGATTTGACCAAAATCCAAGGTCGTCAAACGAAATTTGAGGACGCCAAAACTAACGTAGAAATCGTCGAGCGAAATAGGTCGTGCCGTTCTCAGAAACTTACGAATACCTCTTCAGTGAAAAGTGTGTACCATTCACCGTCTAGCCTAACTCAATTCCTCTTGCTAACAAAGATAGAACGCAGACGATCGCATTCGCAGGAGGCGCATGTTTCACCGATTTTGCCGATCAATTCCGACTTCCTTCTGTTTACTTAGTGTTGTAGTTTGAGTGCGTGTTTGGTGTGTGTTGACTGTCTTGGTGTTAAATGCATTGATTTCACGAACTAAACGGAACAGTTGGAAACCAAAGGTAAACAATCTCTCAAACCTATTTGTAACGTAATGTTTGGAAGTCAACACAAAAACTTTGAAATGAATTTCTAGGGGAATTATTGTCTGATATTAATACTTGTAGTAGCGACTTCGTGCCGACTTGGAATAAATTTCGAAAAGTGGGACAGTCTGCCAAGAGTGGAATAATGCACGCTTTCAGTAACACAAAGTATTGGAATGGATTCTCTTACAAATTTTCATTTTTAAAATTCATTTCACATATAACGTTACAACTCGAAATTGAATTAACAAAAAAGAATCTGGGCAACGGGTAAACATTGCTCAAAGGACTTAAAGGAACAACTGAAAACAGTAATAGTATATACCTGCACATTCACACATGCGCGCACGTACACGCACCATTAGCTACTCAAATGAATACATGTGTAGTTTTTTTCACACGTACAGGCCGGGGACAGATTTTTTGTTTGTATTTGAAATACAAACACTCAGAAACCAAATGACTTTTTTCACTAAAATATTGTAACACAATTTCAATAACCAAATATATCTCGTTGAGAAACTCCATGTAGATAGACAGGTTGTCGAAAGTGGCTGAAGCTGATTAGATATCATTCCAGGCACACAGCCACGGCAACACAAGTATGACCAGTGTATATGTGTTTGTTGACTAATTTTGCGGAGAATTCACTGGCTATCTTTATAAGCGTGCCTTCGAAAAAACGAGACAAAATGAGAATGAAACAACGAAATGAGGCTTGATATGACAACTGCGGTACTCGATAAAAACTCAGTCGAGTAGGCAGCTGAAAATTCATTCGCTGCTGATCCCTTGAAATCTCGAAGTCGTAAGCTCTAATAATAGAATACGTAAGTCACACCGATCAGTCTACTTATTTGATGCGAAATTCCAAATAAGGAGACGAATGCATAGGGAACAATGATGGTATTATCGACTTATACCGAAAAACGTGGGACGAGTGCAGGGTTTGTTTGAGATGTCATCTTGAGTAAACAAAACGGGTTAACATATTTCGCAACCGCACTAAATCCGTTTAAGGTAAGCGAAGTGGGGATTGCCCACGTTATATAGAGACCAGCGAGAAGGCACTACTACTATTGTAAACAAATGTTTAAGATGAGAAATTTGCTGTTTACGGTATGTTGTGCGGTCTTCTGGGGTGGGGTGTTAAGCACCGACTCAGTAGTGAACGTAAAGGGTGGAAAATTGAAAGGCGACTGGTCTCAAACGGATGGAGTAACTCGATTTTTGGGCATTCCTTATGCTTTACCACCGGTTGGCGAGCGTAGATTTGCACCTCCCCAGATGATGGAGAGTTGGAGTACTGAGAAAGAGTGCCTTGCCTACAAGCCTTCATGTCCTCAACCATTGGACATGTTCCAGGATTCGAGAACTGGTTATTTGAAGGTGTACAACCTTTCCTTTGACCTACCACAGACCAATGAAGATTGCTTGTACTTAAACGTGTTTGTTCCTGGCGAGGTTCAGGGTAACAAATCTTTGCCAGTTATGGTTCATTTCCAAGATGGCGGCTTCCAAGTAGCACTTTCTGATGTGTTCAATGGCTCCAGCCTTGCACGCGAAGGTGACGTTATAGTTGTAACTTTTACTTCAAGACTCGGTGCTCTTGGTTTCTATGGAGGGCACAACTTGGGACTTTGGGACCAGATCAAAGTTTTGAAGTGGATACATCACAACATCGGCGCGTTCGGTGGTGATGCAAACAGAGTGACTTTGTTTGGAGTTGGATCAGGTGCATACGCAGTTGGTCTCCATGTTCTATCCGCGGAGAGTAGAGGGTTGTTCAAAAGGGCAATATCTCAAGGTACATCTGCTTACGATATGACCTTATTGAACTCAAATCCATCAGCTGCAAATGGTGCTTTCAACAAAGCAGTAATGTGTGAACACAAGGAAATGGGAGAACAGATGAAATGTTTAAGATCGCTGAAGGTTGAGGACATTATTTCTGTGCAAGTAAATCTTTCACAGCAGTATTTGAATTTCATGCCGGCAGTTGATGGACAAATACTACAAGACAGTCCAGTGAAAATATTGGAAACAATGAAATTCAACAAGGTCGATTATATGTTAGGTGTCAACAGTAACGGGGGATCTGCTGCTGTTTTTGACTTCTTTGCCCGTCTAAATACGGGTGCTGACGAAGATTATTTCAAGGCGTTCATAGATGGTGCTGCTTATATAGCGTCTACTACAAACTTTGCCGCCGTGAAGGCGGCTCTGTCGTATGAATACGCACCGATGATGAAAGAAAGTATGAACAACAAGCAGTGGTTTCAGAAAATATTGGACTTCTCTAGAGATGGATACTTAAGTCAAATCAGAGGAGCGCAGATGATGCACGCCGGTGCTGGGTTGCACGTTTACGCCTACTATTTCGATCAGTCTCCGCCAGTTTCAAATGGCGTCCCAGTCGACGTGTTGGGTGTACCGGCGGGTGTGGAAGAGTTGTTTCTATTTGGAGGTGTGCGCCATGAGTTCAGTAAACGACTGATGAAAACGTGGGCAAGTTTTGCTAAAACAGGGTGAGTACATTTTGTAACTTAACCGTACTGCAGTCTCTAGCTCTATGTAAAAACTCATGCTTCTGCTGACTGATCAGAAGATTTTTAATAGTCACCATTGTTCTGATTTAGGCGTCGACAAGTCGCAAGAAAAAACTAGTCTTAGAGTTCTTCTTTCCCAACTGATCATTTATGTCCAAAGGAAAATTGTGTTTGGCGACAAGTAGGTACGTCTTTGTCCCTATGCTCATTGTTGCCAATTTTGTTTATATTTTAATGCTCGAGCAACTTCTCTAGAGAATGTTTTAAATGACTGTTAAAAATCAACAGTTACGTGACAGCGGATGAAATAGTGACTGATTAAGTTATTGGTTTTCAGCAAGCCAACTTTAGAACTTAGTGACGGCACCACGTTACACTGGCCAAACTTTAACGCGACGCACCAGAAAACAGCACTTCTGCGGGCTGACGTCACAAAGGCAAACGCTGTGATGGATTCCTTGCCAGACGATTTGGAACGAAAGGTTTCTTTCTGGCTTCAATTTCTACCCCAAATTACAGCTCAGAGCCACGAATGCCGCAACGACACATCGTCCACAATGGAGCACGAACACCCTATGGTTAAACTTAAGCAAGGTCATGTTCTTGGACGAACCAGGATGAGCGCAGGTAATTTATATTTTAAGTTTACGTTGAGTAAAAATCTGCATCATTTAATGTGGCATAGAACGCGAAAAGCATACTAAGTTGCATTATTCAAAGTGATTCTCTGTCCCGGAAACAGAAGTTGCGCTGTTCACTAGACATTTTTACTGCTTGTTCGTAAAGATTGTGCATCTCAGTTGATGTCTAATGTCTTTCCTTCAGTTTCGAATTTCAGCTGCTCGTCACTTCGTTTATTTTTCTCCCACAAAGCAAAGTACGTCTCTTAAGTTTTGTGTGGCATGACCTAGGAAATCTTAAACTATGTTAAAACATAGTTTTGCGAAATGATTTTAGTTACCGTGAATTTCCGTAGATAAGCCCATGGGCGTGTATTCGGAAACTGAAAATTTTCAGGCGTTTTAGCAACACCAAATAAACGCCCGGGATATTATTTGGAAAAGAGGAGTGTAAACGGAAACCATAGTTTTGCTGACTTGACACTCTTTTACTTAAAACTAAGTTTTTAGTTTTTTGTAAACAAATTCATAGTTCAACAACGCCTCGTTCGTTTTCATAAAAATGATAAATGCTCCACGAAACTGAATTTGTGACAAAAATTTGACGCTGAGTGGGCTTTTAAGAGGAAATTTTCCAACTAAAGGTTCCACTGTGTGGATTCTTGACACCACAAGTTGTAACACCAAATAAACGCCCACGGGCGTGTATTCGGTATAATTTACCAAATAAGCTCCCGTGTGCGTTTCATCGGGTGGGCTTATCTTCGGAAAACTCCGGTATGCACCATTTTATAAGCCTAAACTTTGAGACGATAGCTTTGCTTTTGGATGTCAATGTCTCCACAACGTTGCTCATTTTTGAAAAATAATGTCTCGGTACCAACTCCCTAATTCAGCCAAGCGTTATCAAAAATGAATTGAAATAGCAACTGCTCTCAATTCTTTGAACCCAAAATGTTCTGTTGTAAATTGTCATTTCGTACAGCACACCACCATAGTAAGTTATAACATGTCTAACTTTTAGTAATTTAGAGAATTCTTAACCAATATCGTATGATGCTCAGCCGCATTTGAACTTTTAGTTTTTTCCTTCCTAATTCTCCTCTAGCGGCAGCATCTTAAACATTTAAACCAAGTCCTAACAAGTACATGTACTTACAAAATCTGATGTTAAAAAATTCACTATACAATTTCCCTGTAAGAAACTGATTCGTGAGTGACATGCATGCCCACCCCCTCTTCATAACCGGGAACACTGTGCAGAGTTGGCGTGCGGCGTAAGCAGGTACTGAGAATCGTTCTTGGCGATGTTTATTATTAGGCTCATCATGTTTTGTATGATTCGCGTACTTGTTACGCAGTCAATGCCAAATGAATCTCCAGGGTTCGCATAGTAAGCAAGCTACACACTATGTTGGCACAGTGATCAAACAATGATTTCGACTAATGCACCGTGTTCTCGAAAGTTAGCTGACTCTCCAAGACAAATGTTCCAGGCTCTGACAGTTTATCTAAGCCCTGTTACCACAAGTGATTAAGTATTCTGACAAGCAACGGTTATCATAAGCTAACAATCTCCAATCCCGTTAATCACAGTTCAAATTTGTACGTCTCCACCCTGTAACCAACAAAGTAGTTTGTTCTCAGGAAAACATATTTCCACAGAGGCAGGACATCCGTGGGAAATTTAAAGCTAAATAAGTTTGATCAAGTGTTTTGGTCGCTCGAAGCCTTGCTTGACCTTGCTCCTCGTAACGCAACCTAGGCTGCACGGGACCCGTTTCAAGAAACTTCAGTTTCGGCTTAGGCAAAAACCTTGAAAGTATTCCAACGACTTTCGTATCGCACATTCAACTGTTGGGACTTTCTGACGAAGGCTTTTTTATAGTTAGGTCGTTCCTACCTTTCTTGTCGGTCGCACAATGTTGCGGGCCGCATTTTGGAAGGTAGACCTACAACATTCAATCACAGAGTGTGATTTTAATGCCTCAAGACCTATTGATTTTGGCTTAAATCAGTTTTAAGATATAGCTATGTGCGCTCATTTTTCAACAACTGAAAGCTCAAAAATTGAATATATGCTCCAGGGTTTTGGATCGTTGCTTTGTGTTTTATTGGTGCAAAACGATAAGGCCAATCGAGAAAAACAAACCACGAGACACGCAGTCATGACGCGATGACGTCACAGGTAAATTTAGCACCTTCCACTGCTACTTAGTTATACTGTAGCCTGGACTGTGCAGCACTGAAGTAAGTGAGGGTTATAGCCCCATATGATGCGCCGCCCATGGCCCAACACTGAAATATGTGGATATTACCCCCCCCCCTCCCAGCCCCTATGTCGCTCTACCCATGTGTAGATAGAAAAATTGAAGATGTGATTATCTGTATAGTACATCTCCAAAAGACTCAATTTTAAATTCAATATTGTTGCTCCTTCAATTGCGTGCAATTCTTTGAACACATGAACATTCCGTATATCTTTCCCGTGTGTGATGCACACGGTGGGCCCATATCAGCACTGTCACTTCGTGTTACCCTAGTTCGAGCTAACCTAAGATCGCGTCTTCAAACCGGCCCGTATACTTACATGTACCTCCCCTGGACCGACGGCGTCGCCACTATCGTTTACCATTAATGTCGAAGGCAACCCTTTTCCATGTCATTTTTAGCAAAAATAAGATGTGTTTATGATCTCAGACATATTTTTCCTTAATTACAGCTTATTGCAATTTAATTAATTACTCGTCCTCTACTCCGGATGTGACGTTTTGGGAGGCAAAAATTTCGCGCCAATTTCTTTTCGTATAGTA
Source organism: Phoronis australis (assembly GCA_002633005.1). Lineage (NCBI taxonomy): Eukaryota > Metazoa > Phoronida > Phoronidae > Phoronis > Phoronis australis. The sequence goes on from NMRA01000155.1 coordinate 356,942, forward strand.
TGACAGTGAGATCTGTCGAGTCAGTCATCGTTTTACCTCAATTGTGACAAGTTCGTTCGTCGTTTGCTTTTTTACGAGTCAGTCAATATGCCACACTGTTGCTGTGTACCATGATGTACTCATTATCATCTCAAGCGCGCTTTGAAAGCACCTTTGCAATGCTTTCCGAACGATGACACATTTCGCCGTATTTGGCTCGTTCGTGTGAAGAACGCAGCGTTACCCGTCCACGCAAACTTCAAAGCAGTGAAGGGTTACCGAGTGTGTGGCAAGCATTTTCTGCCGTCAGATAACGAGAGAGATATGTACGCTTAATTGATGAAGGTCCCTTCGAAACATCGCCTGAAGAAGGGTGCCATACCGTCGGTGTTGATTCCCGGCAGTGCCCCGTCGCCACCCCCGAGAATTGCATTTTTGAAGCGAGAAGCCTCCCGAGCTATGGCCACTACAGTGTCTGGAGGCGCTTCATCTACTGTCAGTAGTGCCTCTGAACGTACCTCCAGAGCATGCAATTCCGGAACTAGCAGTGATTCGTCCTGTGCTGTTGTCTTTTGTCCAGAGCCTGTAAGCAGCCCTGCAGCGATGTTGAGTAGTGGTAGTGAATGCAGGCCCAGTTCGACACACAGTGACGAGGACAGTTCGTCGTCCTATGAACAGGTCGGCGAGCCAAACTTTGATACGTTTATTGTGGACTTGTCTAAAGTATTGGAGCTATTTCGACGGTGATAGATGTGTAGCGAGGGAGTCAACGGCAGGAGGTAAGCAGTTTGGGTGCTCAGGTCACCATCCAGTGGGAGTGTGTCGCTGGACACTTGACAAGTTGTGCGTGTGCGTACTCTGCCTCATTATACTCGGCTCAAACATATACCCACCCTCTGACTGGCCCTGAAAAAATTTCTCGTCACCACTGCTATGAACAATGTCTCACTACTGTTACTGTGGTATGGGTTACGGGCTCCAGCCATTTTCAGGTTACTACAAACTAAACAATCCCTACATCCAACTTAATTTGATTTCTCTAACAACCTGCTTTGTCGTAGAATACTCGTGACGCCAATTTTAGAAAAACAGCACGAAAACAAAAGTAGTACAGATTCCCACAGTAAACTCAACGCAGAGCCAAATTGGCGCGAAATTCTTGCCTCCCAAAACGTCACTTCCGGAGTAAAGAACTAGTAATTAATTAAATTACGAAAAGCTGTGATTAAGTGAAAAATACGTCTGTGATAATCAACGAACCTTACTTTTGCTAAAAATGGCATGAAAATGTTTGCCTTCGCCTTTAAGGTGTTGAAAACGTCGGTGTTCGGTGGGAGGTGAAAGTGTGATAAGACCTGAAATATTATGCCGTGCAAAAAAGTGATGGAAGACATTGTGTCTTAGTGGGCTGTCACAAAAACGACGAACGTGGAAGTAATCAATTTGCAGTAAACATGACAAGATCTTCAAGGTTGGCCGTGTTTACCGCCGTTTAAATTTTGTATTCCCAAGAATTCAATAAGCCATAGAATGGTTATGTGAAATAAATAGAAAATAATGTAAGAAAATTAAATAATTCTCTGAAATTGAAGATAGATGGGCCAAATAAATCTTTTGGTTTAAAATAGGATGGGCGAGCCATATACAGTGGAACAGAAACACAAACTATAAATATATGAACAATTCCCAGACTGATAACAATGCGTTTAAATCGCTTTTTAACATTTGATTAACAACACTATTGTATATGAAAGTAGTGTTTTAAGTCAGCCTGTTGATATCGTACCGGGGAAGGGACCAGGTGAGATACTTTCCCACCCCTTTGAGTATTATTTAAAGAAAAACAAAATTTTTGGGAACCGTTTCATGACGTTTGGGTCTATATAAAATTCAAAATCGTCATTATCATGACATCGGTTGTGTAATGTTAAGTTTGAATATTTAGACATCGCGCAATAGAAAAATAATTATACAATACGATATAGCTACATGTATGTACATGTATTGCAGTTATTCAAGACTAACAAAAGAGTCATATGCAGTTTTTCTCACTATTGTGACATTTATTAATGCTTTGCGAGTAGGTGGTATGAAGGGAATTTAAATGACTAGTAAAGGTGTTCATGTTCAAGAGTAATTTTGAAAAATCAGCATACAGGTAAGTTCTTTACGTTGCCTCCTCTCGATCATAATTTAAATGGTTCAAATATGTTTCTACTCTACGCTGGTTCTGAACTGCAATGGTTTCAGTAACTTAAGGTCTGCCTCCGTATTTTGGTGCCTGCATGCATTTGTAGGTCTATATTGAAATGTGGACCAGTGGAATAATGCTGAATGGTACAACACGAAATTCCATCTGCAGGGGCAGATCCAGGATTTTGAGTTAGGGGGGCCAGGACAGAGTATTAGCCAGGATTTTCCCGTCAGACATTCGCACCCACGAACTGCCAAATGTAATCTTAGAATTTTAGGGGGGCCATGGCCCCCTTGGCCCCCCTCTAAATCCGCCACTGATCCGTGTGCATCATTGTGCTTGTCTTGGTTTGAGTGTTTGTCGTATATATGGTTCTTAAATGAGTGACAAGGTATTGTTTTATTGTTTCGTTTGACGCCTTTTAATCGTCCGTGTGGAAAAGATTTGTTACGTAATACACAAAGCAATGTGGGATTGTGGTCATCCCAAGCAGCACCGTCAGCAGACGTATGCATACAATCTGAAGAGGTTATTTCCTTTGAGTAGCATTTCAAGCTGCCAAAAATTCAGTTTGTCTCAGATGCGTGAATACTGGTAGCATCTATCCACGACCAACATTCAGCTTTTCCTCTGTTGAAGTGACACTTCCAGGAGAGAGGACGATGATGACCGACATGCAGAAATCCATATGTGGGCATGAACGTTTGTCGTAGATACGTGGAAGGGAAATGAACCAAAAATGAAGTAAATGCTTTCATTGTTTTGATTGGCGCCTTGTGATTCAGAGTTTGTCAAAAAGTACGACATTGTTTCGTTTGGCATTCATCTCCATTTAGTATGTTTTGTTGCTGCTGCAGCCACATGCCACTAACGCATTTATCAATAGATGGGGAAGCATATTTGTGCATTTTTTTAGCATCAACCAATCGGAATGTCAACATATAGCTTCCCCTGTTCAACAATGTGAAGCCATGTCTCATGTTCCATTCCCAGAATTACTCCCTCCCCCCTCCCTTGTAATATTAGTAAAGAATGTATTGTCGACTTCTCTAGCATAAAATCGGCAATTTCTCTGGGGTAAGATCGAAAAAGCCTATCAAACAAATCGTTATTATTGACAATGTCTTCCATAATGTGAAATTTTGAATTGTTTTGGCTCTTTAGAAAACTACTTTCCATACGAAGAGTACTTAGATATCCCATATGCAGCGCCACCTGTGGGAGACTTGCGATTCCAGCCTCCAAGGCCCCACACAGGTTGGAAAGGCATTTTAAACAGAACAAGAGAGACAACAGGTGTCAAAATGTGTCCACAGCCTAGTGCAGCGGTCCCGTTTGAAATAATTGATGAAGATTGTCTAACGTTAGACATTTACGTGCCATACGGAGTTTCGAAAGTCAGGTAAACGCACACACACAAACGCATGCACACACATACACACACACGCACAGACGCACACATAGTCGTTTCTTAGCGAAATATGTTTACTGTTATGACTCGAAAGTTCGCACATGCTCAAATGTAAGACATCTTCTATGAGAAATTTGATGATACAGTTGAAATTAATCAGCCAGTTACGGATTTTTAAGTTTAAGTCGTAGGTGAATGTAAAGAGGCCACGCCTCTGTAAGGTCAATGGCATCTTTTCAGAACTCAAGCGAACGACTTTTGATAGAAAGCATGCAGTGGCGTTGTTGTTAAACTGAATTTATCTTTTTCATGAAGAGCTTTAACAGGAAAACAACACAGACTTCATCCATTCGTTCAATAGGTACAGACAGTTGCCCGTCATGGTTTTCATACACGGAGGAGGTTACGTCTTTGGCTCCAAGAACATATATCTTGGCAACGGCTTGGTCCAGAGAGAAGTCATTTTGGTTGTGATAAATTATCGACTCGGTCCATTTGGGTTTTTGGCAACTGGTAGGTATTACAGAGGTTTAACTATGCATTTTAGTCGTAGTTGTTCTGTAAACTTTACTGTAACAAAAAGGAGATAAAATACGTCTTAACGTTATTACAAAGGTTGTCAGTTTGAGTTTAATTCAATTATCCATATCCATGGTTTAACTAGAATATACAAAGCCATTAAATTTATGCACTTATGACTTATAGAATGAAGCTGAGAAAATGAGGGTAAAATACAATATTTGATTTGAAATGTTAGTGGATTTGAAAACAGGTAAGATAAACCGATTTCATCAAATCTATTAATATTCTAATAAACGCTACAGTTCTTCACTCGTACATTTTGAATAGAACAGCTAAAACAGATGTCGAGCAAATTAAATCCCTAAGATCTTAACAAATATCAGAGCTTCTCATTTGATCGTGAATGGTACTGAATACTTGACCATCTTCCTAATTGCCGTTATGTTCACAACAGGAGACAAGGCTTCAATAGGTAATTACGGTCTTATGGATCAACATTTGGCTCTGAAGTGGGTGAAGGAAAACATAGGGCACTTTGGAGGTGATCCTAATGAAGTTACTATCTTTGGACAATCGGCTGGAGCCGGAAGCGTTATGTTTCAAGTCATAGCACCCGCCAATAGAGGGCTATTTAAACGAGCTATTCCTGAGAGCGGCGCCGCCGGGTGTCCATGGTCTCTCCTCACAAACGAAGCGGCACTTGCTAACGCGAAAAAAACAGCGGAAAAAATGAACTGCTCCTCGACAAGCACTCACATGATGATTAATTGCTTGAAACGAGTTGAAGCCATGGATGTCGTCATGGCGACTGCGGGGGATGTCCTAAACCCCATTTATATGAGTCCCGTTGTAGACGGTCATTTCATTCCGAAATCACCGGAGCAGATGTATAATGATGGCGTAGCCCGAAATATTACCATTCTGATGGGACGTACGACGCACGAGGGCTACATGTACGTTTCCTATCCAGAAATAATTCTAAAAGATATTGAAGACAAAAGTCCGTCTTTGGCTAAAGCCGTCGATTTTTACTACGCTGATGCCGTAAAGGCTGTTAAGAATGGTCTTACAGATAAGGAGAGTATATTACTTTTTACCGACCTTGGGACGGACTATATGATTTCACACGCTATGGAGAATGAGGCGAATCTTCACGTAAGGTGAGAGCTCACCCAAGCTGGGTACATTTATCATGTCATTTTCTCACTGAAGTCAATACAACTCTGTCGCCACGAACTTTGTCGATCTTTCTGACAGGTTCAAACTTTAGCCCAGGTGAAATAAATATACACCCAAAACAAATTTCAATTGTAATTTGAACTAAATGAAACTCTTTAGCTGCTCCATAAAGTATCAGAACTCTAAGAAAATTTAATAAGTGGAACACCATAATTGTTGTAGAAGGGGGACAATTTGGTCTTATGCATACTCATGTGCTATGCGTTATCATTGATATTGCATATCAACATTAACGTAATAAAAATACTAGAAAAAATGATAAATGATACAGGGTTATATAGAATTGGAAATATAAGATTAGAAATTATTAATTTTCAGGATATAATTCGTAGTTTATTGTTGCAAACACTGATCGAGCTACCTTTTCTATGTGGTGGATTTTAGTCAATATTAGAGTTCATTATATCATTGATTAAATAATGATGGAGCATATTTATGATACGTCTAGTGAACCCTGTACGATTTCTTAACTACAGACCAGGGCCTGGGGATTTATCCTCGTACTGGAGATGGAATTCGAAGATTTTGTTGACGTTTTTGTTGTTCTTTAAAACGAAATCAAGGTAGCTGTCTTTCATTCTGTATTCGATTAATGTTTGGTTTAGGCGACTGAGAATCTAGTCCAAGTTTTCACTCGAGTCCTCTAGATGAAGGTTAAAAACTTTCTGGGTGAAAACTCGCGATTTCAAGTATAATCCGAGATTTTGAGTTCATAGGCAAGCTTTATTTCTGAGGTCAGCATGTGCAAACTAAGAGTATACAGTCAGTCAGCCACGTAACCACAGTTTAAATGAGCACATGGAAAACAGACCGTTAGCTTAAGCTCGCACAAAAGTAGAACGAAAAATGTGAAAAATAGTTCGAGTTCAATTTCAAGTACACTCGAGGTTAGGCCCAAGGCTCACTTCCGTAAAAGCTGGCTTTCACCGGAATGATGTGTAACTTTTGCTCTTACAAAGAGCTGCTGACAGACCGCTTCTCTTCAATGCAATGATCGGGAAATATATAATGGCACGGGCCGTGACAAGTCAATTTGTAGCACCGTGTTCATCCTGCTTCAGGTAGCTCATACAGTGTTCACAGCATCATATTAATCTATCCTGTACTGGAAATAAGTAAAATCGTACCATATAACTTCTCTTGTGAGAAATCTTATTACGTATCTTATTTCATCTTATTTCTTTTGTTTGTATACATGTATGTGCATTGTTTTTAAAAATGCTCAGAGGTAATATCACAGATAACGTATGGCATCTCGTTACGCGTAAGGCTAGATTAAACCCTCTCTAAAAACGTCGTGTGGCTGAAAATATCCAACCGATACGCTAAGCAGGTCTGTAGGAAACAGAAGTACCAGGGTCCATGTGCCCTCTCCCACCGTAATGGTTTGCAAGCGTCATGGTTGAACAATTCGTGGTGACTGACGTAAGAATATTAAGCGCGTTGGTTCCCCAGGTTAGGGAAAAAGTGCGACAGAGCATAATACTGTCAGAGAGATATATAAGATTAAAAAGAGAATATTTGTCAACTACAAGTGCAGGATACCCGTCAGGACATGTTTGTCAGGGGCCCTCCGGTTTTTGCTTCATGTATCGTCTACAAGCACTTGAAACCGAACTCCTTATCATACTTGAGAAAACAGGATATGGGATTTTCTGAAGCAAATTTATTCCGGCTTTCTAAGTTCAAGAAGACAATTTTCTGATCAGTTTTTCTTCTGTTTTCTTTTTTGATATTGCATGTCATTTTACATTAACGTGTCCCATGACGGAGAGGGACCCTTATGATATAAACTGTTGCTGCTCATTTCCTGGTTCCGAAATAACCTGTCACCTCAATGATGATGTCATCCATGGTCTTTCTTTCACTTTTTATCAATATCCTTTCGTCTTATGAAGCCGTTATCGGAGAGACTGGTGACGGTATCAATTGTCACTTTTTCCTGTTCTTTAAATGATATAAACTATCATAATGAGGGCTCTCCTCACTAGGTAATTATTGCTAATATGAAATAACCCGTAGACGTATGTTTATAGCTTTCGAATAATTCTAAGCCTTCAAAAGTAGCAACATTCAGATACACCAGGGGATGCAAGCTTGGTGAAAACCGGGGATATGAGTGTGATGGCGAAATTTGGTACGTTTAGTCCTTCCTAGGAACGTGCCAATAAGCCTTCACGTTCTTTCATTTACTCTACACTGTATTCAATGATTCTGGTGCTTTATTAAGGGTATCTCACTTTTGCTTAACTCTTGTTTCAGCAACGGAGGCAAGCTATACATGTTTATCTTTAACTTCCATGCAAGCGTTTCCTTCATGTTTAATTCCACAACCCCGGACTTCATATACGGATTGCACGGTGAAGAGCTGTCGTACGTGTTTGGCTACGCGTGCGTGCGAACTCCAGAGCTCGACTCAGTGATGTCTTACTCTGGAATGAAGAAAAGCGATATCACCATGTGCCATGCAATGATGGACATGTGGACCAACTTTGCCTACACCGGGTAAGATATGTATGCTACAAACCTTCCGTCTGTTGAAAATACATATTCAATTAATTTATGTCACTTGCCATTATAGAACCAAAATGCGCCCTTGTTTCTAAGCTGGATTAGAAGAAACCGAGAACCGAGCAAGTTTAGAGGCCATAATCCGGAGTCGTTTTTACAGAAGACGGCTTTGCAATGCCAATGATATAACTTACCCATTTCTCGAGAAAAGATCAAACACAAAAATTAATCATTTGCAATAATTTATTCGAATGTACACCATTCAATGAACTTTTTAGCTTGTTTCAATGTTTCAATAGTACAACTTCTTACACTGGTTATCGAAAACGCATACGCTGTAGCTGCCACTATCAAATGTTATTTACTGAATTACTAGGTGTAGATGTGAATTCACCGAATATTCAGCAAAAAACAAAACACGCTCGGACTATGGTTAGTATTGTCGATTGTGTCTTATTGGAACGATGCGAGAGCTTCATTGACAATATATCTTTTCGGTCCAGCATTGTGCTCCCTCGCAATACATTCGAGGATACGTTATACCTTCAACATTTTTTCGCAGCTAGTTCTTACATTTTGTGTAAATATTGTTTGAAAAGCATAGAAACTACGCCTGTGGTTCGTAACGGGTTTACGCTCTGGAAATAATGAGGACTGATCACGTGGAACAGGCGATTCTTATGGTCACCTGGCTGTACCAGGAGGTACGTCTTTTCCTAAACTCCTTATTCACTTCTCAGTCAAATGTAAAGAGAACAGAGTTACAAAAAGGGTTGAAACCATTGGTAAAGTTTTTTAAAGAACTGGTGGAGAGAAATTTTATTGCATATTTTTCATGTTTCTCAAAATCGTCCATTGTTTGTACATTTCAGCCACCCTCTCATGGGCAGACGTCATTTTAATTTGAATTGGCCTCAGTACAAAATGGATACGCAATATGTCTTCAATATCAACAAAAATCTGACCGTGTCATCTGGCGACGACCTGATTCTTACACCCCGTGGCAATCCGGACCTGCTCCGTCCAAAGAAGATTAAGTTTTGGAATAAGTTAGCCCCGAAGCTCAGGAAAATCGACACCCCTATGCCTTGCAATACGACAGCTACTGGGATGCCCTAATTTACTCACACAAAGACACGTGACATATAACTACTAGATACCAATGTTCTTTGTGCAGAAACAATGAAATTAGAACGATCGGATTGCTCAGATTTTCATTCTATAAAGATATGTTCATGGTGGAAGGGTTCACAGAGCTAAAATAAGGTTTCTGGTGAAACAGAAATTTTATTTATTTTCATGTCAATTATTTCCCTGTTTTCATGCTTCACTTCTTGAAAGAATTTGCTACGATTTATAGCACTTTTGTACCTATGTAACGAACGGAAATTTACAATAAAATACCACTGTCAACGTTGAGCTCATTAAAAAGTAGAAAAATCATTTGTTTTTAAAAAATCTTTACATATTTTGGATGGGGCTGGGCGACAGCTCTCTATAGATCCAATTCTTTGCCTGCAATCTGCATTGCTAAATGCTCTACTACATACACTTTTTCATTAAAATCGCATGGTCTAGCGAGTGCTTTACGATCGATAGAGTAACAAATAGCCAGGCGTCAATCCAGGCGTCAGCAGATTTCCGGTCACGTGATGTAAACATCTGAGAAGTAGATCTTTGACTAGACATGTTTTCTGCATAAGACAAATGCGGCAAAATGGTTAAAAGATATTTAAAACAGACGTTGTGTAATTGAGTCAGAGAGCAAGTGTCATGGTCTGTTAATTCGTTCTATTTCCGAAACCGGCAAAACCTAAGAAATATCGGGAAAGTGCCTCACGATGGGTTCGACCATGTCGACCAATGTTGAACGTGAAAACGATGGAAACCATTTGTTGCATTCTTGCAAAAACGTAATCAGGCTCTTTACCAAAATAAGCGATTTGCTTATAAATTTTCAGTTAAATGCAGAAAATAAGAAAAGTTCTCGAGGAATTTCCCCCATTCGGTGACTTTGTGATTGACGCTGGATACATCTTTGCTCCATTTCTTGTATGGAAATTTAAACCAGTTGCAACCAATTAGAAAGCTCAATTTTGAACTAAAATTTGCATAAAGAGCTAAAGCCAACCCTGAGACAAAACAGGTTTTTATAAGAAATTATTTTTAAAGGTTCATTTGCTACATGTCTATTTAGTTGTCTAGAAACAAAAATGAAATCAAACAAATTACTCTCTTAAAACCGATCTCTTTACCGTGATAGCATTATATTTCATAACCAACTCAAATCAAAGGATGTTTTCTTGAATTTCTTGAATCGCTGATGGTTTCGAGGTTCTCATTTGTAACAGAAATAGAACCCTACCACAGTGAGGGATATTATGAGAGGAGTTATATACTGTAAGAGGAGTTATATACTGTAAGAGCAAAATTCCTAATTCGAGTTTCTTTTTTGATTCACATAGATTCTGCGAAATGCAGCTTTGAAAGCGTGTGGTGCAACTTTTCACTTCACAGAAATCTGACACTATTGTTCCCTGACTGCAGCATGTTGCTACTCTTGAACTTCAAAACAACACATCTTTACTTTAAAAGGTTTTGTCAGTAACGCAATACACGTGTTTAAAACAATTGGTTTATGTTTTGCAACATTGGCGGCTTGTGGAGCAAAGAAATTATTGAATATTGCCCGGCATTTCGCTTAGACACAATTGCTTGTGACGTTTTCGTTGTTTGTCTACGGCAGCATTACGTGATTGAGTGGGTGGAGCGATAGTAATTTCAGCGTCTCGTCAATTGAGTTTACGTTGGCAGACATTACATGTTTTTTAATCAAATTTTATTTACCCTCATTGCGAATTACGAAACATGTTTGCTGCGTTTAAAGTCTTGCTTGTTAACTATCTCACGTCACATATTTTTGCCCTTTTACACCCTTCCGAAAATGAAACGAGACTCAGAAAGTGTGGAAAAGAACAAAAATTGACACTTTTCAGGCCAAAACTACGACTTCCTTGCCAGTGCTCGACACGAGCCCAACACCTGATTCTGAAAGCAAATTTACTACATATTCCACAATGTGGTTCAAATGCCCTGTCATTCAATCAGATACATACACAAAACGTACCGAGAGTAGCGTACATGAAGTGATATCCCACGAGACATTATTCCGCGTATCGATACGCATAATAATGTCCAGTGGGATATTACTTCATGTACGCCAATCGAGGTACGTTTTGTATTCATCCCATACGCTTCAAACTCCTAAGTTTCTTTCATTTTTCGGCGGATTTTTAAATACTTCTCTCAGACTGTTCACGTGACTGGCGGATCACATCCTATATGTGTGTACTTGCGCTTTAGGTTGCAAGTTTTCTCTAGTAGAAGAAACAGTTCTAAATGTAACGATTTATTACTTGAAAAGAGACAACAAAGATAAAACTAACGGTAAGTGTGCATTGAACTTGTAACATCCCCTGAAAATAATTAAATAACAACGTTTGACAGTGTGTTTACCGAGGAATTGGCGCCGGTGTTGCAGACGATATAATATTTAGCAACTAAAAACTGAAACAGAAGTGTCATATAATTAACAGTCCTGTTCCAGATATTATGACTGGGATCTGATTGCATGTTGAGATTTATTTACACTGCTGCAATTGTATTACTTTAAACTATTTTTGGAAAAATTGATGATCAAACCTGCTAACGACGTCGAGTCGACATTGACCTATCTTTTGAACTTTCCACGTCAGAGGTCACTGTTGAAGCAGTGCGGGAGGTGAATACGGAAAACATGTTTGCATGGCCGTATTGCACCCGACTGATTCAACGCGTATGGGATAATTTCCAGTTATATGTTGTGCTAGGGCTATATGAAATGGTTGCGGATTCCTATTGCAATGCAACACTGCTACAAGGACCCGCAGTCTTTAAAAAGGGAATCTGAAATAGAATTTTCTGACTCACAACATCTTTATGAGAACAAGCAAACCTGATTACTGAACCTATTTGCAATATGTAAGTCAAACCTGCCGCCACACATGATCTAACCTAAAAATTTAATGTCTAAGGAATGCAAATTGTCCTTGCCCTTGACTACAGTCCAATGGCACAGTGACACATAATTGTGCGTTACTGGTAGACGTGTCAGATGAATCAGACAGCTCGAGTAATAACACTTTGGATGAATATGAGCACTTTCTAAATGAAACAACTCCGTTAATCGAATATTCCGACTGTGAGTAGTAAAGATGAAGAACACAGATGGGGTCTACAGAGTTTAAAGTAATACATTTCAACGTTACAGTCAACTGCTATTTCTCTGACTTGTATACACTCGATGAGCGTCCAATTATTAATTTAATTTGGTGTTCTTTAGTGACAAGCTTGCTGAATAATATCAAGAGATGGTAGTCAACACCTTGCGCGGAGAGGAACCCATTGAGTATGACTATAAAAATCGTGTTTAATCCTATAGATATTTTATGATATAGCGGAGACATGACGAAATACGCCTCGTCGGCTCGTCGCTAGATAGCGATGGGGTTGTCGGTGGATAGTGTACTGCATTCTTGAAGGGCTTAATGCTGGCAGGTATTTCTCAGCGTTTTTTTAAAGAATTCTTTGCAACAATCATGCCATCAAATTGTCACTGTTCTTCGGTGCGGTTTTCAAATGATTCACAAAAAATTGCCACGTTTCAAAATGCTTGCGTATGAACGAAATTGCGCATTGCCTCTGCCACCTGGGCTATTGTTGCGCACCAGAATTGGATATGGGTATAGTGACAGATGCATTTGTGCTGTCACTACGTTATAGAGTTATATATATGATGTTTCCTACCAGCAGATGAGGTATGAATAGGGTTTACACAAAACTCCATGTAAAACACGGCAGAGCCGGGAGTGTGCTGGACCCACTACCTGGCAAAGACAAGACCTTTGATTCCATTAGAGGACCATGCAAACGGTGTTAGGATGAGAGCCATTGTGTGAACTGTAATCACTCTCAAATTTTTAACCGGTCGACACACCTTCGACATCTTCTACAGTTAATTCAAGAATCGTCGGTGTCAAAGTGTATATACCACCATAACCTTTTCCTGTCCTCTACTTGTTGTAAAAGCTCTTTCAAGGGGCATAACTCTGAATTTTGGGTACATAACCGTTTATTTTGTATTGTATCGGCGTTTGATTCTTTACAAACTGCGAAAAAAGATACTGATAACGTTACAGTAAGTAGTATGTACCAAAAGTCATTTTTGACAGATGGTAGGTCATAAGATAACATGCTTTCCTCCCACCAATAATATAGTCGCCGTATCATTAAGTATGTACGCGCGACCCCTAAATAAAAACGCATAGCTCTGTTTTGAATATTTTCATCATTACCAAAAAATTTTTAAACCCCAAACAGATGACCCGTAATTCAAAATTGGTGCCACACACGAATTAAATAATGTTTTAAACGTTCCGAATCCTAGATTCTTGTTATCACGGAATGTTGAGCATATCTTCCCTAACGCTCTACCAGAAGCTTCAGATAACGTATATGTATGTATGTATCCATGTATGTATGTACGTGTGTATTTCGGGAGCAAGTTTTCAGTTATACAGAATTGGTTAAATGCAAGACACTTTTCATTGTTCACAGTCTTTATTCCGTTACGTTCATACCTTCGGAATAAAACTCTACTCTCAACTGAACATAGTAACTGACCTAGTGACATAATTAAAAGACACACGGTATTTCGAAACATACTTGTATTCTCAGGTGAAGATAAAATGACGCAGTAATGCCACCACAGAGCATAAGCTGATGACACACATAGTGGGACGCGGCGGGTGTGAAATTCTGCAAAGAATGACTAATGAAGGGGGGTAACACGAACGTAAAATCACCCGTCAAGAAATTGTGGAAAACACGTCAATTCGCTGTTTTGAATGAGCAGCAAACAGGGTCGCGCCGCACGTTACACTTGTTTCCGTGACATTCCTGTTACCCCCTTCATTAGTCATTCTTTACAGAATTTCGCACCCGCCGTGTCCCATTATGTTTGTCATCAGCTGATGCTCTGTGGTGGCATTACTGCGTCATTTTATCTTCACTTGAGAATGAAACAAGTACATTTCCAAATATCGTGTGTCTTTTAATTATGTCGCTAAGTCAGTTACTTTATCTATGTTCAGTTGAGTGTAGAGTTTTGTTCCGAAGGTATGAACGTAACGGAATAAAGACTGTGAACAATGAAAAGTGTCGTGCGTTTAACCAGTTATGTATGTATGTATGTATGTATGTACCAACTCCGTATACTTTCAATGGACGAAATCTGTGACCTTACGCACAAGCCCTTACGTCATTATTCACTGGCGACACCTGGCTAAATTTTCTGGTGCAATTTCCGGCAAGTACGTCGTCTGCTAATCACGGTCGGCTACTGTGTGGCCGGTTGTTCGGCCACACCAGCGAAATGCAAAGGAATTAGCTTCCATACCATCCGAAGACCCCATAATCGGCAGTGGGAAGAAAACCTTACTTCTTGAGTCAACGTGAATGGCAGTTGTTTCAGCAATAAGACTTTATACATTTGTTCAAGGCACTTCGAAGATGAATGTTTTTAAGAGACTCTACTACTTAATCCTGTCTTCACAAATCCATTTTTGTTTTCTCCGTTTTGATGAAAACTATCTGGTAAACTTTTTGACGAAAATTATCCGCTAAATTTCTTCGTAAACTCTTGTCCTTACGAGGAAGTTCAGCCATAGCCTAGTGAGCGAATTAACCAAATTACTCTTCGCTGGCCCTGATCAGACAGTTGGTCTCAGCAGAATGCGCACATTTGGCCAGGATTTGGATCAGCGATTTTAACAAATTCACATTCGTGTACAAATAAATAGAACGCTGGTAAAACCTTTAACATGAATAAAGATTACAATAATACTTCATAAATAACCACCCGGACCAGTCAAAATCTATCTCGCAATTCAACAGCAGGTTAAACACTCATTTCATGTTGAATATATGCCGCACAAAATCTCTCGACTGCAGTCTATGAAAATGCAACCAACCTATTTGAAAACATGGAACAGGAGCATCAGAGGGGTGTAAAGGTTGTTTTTATCCTTCAATGTTAAATTTTTTGTAATCAGACATATGTTTTTTTAAATTTCCGCCTTAAGTCCTAACATTTTTAAACTTAAGCCTTTCAAACAAAATTCTTCAACCAGTTTTGTAAAGTCCTATGCCACCTGTAGGGTACATAATGAGCCAATCCCCCTCCTATTGTAACATAAGGGTCCCGTGCATAAAGGATACTAAGTATTGCTCTTCTGAAATATTACCGTATGCGCCCTAATAAGCGGCCAGGGTGCTTAGAAAAATCCGCTTCAGGAAGGGGGCGCTTATTATAGCCCAAAAGTGGTTGAAAGCCGGTCTCCGAAACAGGTGAAATCGTAGACTAGAATTCATCAAAGTAACGCTCTGTGACGCATCTGTAACCTATGAACAGAGTTTCTACAAAACTGTAGTGCATTGCCATCAAAAATTGTTGTCAACTTACGAGCATTTTTCAGAAAATACCACTGCCAAAAATTGCCGTGAATCAGATTTCAAGCTCATCAGCTTGGTTTAACTATATATTAATAAACCATAAAAATGGTTCCAAGTGATGAGTGCAATGCCTTCGCACGTCTAATAAATGTGTATCATGCAGCTCCTGATTTAAACAAAGGTCTGTTTTTTTTAATTTTGGTCCGGTATAAATAACGCCACAGACCTGGAAATCCAGCGAAACACTTCTACCTTACAAATCTGACAATCCCTAGTCTCAGAAAATTTGAGCACCCAGTAAAATATACAAATGATGAAATTCTGATGATGATAATCACCCACTTTATTTATTTACTTCACCTCAATTTGAAATACTTGGAAAATGAAGCCCATTCGAGTAAGCATCATGTGGGTCCCAATGCCAACCCAATATATGATAGAACCCAACAAGCTCAAGTTGCAGTCAAATCAGGATGGGCATAAATAAGGAAATTCACTGTATCAACAGATTGGCCAAATAAGAATAAGATACAAAGTGTTGTTACAGTGCACACGTGCACGATACTTGGTCTATTATTTTCCCGCCGTAAACGCATGAACCAATCAGATCACCAATGGCGCAAAGTTTTCGAAAATAGCTCGATTTTTAGGGAGTCCTGTTTTACTGTTCTATTTATTTTCAAAACTTTATTATGTTACATTTAGTTTATTTTCTGTTCAACTCAATGAAGCCACCTAATATGAATGCATTCAACACAATTAATGCATTGTAAAAACCAAAAGTTATGCTCTATCAACGTTAGACAAAATCAGTACACCCCTTTCTTAAAAAATGGGTTAAAAGTTAGAAACAAAGGACACTAGTTTGCATCACTTGTAACGTCGATTTTCGACATTGATGTTGGGGAGGAACAAGTCTGGCGACAGCAACACATAATCACACGAAGGCGATGATTTTCAAAATTTGATTCGTTTTCGTAGTATATGTCTTTTTTCCCTATGGTTCAGGGCTACTTCTGAATCCAGGAACAAGAACTGAAAAAGGCAGGGTTCGTGATAACGTTGGAGAACGGTAACATTTATATAAGGTGTTACAACTGTCATCGATATTGTCATCTCCTCTGTTTTCATCCAACCTTCCCAGATGAAAACTTGAATGAAGAGGACCTTCAGTACTTGAGTGAGCATGGTATACTGTGTGATTTATGTTGAATTATTCAACGGTTCTTTTAAGAACCATTTCACGCTATAGCTACAACCAACGGCCCTTTTAAGGGCCACTCAACACTTCCCAGAAGAACTGCTCACTTGAGAATGTTGATTTATAAACATGCTTTCGTAGTTTTCTCAATAGGCCTATGTGAACCATAAATCAAAAACTGTCCGATAACTATGCTGCTATTGGGCAAGCAGACGACATAATCAAGCGGCACCGAAGTTTGAATTTTGTAATTAATTACCAGTAGCATAACCCAAAGTACTCATAATACCAACACTTCTACTATTGAAAGACTTTGAAAAGCGTTTCAATGCCGAAATTAATATTAATTAATATTTTTTTCGTTGTTTTGGACAGAAAAGTAGATGCAAGTATTTCTCGTCAAAATACACTGACCGGAAACAGCACCAGATAGGTCAGGAGAGTTCAACTCAGCACGTAAGGATATGCCGGAGTTGCGAATCTGTTGTCTATAATATATGATGTATGTAAATGAGTTATTAAAGCGTTCATCGACAACCTTCCCGTTGACCATCTGGCATAACACGCCGGTTGTGCTTTCAATGCAGAAAGATACCTTTCAGAAATTTGTCCTCGTTCACGAGTTCAGTTCTTTGTTGTAACCTCTGTAAAATAACAAGAATTGAATTCGAGTATGTAAAGTGCTAAAACCACACTTTACATTGTTTTGGGAAGTGGCCACATATCATCATTAAACCATCGTTTATAGCACTACACACCAAAGTCGTGAATTCAATATCCCAATTACAGCGAGAAATAAGAGGAAAGCAACTTAAATTGAAAGTTCCTTAGTTCCACGGATATGAGTGTGGCATATGAATGTACCCAGCGCCAGTGTGTTGACCAGCACGCGAGTTTTTTGTGCAATTTTGTGCCGTGAGCCGAAATATCTGACGACTTTTCACACTAAACGCTATGTAGGGCGACTAGTATTGTGATTGGTTGTCCAGGTTTTACGTAGTAGGGCCTATGTATCGACCAATAAATTCTCGTAACTCGAGATCAGCTATTATATCGTCAGATAGTCTAATTTGACAGATGATAGACCGGTGAGGTTGACATGAAAATACTGATTTTAAGCACTTTAACGTCTCAAAAGCTGTTGAAAGGGTAACACGATTTTTTTCCAAAACGCTTAAAATTGCTTAGTAAAACAAGTGAAATTGAAGCCCAATATTTATGCGACCTGGTCTGGATATGCATTGGTCGTGAAGTATCATACAGTCGCGCTATGTTATCTGGGTCTGAATCAGGGTAAGTTTGAAGTGTCATTTTGAGTAAACAGTGTTATCAAATTACTTAGCAAGTGTACGTGATCTTCATAAGTTAGCCGAAGACCTGCGAGAAGACAGAGCGTGCACTTGGTGCACTTAACGTTTAAAAATGAGATTTCTACTATTTTCCACGGCTTGTGCGGTTTTTTGTGTCGAAGTGTTCGGCGTCAACTTGGTAGTTAACGTAAAGGGCGGAAAATTGAAAGGCCACTGGTCTCAAACTCATGGAGTTACTCGATTTTTGGGGGTCCCTTATGCTTTAGCACCGGTGGGCAAGCGCAGATTTGCCCCTCCCCAGATGATGAAGAGCTGGAATACGGAAAGGGACTGCACTACCCACAAACCCTCATGCTCTCAAACATTGAACTTTTTCAAATATTCCAGGCCAGGTTACTTAAAAGCATACAACTTTTCTTTTGACCTACCACAGACGGATGAAGATTGCTTATACTTGGATATTTTTGTTCCTGGCGAGGTTCAAGCTAATAAGTCTTTGCCAGTTATGGTTCATTTCCAAGATGGCGGATTCCAGGTAGCGCTTTCTGATGTGTTCGATGGCTCCAGTCTAGCAAAGGAAGGTGACGTCATAGCTGTAACTTTTAGTTCACGGCTTGGTGCCCTTGGTTTCTATGGTGGACAGAATTTAGGACTTTGGGACCAGATCGAAGTTTTGAAGTGGATACATCACAACATCGGCGCGTTCGGTGGTGATGCAAACAGAGTAACATTGTTTGGAGTTGGTTCGGGAGCATTTGCTGTTGGTCTTCATGTTCTATCCGCAGAGAGTAGAGGCTTGTTCAAAAGGGCTATATCTCAAGGCACGTCTGCCTATGATGTAACCTTCGTCAACTTGGATCCAGCAAGAACGAATGGTGCTTTCAACAAAGCAGTGAATTGTGAACACAAGGAAATAAATAACCAGATGAAATGTTTAAGAGCGCTGAAGGTTGATGACATTCTTTCTGCGCAAGCAAATCTTTCTAAACAGTATTTGAATTTCATGCCGGTAGTTGATGGAAAAATACTACAAGACACTCCAGTCAAGATATTGGAAACGATGAAATTTAATGACGTCGACTACATGTTAGGTGTTAACAGCAACGGGGGTTCTGCTAGTGTTTTCGACTTCTTCGCCCGTCTAAACACGGGTGCTGACGAAGATTATTTCAAGTCGTTCATAGATGATGCTGCTTACATGACATCCCCAACAAACTTTGCCGCCGCGAAAGCAGCTCTGTCGTATGAATACATGCCAGTGATGGAAAAAAGTATGAACAGCAAACAGTGGTTTCAGAAAACATTGAACTTTTCAAGAGATGTTTACCTTAGTCAGGTCAGAGGAGCCCAGTTGAAACACGCCTCTGCTGGGTTACACGTTTACGCCTACTATTTTGATGAATCTCCTCCAGTTTCGGATGGCGTCCCAGTCGACGTGTTGGGTGTGCCCGCTGGTGTGGAGGAGTTGTTTCTGTTTGGAGGTGTACGTCATGAGTTCGGTAAACGACTGATGAAAACCTGGACAAGTTTTGCACACACAGGGTAAATATAGTTTGCCACCTTACAGGCTCTGTTCTGGTACAGCTTACTTTTCTCAGTTCTGTATAAATTTGGTAAACCTGAAAATTTGGCCGTCATTGTTCCGTTCGTCATTGATACATGTACGTGTATGAACTGGATCTTCAACACGTCTAGGATCTCTAAGAAAAAGTAATTCCTTCATTTATGAACAAATTTGAATTAACAAGTCAAGTAAAGTAATAAAATTACATGGTATGAAGTAACCCTTAAATCGGAATATTCCAAATCCAAAATTATTAACTACAAGTACAGCAAAAATCGACTGCTACATAACACCGCATTAAAAGGTGGTGATCTAATAGAATTTTGTTTTTCAGCAAACCAGTTTTACAGCTTCGTGACGGCACCACACTGGATTGGCCTAATTTCAACGAAACATACCAAAACATTGCTCTTTTACGAGCGAATGTCATCGTGGCAAACGCTGTGATCGATTCACTGCCAGGAGATTTGGAAAGGAAGATTTCTTTCTGGAATGAACTGATGCCACAAATTGCAAGTCCAGGCAACGAGTGTCGTAACGAGACATCTTCCACTATGGAGCACGAACACCCCATTCTCCACCTTAAACAAGGTCGAGTTCTTGGACGAAGTAGAATTGTTGAAGGTAATTTTGTTTACATTTTGCGTTTTGCTTATTTGGTGTCAGACGTTCGTGCAGGTAAGGGAAATACGATTATAGATGCGTCGCTTGTTCTCAAGCAAACAGCCCCAGAGCGGTAGAAAAAACTTGGTCCGCAAAGTGTCGTAAGAGTTGCAGATTGTTGTTATAAATACCACTTCGTTGTAGTTGTCGCCAGACTACTTCAACCGCATGGTTGTAACAATCATAAATACATTTACTCACTCACAACAGGCTCACAATTCAGAAAAGTCGCCGACAAAATTTCAAACATTCTCTGTTCTAATTACCTATGAAAGGGTTCCCGTCGGGTGTTCGAAACATTGCGAATTGGTATTTTTGTCCAACAGGAAAGGTTTGTAATATTGCGTATATTATGAATACTTTGTCCCTTGAAGTTTTTCTTGTCCTGTGTGTGTTTTTTCGTATTATTGACATTCGTCCATGAACGTCTCCAAAATAGTTACGTTCAGGGAGTTAAACTCGATAAAAGGGTGGTACTTCTGAGGCATAGGAAGCGTGGGACAGGGTTCGAGTCAACTAAGTTGGGTTTCGGTCCAACTGTGTGTCTTGTATATTTAAAGAGGCTACACACCTTCTGTCAAAATCTAACTTATGATTTATGCCACTTACTGTTCTAACTATCGTTTTCATCTTGTTCCGTAGTCAAAGTAAAAATAATTTCTAAGCTTCAGAAGAACTCACACGTCGATACTGCTTCAGACAATGCCCATCACTTTCTTTTCACGCTGGGTTAGTTTCAGTCACCAAATCAATATGGCCGTTAGGGTAATTCTATTTACTGTAACCAAATGCAGTTCAAACAAAGGACATGGATGGATAACGTTGCTCTGGAAGCAAAAACAGGCCTTTGAAGAGGGTCAACGTTTAACTACAGAGCATGATTTGTCTCAGCTTTGAATAGTCTGGGTCATCTTCGGATTATCAAAAAGAGGACAACGATAAAGGAAATGACAAGTCTAAATAAGAATGAAAAGTACATCAGGACTACGAGTTTCATAATGACATCAAGTTCAACTCGTCAGACTTTGGCAGCTACGGAAATACCCGTGATGTTACATGTCTCAGATAAGTAAAGGATCAGTAAGAAGGGGTCGACGCATGCGCAGTGTTACACATTGCATGTTACACATTTTGGGCGATAAACGCCACCGTCGTCTCAAACGAACTTTAAAATAAACCTAGATTGAAGAAATGGCAAACCGTCAAATCTTGTCAAGGCCAGAATTCATGTCTCGTATCAGTAAGAAAAAAATCGCAATAAATCCTCTCTTCTGTCAAAAAAACACAATTTAATACAATTAAAATTTTGTTTCATTTCTTCATATCTCACGACTAATTTTATGGTAGTTGAAGCCATATGCCCGGCGTGAATCATGTAATCGAGGGAAGTTGATCGAACTTCATCGAACCTTTGCCAGATATCGTAATAAGACCTCAACAGACGACGGGCAGTAATTCGTATTTATGTCATGCTTACGCGACCCACAACTAGAAAGATATACTTTTAGCTTTACTTGTTAAGTTAAATTTCCAACGTCTCCATAAGTTGAAGAGTAGACACGTTTGTGTACTTCAGGCAACCATTTTCCTTACGAAGAATACCTGGACATCCCATACGCAGCGCCACCTCTGGGTGACCTACGATTCCAGCCTCCAAGACCCCATCGAGGTTGGAAAGGTGTTTTAAACAGAACAAGAGAGAAAACTGGAGTCAAAGCATGCCCACAAACTAACTGGCCACTGCTTCCGTTTGAAGTGATAGATGAAGATTGTCTAACATTAGACATTTACGTACCATACGGTGCTTCAAAAGTCAGGTAGGCCTTTACTTATACTAATTGATATATAAGCTGTCCCAAAAAAGTGAGTCGCATTTTGACAAGTAATTTCTCAACAACAGATGAACTAATTTCTTTTAAATTTCTCACAGGTGAACCTTAGGATAATATCAACCAATTTTCCAAATATCAAAGAGATTTGTTTCCAATTGTGTGAGTACTGTCAAATTAAAAACACCAGGTCACAAAATAAAATGCCAATCTATGCCTTATATGGCCTCAACGAGTAAACGGAGCCGTTTCTTCCAACCAGAAATGGTTTTCCGTATTTTTGCCATCGAGATTTCCTCCCATGACATAATTATCCTGTCTTTCAACACCTGATAACTGCTCGGTCAATTCGTCTCTCCTTCAGAGAGTCCGATATGACATAGTCTTTTGCATTGCAGTCAGGACTGAGCGGAGGCCACTTTCCCTTTTTGATAAATTTTGGTGTGGCCTCCTCCAGATGAGCCTGGGCTATTTTGGTCGTGTGTGATGGAGTCCCATCTTGCTGAAACACGTAACTGTTTCCAGGCTAACTTCGCCTTGTTGATGACACCCTGGAGATACATTGTGAAAAATTTGAACGAATTCGGTTGGTCAGTTGCTGAGAAACTACTTGTCAAAAAGTGGCTCACTCCGTTCTACAGGTACTTGCAAGGGCGGATCCAGGATTTTGAGTTAGGGGGGCAGGGCACAGGAATAACCAGAATTTCGCCACATGCGCGCTCAGCCTAAAATGTAGTAATGCAGGGGTCTCGAATTTCTGGGTTTGTGAACCTTATTACTAAAAAAGTGTAAACGGGGTATGTTCAAGGCCTATGCATTGAATGTGCATTCGCACCTCGAGCCCCCTGGATGAGCGCAATATATGCTAGTCAGCAATTCGCACCCCGAACTGCCAAATGGTATCTGGAAGAATTTTAGGAAGGGGCATGTCCCCCTTGCCCCCCCTCCCTAAATCCGCCACTGACTTGAATGCAAACTCTAAACAATTGTCTATAATTCTGTGCCCGAGTGTTTAGGGTTTACGTGGGTGGCTGTGAACTGTTATTCAACCCTTGATGATCTATAGCATTGTAGCTATACGTACTGGTCTCAACTCGAAAGTTTCTATTCATATTGTAGCTCAAATCAAGTGCAAATTTCGACTAGACATTCATCCTCGGAAGCCAGAATAAACTCGAGCACAGGATTATGGACAATTGTGATATGTTTGTTGTCAACAATAATAGAGTTCCTTTTCGAGTAAGTATGAGACTCTGAGCCCATGCTTACCACTTTTGAAAGAACACACCCAAGAACTTAATACATATATGTGTTTGAACAAATGAAAATTCCAGCTATTCCATCAATAGGTACAGACAGTTGCCCGTCATGGTTTTCATACACGGAGGAGGGTACTTCTTTGGCTCCAAGAACAGATATCTTGGCAACGGCTTGGTCCAGAGAGAAGTCATTTTGGTCGTGATAAACTATCGACTCGGCCCCCTTGGATTTTTGGCAACTGGTATCTACAGTGCATATGTGAAGTTTATAAACATCATTGTTTTAGTTCAGAAAACTTTCCAGATCTTACAAAAATGCTGACACTTCGTCCATCAAAATAATCGCTTTAGTTGGAAAAATCAGAACACGCTGGTTGACGCATGGTCTCAGCCAATAACGAATTGCAGGTCTCTGCAACCCCTGAAATCCTTTTTCATCTAAAAAAGGAACAATCAGTTTTCAGGTAATTTCTTTGACGGAGCGTGGGCTTACTGTTCAGTTAATCACTGTATTTTATTTTCTGGTTTTCGTCTTTTGTCGGTAGTTGAGGAAAACACCAACAAGCAACAAAATGGATGTAAAACTGGCCATCCAATCACAGTGTCTAATTTGCGTAAATACCCTCAGAAATTAACTATGTAGGCCTTGACCTTATTAAGCAAAATCAAAAACTTCTCAATATCTGAAAGAAATGTGCTATCGTGATGTCAGTTTTGCTAAATTGTTAAGCCCCGATGTAAAAGATGACTTGAAATCACAAGACATAGAATACCGTTATTGCTTTGAGCTGTTTTGCCCAACGCTTCAGTTCGAATTGTTGTGTCAACAGAACTGTATTTTTTGTGAAAGTTTTTTTATGAGGGTTCATTGCCCTGCCAATTGATTTTCTTGTTTTGTACGCCAACACCTGACCTGTTACCATAAAATATCCCTAATTTAATAAACATTATGATACTTAGGAGGATTTAAACTGGTGAAAACAAAGCAAAAATGTAATTTTTAGTTGTCTTTTTTATGTTTTTAATATCTGCATAAGAGTGGTGTGCTAATTAGATACAAACGTTTTATAAACTACAAACAAAGATAATGTTATGGTAGCTGACAGTCAACGTAATTCTGCCGTTATATTCTTTACAGGTGACAAGGCGTCACCAGGTAACTACGGTCTTATGGATCAACATTTGGCTCTGAAGTGGGTGAAGGAAAACATAGGGCACTTTGGAGGTGATCCTAGTGAAGTAACTATCTTTGGAGAATCAGCTGGAGCCGGAAGTGTTATGTTCCAAGTCATAGCACCCGCCAATAGAGGGCTCTTTAAACGAGCTATTGCCGAGAGCGGCGCCACCGAGTGCCCATGGTCACTCATCACAAACGAAACAGCTCTTGTGATCGCGAAACAAATAGCGGAAAGAGTAAACTGCTCCTCGACAAGCACTCATATGATAGTTAATTGCCTGAAGCGAATTGGCGCCATGGATGCCATTATGGCTTCGGGAGATATTGTGAACCCTGTTTACCCAACCCCTGTTATAGACGGATACTTCATTCCGAAGTCGCCAGAGCAGATGTACAAAGATGGTGTATCTAGAAATATCACAGTTATGATGGGACGTATGAGGCACGAGGGTTACCTGTATAATTTCGTATCCAATCAAATCTTACAAGATGTTCGTATGGAAGATAAAAGTCCGACCTTGGCTGATGTTGTGGACTTCTATTACGCTGATGCCATAACTGCTGTTAAGAATGGCCTAATAGACAAAGAGAGCACATTACTTTTTACCGACCTTGCGACAGACTATTTGTTTTCCCATGCTATTGAAAAAGAGGCGAATTATCACGTTAGGTAAGAACGCAAGTTTGGTGATAAAGATTGTTTTATTTTATTTTGATACGTCATCAACCATTTTGTTCGTCAATATTCCGCCAATTTCACACATGTAATAAACCGCTCAAAACTCGAGTAAGCAAACTACGGACTAGGAACAAACCCCCGTGGTTTCTAGATCTCGTGGTTAAAATACCAGGATCAGGTCTAATTTTCCAATTCGAACTCTAAAATTTTCCTGTTCACTTGAGTACAGACCAAAAGTTTTTGTCAATCGTTCCGTGTTCGAGTACATTATAGTTCTGCTTGTTTGAAATGCGTAATACCTTAAGAGATTTAAGTATGCACGTGCACTGAGGATGGTCGAACACTTCGTTCGCTTATCAATGTCAGCAGCAATTGGTCACAGCTCAATGTTTTAACGCGATACTTTTAATGACATTTCGTATGTAAGTACTTACATAGTATTTTAATTGTGTCCCATTTTGTATCTTGTAATATTGTGGCAGTTGTTTATTTGGACACATGCATGTAGTATATTCAATATTTATTTGTGCCACAGCGGGAGTTTCAATCACTGAACACTCGTCAACTAAACCATATTAAGTATATGTTATGTTGAGACGAAATCAGCGATTCGGGTGGCTGCCTGGTTGCAGAGAATATCATTTTTATTTTGACTTTTGTTTCAGCAACGGAGGCAAGCTGTACATGTTCATCTTTAACTTCCACCCTAGCGTCTCCTTAATTAATATCACCACCCCGGACTTCATATACGGCACTCACGGTGACGAACTGGCGTACGTGTTCGGCGACGCGTGTGTGCGCATGCCAGAACTTCATTCAGTGATGTCATTTTCCAGAATGACTGAAAGCGATATCACGATGTGCCACGCGATGATGGATATGTGGACTAACTTCGCTTACGCTGGGTAAGGTGTACATACAAAACATAAGCGTTGATACATGTGGCTTCGAACTAGGCAATTTACCATAACAAGAACAACACGTTGAAGTGTACCCACGACAGCACAGCAAACGGTACGCTTCTAGGCTGAGGCTGTTTAACGGCGTCACAAAATGTCTACTGGGTGGTACAGAATGAAAATGGTAAAGCCTCGTAGTCTCCCTAACAGAATCATATTTTCTAGAGGCAAACGTAAAATAGAATTGGCACAACGAGGAACAGCAACAATCGAATACGTCCGAAAGTACTTGTCCTCTGCTTACTCGTTCATACGAACAGACTTGCCATATTTCACAAAGATCCTGCATTGGGTTATGAAGAGATGCAGCAGTGGGTACAAAATAAAAAAGACACTTGGTGGCGCCATTATAGTCAGACCTATACAAATAAGAACTTCAGTCGTGCCGTTACCAATTGCAATACATCTGCGAATTCTCTCAGTTTTTGAGCAGTTTGTCGTGATCATAAAAATTAACATTTGCCAAATTTCATTTAATCTTAAAACATCATACGCTCCCACCTTGCAATTGCTGAATAAAGGCCTGGCCAAGTAATTATGAGCACATCACAGTAGTAAAATAAGTCTTTTATATTCTCAGAGACCTGGCACGCTTGCTCAAGTGAGTTTTAATTATTTTTCAGTAATATCCATTGCGAACGTCTTACGTCACTTTTCATGAAACAGATCCAAGAACTGATTTTAGAAAATACAGCATTGCTAGTAAATACTGCAAACAAATAGGTCCATTGGGGTTTCATTTGCTTCTGTGGGCATGGCAATTACCAAATGTGAAGGTTCTGATTTGAAAAAATCTACGCCTAACTTTGTATTCCATTAAGTTTCCGCCCGTCAGCGGCGTGTTGGTTAATACTTATTTACATGCAGATTATGCTCCTACAGCATTCTCCATTTTGAGAATCTCAAGATTTGTTGTTATGACTGAAATTTGCAGAAGTGAAACACATCCGAGGGCCTCCGGAACATCTCTGATATTTTAGCACCCTAACATACCTCCTCTGGCGTGGACGTTGACTGCCTGTACGGACTTCAATCACTTCCAAAATGGTGGCCGTCGTGACTGAGGTCAATGCATGAGTAGATCACGTTCACTTCCGATGAGAATTTTGAGCTTACGGAAATACTGGAGGAGTTCCGAAAGCTAGGGACATTTGAGGCATCGTATCACCTCTGTTCTTGTCGTAGCGTCAATTTAGCTCTTGGAGGTGTTTCATGAATCCACGGATGTACTGTANAAGCTGAGTCTGTACTCGAGTTGAGTATGAAGTGTGAGTTTGAGCATGATTCGAGTCTGAGTACGGAGATTGGAGACCGGGCCCTGGCCAAGTAATTATGAGCACATCACAGTAGTAAAATAAGTCTTTTATATTCTCAGAGACCTGGCACGCTTGCTCAAGTGAGTTTTAATTATTTTTCAGTAATAGCCATTGCGAACGTCTTACGTCACTTTTCATGAAACAGACCCAAGAACTGATTTTAGAAAATACAGCATTGCTAGTAAATTCTGCAAACAAATAGGTCCATTGGGGTTTCATTTGCTTCAGTGGGCATGGCAATTACCAAATGTGAAGGTTCTGATTTGAAAAAAATCTACGCCTAACTTTGTATTCCATTAAGTTTCCGCCCGTCAGCGGCGTGTTGGTTAATACTTATTTACATACAGATTATGCTCCTACAGCATTCTCCATTTTGAGAATCACAAGATTTGTTGTTATGACTGAAATTTGCAGAAGTGAAACACATCCGAGGGCCTCCGGAACATCTCTGATATTTTAGCACCCTAACATACCTCCTCTGGCGTGGACGTTGACTGCCTGCACGGACTTCAATCACTTCCAAAATGGTGGCCGTCGTGACTGAGGTCAATGCATGAGTAGATCACGTTCACTTCCGATGAGAATTTTGAGCTTACGGAAATACTGGAGGAGTTCCGAAAGCTAGGGACATTTGAGGCATCGTATCACCTCTGTTCTTGTCGTAGCGTCAATTTAGCTCTTGGAGGTGTTTCATGAATCCACGGATGTACTGTACATGTAGCTTCAAATTATTCCTCGGTGGATTTCAATACTGCGCATGAGCGAACTTCAATCAGAATAAGCCTGGGTATTTTGGCATCTTACAGTTAAAAGTAATAACCATCCGCCTACCCTGTTTCAAAGATGTGCGCGGTGGCATCCTAATGCGTGGTCTGCCTCCTGGTGGACTGATTTACGTTGTATCTTGCTACCACGGTAATATGCAGGTGGATACGCCGGCAACCTTCGCTTTGACAGTCACATGACAATTTGGTATTCGAAAACTAGATCCTAAAAATTTCGATCGGCCCCTAACAAATAGCCGTATCCAAGATGAAAAAGGCCATTCAATCTCGCATCACACCGATGCGGACGTGATCACGTAGACGGCCTGGACGCCTACACCTTTTCGTCCATTCCATCAATACTTGAAGTCCTGTGTTCCTACTACATTGACTTTTCGCCAAAAATGATGAGTATTTTTCAACTTCTTATTACATTCCCTTAGCTAGTACTCGAGATTACGACGTTTATTAGATGAACAACAGAAACGATAAACTCTAATTTCTGCTTCACAATTTCTATTGTTTGTACATTTCAGACACCCACTAATGGGCAGACGACATTTCAACTTGCATTGGCCTCAATACAACTTGGATTCGCCTTATATCTTTGAAATCAATGAAAATCTGACCATGTCATCTGGCGACGACCTCTTGCGCACACCTCGTGACAATCCGGAGTTGTTCCGTCCCGAGAAGATCGCTTTTTGGAATAAATTGGTTCCGAAACTCATTCAAGTAGATATGCCCAAGCCCTGTAATTCACCAACTAGTTCGACGCCTTAGTTAATGGAAGTGACTTTCAAAATACACTTGTTCTATACTGTCAATTTGCGCTTGTGCGTTGGATCTTGACAGCATCCGTTTATTAGGTACTGTGCGCTTCCTTTTAATTGAAACTGTCCCATAGGAAAACATAATCGAATTAAACCTAAAATATGACGGGGTTGAGAACGCTGTATTTATTGTTCTTGTTCGTGTCATCAAAATTTTATTCACATGACGTCAAACCAGGTTGCAAATCGGACGTCTGAGCCGCCGTCTGAAAAGAACACTAGGGAAACAGTGATACTGCCGATGCAGTTAATTGGCATCCAGAGCTCCAACGAAGTTAATTCGGGGGAAGTATTTGATTGGAGGATTACATTAGATGTTCAGGTTTACTGAATCTGTTTTGCTCGTGCTAGTGAGCATACTATGAAAAAGTAGCCTTGGTGCAAAGCTCTCTACTAAATATACAACTTTGCCCCAATGAAACCCGCTTAATCTCAAGATCGCGTATGCGTGAACTTGGAATTGAATATTCATCACGGCAATCAGGGGAATTTTTTGTTAATTCTGAAGAATTTTTGTACTTATCCCGTACGCGTTGAATCAGTTGAGCGCAATACGGCCGTGTGGTATTGTTGAGTAATGTGTGTGTGAGAAATGGTAGCAAACTTTAACTTAGAAATAGATTTCAGTTCAAACTCTAACAAATATAATGAAAAAAACAGACATGCACCTAGCCTTGGTACAAAGCTATATACTAAATATACAACTTTGCGCCGATGTGGGTATCTTGCCAGATAAAATCTGACACAAAATTAGTGTCATTAAAAACTTCACATTTCCTTAGGTAAATTGGATTATTTATTGGCGTTCTATCATTACTCTGCGGCTAAATTTGTGGAGCAATCTTATGCATCGGCTTTCGGCGACATAAAATATTGCGTCACCTATTGGACAGTTTCTCTTTTCGCCGATTCTTCAGTCAACTGTTGTTCTTCGACGACTTTGTGTACATGTCACAACTAACTATAGGAATGGTTTCACTTCATTATAAGCAAATGATGTTTATTAGATTGTAACGGGAAAGGTGAGTGTCGGTTGATTTTGCATGCACCCCATGCGGTCTTTAGCTTTACATGTTGATACAAGTTTCATGGCTAGGTACCACTGCGTGTTCAGCACCGACATACCTCGTAATTGCTCACAGCCAGGTGAGTTCCACAGGCGCTCGAATTTCCCGATGACTCATAACCATATAGAAACGTAAAGGTTGGACACTAAAACTTTGCCAAGCCGAGGCTCCCATCTTCAACTGTCCAAAACCCAAATAAATTTTACGTGCACCTCCCTCAGTCTGGTATTGTATAAACTTTCGTGAGTGGTCATGTGGCGATGGAATTTCCAAAACAATCCAAAAACTCGGAATTCAAGGACCTAAAATATTAAACATGGCGGATTTCAGTTGTGCTTCAACTTGTACGCCTGTCGCAGGTGAAACTTCGAGTTTGAGCAAGCAACCTATATTTCAACTTCAATAATTCTAATCCAAAACTCAACTAATTGAGAATGTTAAAGTTAGTATTTTAATGATTATTTGTAACTTTATTGCACTGACATCTTATTTTAGTCCTTAACTTTTTATTGCATAAACTGGCGTGTCTTGTTTATGATCTTGACATCACGCAGTTTTTTGATTGAAGCACAACACACATTCGGCCAGGAAACGTAGTCCGTGCAAGTATTAAAATGCGGGTGGCCGACGAGTTAACTCATTGGTTTTGGCCAAAAGTAAAACCTTCATAAGAAATCACAGTACACAAAAAAATTTCGCATATCAATGCATTATCAGGATAATTTATATTTGACACAAACATCTGAGCAGTTACATTGATTTGGCAATGATATTTTTAAAGTGCTCTCTGCTCCTCATGACCAAGTAGTCGAGGGATTGACGGCGCGCGAAAGTAGACTTTCGGATTTAGCTCGGGAGCGTCCGCCAAAAAAACGGATGTTCGAAGACCGTCTGCCATGACATCACGGAATAAGGTCCTTGAATTTGTGATTTTGGCATTCTTTTGGCATTTATGTCGTCAAATTACCACTTGAAGGCAATTTGAAGAGATCAAATAAAAGAAGGTTTTCAAAGATTTGTTCGATGCAAGGTTCGCTGAGTTCCGTTCACATTTGAGTAGGAAATTCTGAGCAAACAGATTGTGAGTGTCCAAACTTTATGTTTTCTTAACACTGAGTGAAGTCAGTCGTGATTGAGGAACAGATAAACTCAAGCGCCTGTGGTTAGTTCTGCCTGTCACCTAGCATTGGTACAAAGCTGTATACTAAATATACAAGTTTCACGGCGAGGTGACGAGCAGAACTACCCTAGCTGTGTTCAATTTCGGGGTCTACGGAAGAAATACACAGGGTGGTACCTAGCGGTATTTTGACGACAGTCTTCATACAGCTAGCTGGCTACCTGTCACCTCGCCGTGAAACGTGTATAAACATGTAGAGCTAAAGAACGGACGGGGTGCATGCAAAATCTGTGAATCAATTGACACTCACCTTGCTTGTTATAGCCGTTTAAGTGAAAAAGAATGTAATAAACTTGATTTTCTTGCGTAATTTTTCGCCTTTTGTAACAATGAAAAGTTTTTTGTCGTTTTAAAAACAGTACGTCCGTGTCACGCTCACGCAATATTTCTTAAATTTTTTCGATATTTTTCGGGAGATGATGACACCAAAATTGATTCTGAAATTCAGTTTGCTGGTATTAAAATACTTAAAAATTGTAACTAAATTAAACCAGTTCCAGTATTTTGTTGTGACATCTACGCAACCTCTTGGAAAAAGAGCAGTTGATTGAATAATTGGAGAAAAAAGAAACTGACCAGTACATGAACATGTAGGTGAAGCATTATTTTTCGGCGCCGAAAGCAGACGCCACAGATCGCTCCACAACTTTAGCAGCAGAATAACGGTAGAACGCCATTTTTCCCAACCGTTCAATAGTTTAGTTTACTCAAGGAATATTGTAGCTTTAATGACACTAATTTTGTGTCGGATTTTATCTGGCTAGTTTTTACCCACATCGGCGCAAAGCTGTATATTTAATATACGGCTTTGCGCCAAGGCTATGTTTTGATGGTACTTTTCATACAGCTACATTGAACATGTAGCTGGCTGGCTGACATGCACCCCAAGCCTGTAGCTGTTGTAAAATACAAATTGAACAGCCTCGTCATGCAAGCTGCAAAAACATGCATTCATAAAATACTGCGAGCACCTATACGTGTCAAGCTGCGATCATCATGAATAAAAAATTACAAACGACACAAAAACCTGCTTCTTTAAAGAATCCTCAGCGGGACTGAGGAAAAACATGTTATACAACGTACGTGTTTTTACCAAGTGTGTTATTATATTTCGATTCATGATATCCAAAAAAATTGAACAAGGGCGAAGCCCGAGTTCAAATACCTTTACATATCACGAATCTCGATATGATAATCACTGGTGCAAACACGTACGTTGTATAACATATATTTATTAACATGTAATTTCATTTAGTGCAGTGCATTTTTTTATCAACTTGAACTTTATTTGAGTAAAGCTCGAGTTCAAATACTTTTACATATCACGAATCTCGATATAGTAATCACTGGTACAAACACGTACGTTGTATAACATATATTTATTAACATGTAATTTGATTTAGTGCAGTGCATTTTTTATCAACTTGAACTTTATTTGAGTGAACTTTTCAAGTTTCCTCGTGTATTCTAAGTTCACGCATACGCGATGTTGAGATTAAGCAAGATTCCAAGTTCACGAACTGCCGGGCGGTTTTTTGTATCGGTTTTCGGCGCCATAAAATATTGCGTCTTCTATTAGCCAGTTTCTTTTCCCCCCGATTCTTCAATAGCCTGTTCTTCTCTTCCACGAAGTTGCGAACACGTTACAACAAATTATCGGAATTCGTTTCATTTTGCTACACGTTTTTAGTATTCTAATACCAGCAAACCGAATTTCAGAACAAATTTTGCTGCTGCAAAGCTGTCATCAGAGATGTCGCAAAATTTTAGGTAATGGGACATGCCCATGTCATGAGCGTACTGCTTTCAAAACGATGACATACTTCTTTGTTACGAAAGGCGGAGAATTTTTCAAGAAGATGGCGTTTATTAGCTTGTGTATCACTTAACGGCCGCAACGGGCTAGGTGAGTGTCACTCGACTACCACATTTTGTATGCAACCTGCCGGTGGTGTAAGTTCTACATGATGGTATACGGTTGACGGCAAGCTGACGAGCAGAACTACACGGGCCGTGTGAACCTTCGGAATCTAACGTAGAACAACACACAGGTTTACCTAGCCTTGGTACTAAGTTGTAGCTTTGAGCCGATGTGGGTCAAAAACTGACCAGATAAAATGTGATACAAAATTAGTGTCAATAAAAACTACACACTGTACTACAGTGGCGGATCTACAGTGGCATACAGGACGTTTAATACAGGAAAATAGGAAAATGTAGTTAGCAAAACAAACACACGCAGCTGATTTACCCCCCTCCACCNCTCGTCCCACTCCTCCTCCATCACAAAAATCGTAGGTTCAATCGTTCCCGAACATAAGCATGTGAGACGCTCCTTAGCAGGTCTAAATGCCCACTAATCGCCATTATTTGTTTTAAGCCTCTCCGTCAACAAGAGCTCAACAGCCAATCAACAGTCGACAGAATATCTGATTTTCGGGAAACCTACAAGAGCTTTGTACATTATTATGTTCTGACAGGTGATACGTTATCCGCGTGGGCACACAGTTTGTTTGTTTTAGAATAGTGTAAACACTTTGAATAAACGTCTTTCATAATATAAAACTCTTTCGCAATTGTAATCAACTCGCTCTAGGTGCAAACCGGCAAGACGACATTACGTGTACTTGCTGCATACATGTACCAAGGTTTAAGATGAGAACTCTAGTGTTTTGGGTGTCTTGTGCAGTTTTGTGCGTCGGAGTATTAGGCGTTGACACGGTTGTGAACGTAAAAGGAGGAAAACTGAAAGGCGATTGGTCTCAGACGGATGGAATAACTCGGTTTTTGGGTGTGCCTTATGCTTTACCACCGGTAGGCGAGCGCAGGTTTGCCCCTCCCCAGATAATACCAAATTGGAACGTGGAGAAGGATTGCACATCATACAAACCCTCATGCCCTCAGCCATTGGAGATGTTCAATGATTCGCGGTCAGGTTATTTAAAAGCGTACAACTTTTCTTTTGACCTACCAAAAACCGATGAAGATTGCTTATACTTAAACATTTTTGTTCCTGGTGAGGTTCAAGTCAACAAATCTTTGCCAGTCATGGTTCATTTCCAAGATGGTGGCTTCCAGGTTGCAGTTACCGACGTGTTTGATGGTTCTGGTCTGGCACGGGAAGGTGAAGTGATAGTTGTGACATTCAATTCACGACTTGGTGCTCTTGGTTTCTATGGAGGGCACAATTTAGGACTTTGGGACCAGATCAAAGTTTTGAAGTGGATACATCACAACATTGGCGCGTTTGGCGGTGATGCAAACAGAGTAACATTATTTGGAGTTGGCTCGGGTGCATTTGCCGTTGGTCTCCATGTTCTATCAGCCGAGAGTAGAGGGTTGTTCAAAAGGGCCATATCTCAAGGTACGTCAGCCTACGACATAACCTTAATCAACTCAAATCCAGCAACTGCAAATGGTGCGTTCAACAAAGCAGTGAACTGTGAACTCAATGACATGGATGAACAGAAAAAGTGTTTAAGGTCGCTGAAAGTTGAAGACATTCTTTCTGTACAGGTAAAACTTGGATACCAGTACCTGAATTTCATGCCGGCAGTTGATGGCAAAATACTACAAGACACACCAACCAAGATATTGGAAACGATGAAATTCAATGACGTCGACTATATGTTAGGTGTCAACAGCAACGGGGGATCTGCTGGTATTTTTGACTTCTTCCCCCGTCTGAACACGGGCGCTGACGAAGATTACTTCAGGGCGTTCATAGATGGTGCTGCTTACATGACATCTCCAACAAACTTTGCCGCTTTAAAAGCGGCTCTGTCGTATGAATACGCGCCAGTGATGAAAGCAAGTATGGATAGCAAGCAGTGGTTCCAAAAAGTATTGGAATTTTCCAGAGATGGTTACTTAAGTCAGGTCAGAGGAGCCCAGTTGACACATGCCGGTGCTGGGTTGCACGTTTACGCCTACTATTTTGACCAGTCTCCGCCAGTTTCAGGTGGCGTTTCAGCTAACCTGTTGGGTGTACCCGCGGGTGTGGAGGAGTTGTTTTTATTTGGAGGTGTACGACATGAGTTCAGTAAACGACTGATGAAAACCTGGGCAAGTTTTGCCAAAACTGGGTACGTAGGCCAACAGCAATTTTATTATTACGGTTTACAATTTTCCAAATCCCTATGAGAAATGCGTAAACGGTGCACATGAACTTCTAAGCATATTTCCCTTTTCTGTATCCATAGATAATATGAGCTGGAACGGCATAGTTTCTTTTGAGACTAAAAGAAGTTTTCGTAATTGAGTTAATAAACAAATATAATAGAACAGGTCCTTCTCGAGTGAAATCTGATACAACATGACCATTGCTAAGTTTTCAACGTTGCTATTCGAAAGTAAATCACAACGAATTTCGTTTATTTTGGCTACAAATAGATTTATCGTATTTGTGAAATTCGCTTTTGTAACCAACCACTCTTGGTAACACGTTTTAAATGATGACTACATGTACATCAAAATAAACGTGAGACGAAAATGGCAGTTGATTAAAACTTTGGTTTTCAGAATGCCAGTTTTGGAACTTGGAGATGGCACTACTTTGGACTGGCCTAACTTCAACGCGACTCACCAAAAAACAGCCCTTCTGCGAGCTGACGTTACCAAGAAAAATGCTGTGATGGATTCGTTGCCAGGAGATTTGGAAAGGAAAATTTCTTTTTGGATTGAACTGCTGCCCAGAATTGCAACTGAAAACGACGAGTGCCGAAACGACACATCTTCTTCTATGGAGAACGAACACCCAATCGTTCGCCTTAAACAAGGTCATGTTCTTGGACGTCTCAGAATGGCTGCAGGTAATTTTGTGAAAATAATATGCTTTGCTTACTCAGTAGGCGTGCCTTGATTGCCTGCAAATGAGTTAGCCGCCCATTGGTACATTGTTTGCTCTCAGTCAGCGGAGAGTCGAGTTGCGTAATAGCGATTTTAGCGGGACTGTAACATGCCATTGTGTACTGACGCCATTTTTGAAAACCCAAGGTGGCCGCCAAGATGTCAACCAAAAATGAAATCAATTATTTTCTGATTAGTCATTCCATGGGGTTTCCAAAAATGTATAGCTTCCACTTTCCCCCAATGTCAAAATTTGCGAATAGTGAACTTTAGCTCTAGCCTGACGACACACTCACTGCATGCATCTGCATATTTGAGATGAGGAACTAAAATAATTTTTGAAATGACATGTTGGGTAAATTTGACGACATCATCATTAAGTGGACAGGTCTATATATTTGTGTACTTCAGGGAACCACTTTCCATTCGAAGAATACCTGGACATCCCATATTCAGCGCCACCTGTGGGAGACTTACGATTTCATCCTCCAAGGCCCCATCAAGGTTGGAAAGGCATTCTAAACAGAACAAGAGAGACCACTGGGGTCAAGATTTGTCCTCAGACTATCTTGGCACTCATGCCCGTGCTTCCTTTTGAGGTCATGGAGGAAGATTGTCTGACATTAGACATTTACGTTCCATACGGAGTTTCAAAAGTCAGGTATGTTGGTCTACAGGCCTGGGTCTGCTACCTTTTGCTATGCTTTACTACATTCTATAGTGTGAATGTTACAAAACTTCAAATAAATGTCCGAAATTACAGAGAACTTTTAAAACTGCAGTGAAAATAATAAATGGCTTTATCTTCGAATAATGTTTATCGTTTTGATATAAAAGGCCAGTTGCTACTTGCGTCGTGTTTTCTGCCATTCAACCATAGTCTTAAATATTGTCAAAAACAATGAAATATTGGTTGGCAGACCAGTCGTGACGTAACTGCTGTTGGTTAAGCAAGTGAATAGAATATTGGGCGACAGTGATAACATAATTAATCATTTTTCGTTATTTTGACATCCCTCTTAAGGAAAGATGTCAAAATATCTTGATCATTAATGGACAATCTCTGCACTACATTAAAATGGAGAAACATGTGTAGAGTATTCTGCACTAGGTTACAGTAAGGACATCTATCGGAGTTAACAATCTTCTTCTTGTACAACAAAGAGTTAGTATATACGCTAATGTATATAGATTACTACATGAAGAAGTCGTTATCCCCCGTTATCTAGAGCCCGAGTGGATTTTGGAGAATTATCGCCCGAGGGGCGTTACACAACAACATTTACTTTAAAGATTTAATGCTTGGATCAAGAAAAAGTGCAAAAGCCATGGAATAAATTTGTTTAATATCTTGTTTTGAGTAATGCTGCAACAAATTTTCATAGTTTTTGCAATACTTCTGTCACAAAATATTTTAGATTTTTCTTTTGCAATTTTATTGTAATTTAGGCAATTTTTATTGTTGCAAGCAACTAATCGCTGAACACGTTGATCAGTTCTTCCTAGATAAAATAATACTTATTGAATTAAGTCTCATGATTTAAAAATCTCTTAATTTATAATTTGCCTTAAGCACCTCCCACGATAACAGAATATGTTCACCATCAAATATCATTGACGAAACGTAACTCATTATTAACAAAATATTTATAATATAGTGACTTATTAAGTGTGAATTCTCTGTTATTCCATATAATCTGGTCACAAACAGTCACATCTTTAAACACATTGTGATTCAACTGCGCATGCACCGACAAATTTCTCTATAAAAATCATTTGTTAGCGTTTTTAACAGTTGTTTGCTTTAAAATTACACGACCATAACAGTTCACCATAACTGAGAATCGTTATGAAAATTGGTAAATGTGTTCCTCCTGTCAAGATCATGACTGACAGTTTTTGAATAGTTTGACAACTGTGGCGCCATGTTGTGACACTTTGCTTCTTCCCATCTGCAGCTGTTACTCCCTGCGAGATCTGTGAAATTTGGCAAGTGTATTTTTAATTTTTTTAAACATTTTATCTCTAAATACACTATGATTTACAACAGTGAGTTATATGCAAGCGAAACACACACACACACACACACACACACACACACACACACACACACACACACACACACACACACACACACACTCACGCACAAATCTAAATAATACAACTTTACGGTTGATCTAATCTAAATAAGTATTGAGGGTTTATCGAAAGGCATTGTATTTCTATGAACGTGACAATAGTAGGCTACGTTTGGACGCACATGTCTGTGTCCTCAGTGCCAGTTTTAATTTTTTACGGTCTTGGCAGATGTGTACCTACATGTATTAAGGAGAGCATTGCTGACTTGATATGCACCCCTAGACGCTATTTTAAATATACTAGCATTACTCCATCTATGCGCTATACGCGATGTACAAGGTGGGCGCACATCAACGCTACGCGTTGCTCTTGTTAAGTGAAGGTATTAAAATATACTGTATGGCTGATCTAGCTTTCGGAAAGCAAACCAGATAAACGAATCGACAAATGCAAGGTAAGAACGATATATCACGCCTCGTCCAGATTATCAACTTTCTAATATCAGAATTGTACAATTAGCATAGAAATGGAGAATTTCGAAATAACGTTCTTTTAAAATAGTGATTGCGGTAAGTATTGCACAATCAGAGAGGGCGTTGTAAATATATCGGGATCTGGCATAAACTGGTTTGTTAGATTTAATCAGTCATATTTCATGGTTTTCAAGTTTAGACTGTAAATAAATGTATGAAACAGGCGCACGACTTTCAACAGAATGCACGCTTATTTGTTAGATTGATGTTGAGTATTTTGTGAAGTGTTATTAAGTACTCAAAGGCAGTTCATGCATTCCGTCAATAGGTACAGACAATTGCCCGTAATGGTTTTCATACACGGAGGAGCTTACGTCTATGGTTCTAAGAATTCATATTTTGGCAACGGCTTGGTCCAGAGAGAAGTCATTTTGGTCGTGATAAACTATCGACTCGGTGCGCTTGGCTTTTTGGCTACTGGTATGTATGATCCGTGTTTTAGGCTTAAAAGCATAACTCTCTTAGTACGTACACTTCCCAGTTACTAGAAATGCCAGTTGAAACGAAATTCCCAACCAGTATCCATTTTTATGACAAGTTTTGTTTTCAAATGTGAATACCGGAAACTAAGTTAAATACATACTAAAGTTTTAGTGATTTTACCCAAAACTACTTTCGTCGCCTACTGTATACTTAGTAGGCTACGACCCAGGTCTGAGAGCTGAAAATTATTCATCTAAAGCTCTGTTATCACTGTCACAAAATGGATTCGGTGGTTTTTATTACTGTATTACATGTTACTAGCCCGAAGTGTCAATGACGCTTTCAGATTCAGCAGATTTTGTAAGGAATTGTCGAACTTGAATCAAACTTTTGGGGATTGGCGAATGTCTAAAGAGTGTTACTTTGCTCAATGATTTAATAAATATTCAAGTTTAGTAAGTATCTAAAGTGCTCGTTACTCATCACCAGGTTAATCAACGACACAACGTTTGAAAATGAGTTTTGTTTTCAACTTTAAGGCGTTGATGAGTAAATCACAGCTTAAACTGGTGGTTATAAACCTGCCTTCCTTGTAAAATTCCACCACAAACTGGTTTCTTAGACTGGAGGCTAATTCAGGACCTCGAAAGAGCAGACAGTTTGTTGATGCTTGAGATCTGCACTACAAGTCGGCTCATCATTTAATGCGCCGTGCACCGATCTCAACGAATAACGAATTGGCAGTTCTTTGCAAAACCCCGAATTTACTTCTCACCTGAACGAGTTGGAACCGATTTTATACAGATTTGAGGTTTTTAAATTTAAACATCAACAGTTCGCTTCTAGCCACTTTAACACATTTGGTTTAAGTCCTCCCCAGGTCGCACTGTTTCTTAACAGTCGTATGTACTGTCTGCATTTTTTTCTAATTGTAGCAACCAATTTCCATCTATAGGAATATTGTGAGTCCAGTTTCGTAGACTTAAAGGGCCTTTTTCTGATTTTAGTGCTTCGGCTGTAAGTTGTTAGGAAATGAGTTTTTTAAAGTCTTAAAAGGCTTTTGAATTTCTGGTGGTGCACTAACAAAATGGCTGCCGGTATGATCAACTGAACCTTAGTAAAGGCCAATTTTTGTAATAGTCTCGGAAATAAGCGATTTCGGCGTGGAGTTTATTGAATTAAATTAAAACTTTCTAGTGTCTGACAGAAGTCGGTTGAATTTCGCAGGTTTGCGTTTTTATCGAAACTTAAAACAGATACAGAGTCTGACTTAAAATCATAACGCATGAATTACAGTTATTGCTTTGCCCTTTTTTCTGTTTGCCCTGTTCACAAAATTGTAGAAAGTCGGAAAATTTATTTCTCCTTCAGGAAATCGTCGTCGGATAAAATTGTCCGAGTGGGTGACGTTTAGTGGAACTTGGAAAATTCATATCAATGAACAAAAATACATGCGTTGTCACCTTGTAATTGTTTTATTTTACGATGTTTGTGAAACATACTTTAAATTGGTGACAACAAGGGCTTCGCTACTTATACTCTAATGTGTGCTGACTAGTTACAAACGTTTTAAAAACTGAAAACAAGCTGATGAAATGAAATTGGTGATTTATACTTGACAAGCAAAATTATTTCGCCATTATATTCTTTGCAGGAGACAAGGCGTCAATAGGTAATTACGGTCTCATGGATCAACATTTGGCTCTTAAGTGGGTGAAGGAAAACATAGGGCACTTTGGAGGTGATCCTGGTGAAGTAACTATCTTTGGAGAATCCGCTGGAGCCGGAAGCGTTATGTTCCAAGTCATAGCACCCTTCAATAGAGGGCTTTTTAAACGAGCTATTGCTGAGAGCGGCGCCACTGAGTGCCCATGGTCACTTGTCACAAACGAAACAGCTCTTGCAAACGCGAAACGAATGGCGGAAAAGGTAAACTGCTCCTCGACAAACACCCACATGATGGTTAATTGCCTGAAACGAATCGACGCCATGGATGTCATTAATGCTGGGGGGGATTTCATGAGTCCTATCAGTATGAATCCTGTTATAGATGGGCATTTCATTCCGAAATTACCGGAGCAGATGTATAAAGATGGTGTAGCTCGAAATATCACTGTTATGATGGGACGTACGAGGCATGAGGGTTACGGGTCTCTTGACTATCCAGAACTGACACTTGCTGAAGTTAGAATGGAAGAGAAAAGCCCATCTTTGGCCAAAGCTGTTGATTTCTACTACCGTGATCTCATAAAAGCTGTTCAGAATGGGCTTAAAGACAGGAAGGACAAACTACAGCTGGTTGACCTAGGAACTGATTATCAGTTTTCATATGGTATCGAAAAAGAAGCGAATCTTCACGTTAGGTAAGAATACTGTGTTTAACCTTCTACTTCATTTTCATGCGCCAATCATATTTATATGTAAGTGCATATTGTAGTCATCTCTTTCTGGGCGTCC
This sequence comes from Phoronis australis, assembly GCA_002633005.1. Classification (NCBI taxonomy): domain Eukaryota; kingdom Metazoa; phylum Phoronida; family Phoronidae; genus Phoronis; species Phoronis australis. The sequence goes on from NMRA01000155.1 coordinate 398,490, forward strand.
TTCGTCCGGCGTCCGTTATTGTATTTGGTAGTTGCTTTTTATTAAGGAGATAACGATGACATAAATTCGATGTATTTTTGCACCACCTAGTGGCTTTTTTGGCATTTTCCTCTCTCTCCGTCGAATTGTTTAAAGGATCATTTAAAAAAACTTGACGGATTTGTTCCTGATGAGGAGACCGTGGCTGACGTTTAGTTTTTCTACTAATGTGACACTGTGGCGTCTCCTGGTTCTGATTTTGTCTTTTTGCGTCCTCAACTGTATCTCCTTACTCCTGTGAAGGATCTTTGTGAAATTTTGCAAGTGTTATACTATAAATGTAACCATGACTGCCTATTACTTTTGGACGTTTCTAATTAATGCTATACACCCTAGAGACAATTTTAGTTTTTACGCTTGCCTCTGTACCTTCAGTGTTCTTTGACGATTTTAATTAAATTTGGCAAACAAGTTTCTGTTATGATAGGAATAGAGGGAGGGATTTAAGATATTGTGCGGCACCTAGTGGCCATTTTTGTATTATTTTCGAGTCGTCTGCCTTTGTATTCGGTAAACTGCTCAGAGGATAATTACGAACATTGGTACGTGCGTTCCTGCTGGCAAGAGCACGACTAGCATGCATTTTCAGATGGGTTCAACTACTTTGGTGCCCCTTAGTGACATTTTTGGTATCTGTAGCTGCATCTCCTGAATCCCTTGCAACATCTTTTGGAAGTGTGGCAAGTTTACTCCTACGTTTGGTATATACTGTGCCATTTAGTGGCCATTTTTATAAATAATAAACACCACTAGAAGCATGTGTTGCGCCCATGTTGCTCTTGTTTATTGCTGTACAGTAAATGTATCACAATTTCTAATCGCTAGCTAAAGGAACTCGTTGATCCGGAGCACATCATTTATTTTACTTAACAACAGCTAACCGAAGCAGTAAGTAAGCGTTCCTTTCATCAAGCTGCGATAGCAGAAACCATTATGATCATGGCACCAATTATCCCCCGGGACAACTGCCCCCCAGGTTCGGGTACAAACTATGGAAAATTCTGGTGAAGCATTAAAACATTCTTGCAGCTCAGCATCTAATGGAAAATGGTATCGAAGGCGAAATAGTTATACAAGACTTAGATTAAACAGGGAACTTCAGTGTGTCAACTATTCTAGGTGGAAGTATACCGGTCCAATAATCCAATAAAATCACACTTCATTATCATAAGAGTACCACAGCATCTTGCTTCAATTCAGACAGCGATACTTCCTGCACAGCATCATAACATGCGGCCCAAACGACCAAGAAATTGAAAATATTGTAAGATCCATAGTGTCATAGTGGTTAGTAAGTTTTGATGTTTTCACTTGACGAATCCCAAGATTTTTTCTTTTGATAATCGTTATTAGGAAAACAATATTTACGAAACGACAAATTTATGTGTGATACTACCTGCTGTGTGGATAAGATTGTCAGATATGATTTTTAATTTAGATTGTCTCTAAGTTTTACCGATGCAGTATTGATAGTGGTAAATGAGGATTTCTTTGGGATTTTTTAAATACAAATTTAACGCTAAGCCCTATACCATTGGAAAGTCAAAAATATCACGTTAACACGCCGAAGTTCTCAAAATTTCTTTGGAGAGGCTCCCGCAAACCCTTGTGAGATACCTCGACTTCCAATGTCGGCTGATGATGGTCAGGCATTTGTGCGCATACGTTCTGAACTCACCGAAACATTTCTCACTGAAGAGTAGAGATTATTTCAAAGAAAATGCAACTCAATATGCAGAAACCTACCATGTTTGACATGACTAAACGTGTAGTTCCAATGCTTTCAGATTTGCATGTCACAAATGATTCTTGCCCATACAAACAAATCTTTTAGATTATAAGTAGTTTAATGAATTTTGCCGGTTGAAACTAATAAAATCGACTACATAGATGATTTTTGTCCACCCGAAGTAATCACTGACGTATCTAGGATTTTGCGTCTGGGGGCAGTGGCGGATCTAGGATGTCATAAGGGGGGCCCAACATGTTGCATCGGAGAATTGGGAAAAGCGCGATTGCACGTGCACAGGCCTGAAAGTTGCAGGTGCTGGTGATGTAGGACCTTCTGTTCAGAAAATCTATCGGTGGACTAAAAAAGAACGGGGAGACGGTTCCTCTGGAGTCTGCCCCCCCCCCTCTCCATCCACAACCGGCTGAACTCAATATTTCTTCACGCTGTTGCTGTTTCATTTTGCTTGCGGCAACAAGGGGGGGTGGCGGACCCCCTGGGCCCCTGCCCCCTAAATCCGTCTATGGCTAACGCTTTAGGAAATCTATGATTATGAGCATTTTGACACAAGTTGATGAAATTCCGATAACCTATATTATTTGAGCTCAAACAGCAATAACTATATTCATGTGCATACACGCCGGGAATTATTCTTGTGCTTGACCGAGTGAATGTTTTGTTTTGTCTTTTGTTTCAGCAACGGAGGAAAGTTGTATAGGTTCCTGTTCAATTTCCACGCTGGCGTCTTCTACTTTTATAATTCCTCCACCCCAGACTTCATATACGGAGCTCACGGTGAAGAGTTGGCGTACGTCTTCGGCAACGCGTGTGTACGCATGCCAGAGCTTGATTTAGTGGTGAAACGTGCCAAAGTGACTCAAAGCGATATCACCATGTGCCACGCAATGATGGACATGTGGACTAACTTCGCCTACACGGGGTAAGTTGCCTATAAGAGTTAAAGTGCTGTAATCCTGCATTTGGTCAAAATGTACTCTTGCTTTGGCCAACTAACCATCATACAACTGACCTTGATTTGCTCCGTAGTCAAATTAGAAGTGATTTCTTGACTTGGAAAGAACTGACAGATCGCTATCGCTCGAGACCTTGCACGCCGGTTAGAGTGACCGACCGTGTCGAGCCAATTTGCGTGTTGTTGAAAATGAACAATTATTCTATATTTTATCAAACTTTAAAACCGACACTGTGATTCTCAAGACAGGCCCGTAGGAAGCCAAAAATTATTGGGAGGGCACAAACCATTGAGACTTCGCCAAACTATCCCCACCCCTCCATCGCCATCACCTCCGCCTTTCAGAACGTTAACTGGAAAACAACATTTTCTTCATCTGTTTTTTGTCAACACAATTCACTTGTGCAAACTCTCGTATGCATCCTACCAACCACACATGTACCTGATAAACTTAAGAATGAAATTCTTGGATTAAGTAATTAAACATTTGTCCAATGTTTGTATATTTCAGCCACCCATTAATGGGCAGACGACATTTCAATTTGAATTGGCCTCAATACAAAATGGATACACCATACATCTTCAATATCAACGAGAACATCACTATGTCATCTGGTAACGACTTGATAGTTACCCCTCATGGCAATCCAGAGCTGTTCCGTCCCAAGAAGGTTGCGTTTTGGGAAAAATTGGCTCCTGAGCTCAGGAAAATCGACATGCCCAAGTTGTGCAATGCGCCAACTACTCCGACGCCTTAGTTGAGATTACTGCAAGGCCTTACTAACTAGTCAGGGTGTTTAGACAAGTATCTACACTACTGCAGAATTTAACTTGGTAAAACTATATATATTCAGAAAATCGGAAGCCAGGAAAATGTCTCTTTAGTAAAATTAAGCAAAAAAGAAAAGCACCTACCATGAAAAACAACGGTATCAAAAGTACGGCCAAATTTCGCTTGATGTAAATGTTTAGGAAGAAATTTCCAACGCGCTGTCTCTTCGTTTTTGTTTAATGCATTTTTTGATTTTTCTTTCATTTTTTCCTTAAGAACAGTATGTCTTATTTTCTATAGCGAGTCATGCAAAAGTGGTACGTTTCAAAAACCAGTCTTAACACGCTTTTGGAGAACATTGCATCTGAACGCTTTATGTGGATCCCATCAGTCATTTTGGAGATGTTCCAAGTCTGGACATTTTCGAGGCTCCTGTATAGACTTAAAGCGTTCTATGCAAGAAGTGAACTTTTGGTCTCGAATTGTGCCTTACTCAAATGGGAAACGATTTCTGGGTTTGCAAAACTCTAACAGTTTGTTATCGCTTAACACAATGCTCGGTGCACAAAATGGCACGGCGTGACAAAGAAACACTTGTAGAGCATAGTCTAAAGCATTAATGAACTATGTGTTTTTCTCAAAGTCCCGAAATCACCTCGAATTTGAATAGGGAAAATTTGTGACCAGCTTCATACTGATAAATAGTCGGTTTATAGCCGCTTTAAATCAAAGCGATGCCGTTTCATTTGAGCTCCAACTACACTACCTGGAATTTTTGCTAAAATTCCAAACACATGCCAGTGGGCGTGCTTTCGGAGTCATTATGTACAGCTGTAATATTTGTAGGGTTTCCGAAACTGGGCATTTTCAGCAATCGTCGAACAAAGACAATGTTTTGTGTGAAGCAGGACATTGTGTATTTCTGCACGTTTTGTCTTATCCACAAAATAAATTTCAAAGTGCAAATTTTGACATGTTTAGCTGATTGGCTAAACATTGAAAACTGGTCGCAAACGATGATATATGATTCCATTCCTGTAGCCAACAACACCTGATCATTATCGTCTCAAGATATGATTCAAACTTTATTGTGTAAGCTAACCCTAAAATTGCAAAAATTGAAAATGGAGCACGTCTCATTCGACAATTCCAGTCCGAGTTAGTGCTGTAATGCTTTTAAACCACAAAGTCTTTCAGTTAAGAATTGAGCATTTCGTTTTTAGCCATCTGAACAGAGCAAAATGCTGCTTTAACTGAAAGTAACGTTAGTGAAAGCAATTTCTTCTTCGTTGCACGTCAATGACGAATATTTGTTACACCTGCAGTGTGATGTACGTCTCAGGGTTTAGCATCAGATTTGCCTCTTACTATACTACACATGTGCACCCGTGTCTGAGCCCACAGCATATTCGTCTTGTAGACAGTGATTTCTTTTAAGAATAAATGAAATGATTTGAACAAGCATGACACAGTGGTTTCTTCTATTATTATAACCCAATATTCACAATAACAGCATTCTTATACGTTTTGTAAAGCTTTCCAATTGACAAATACATTTTTAGTCACGCAACAAAATTTTAACGTTGTATAATTTGTGAGTATTCAAACATTGTGTGATGGAAATTCTGAACAGAAATACTCGTATACCACCAAAGAATGTTTCTTACTATGCCGAGAATTTTTAAGAAAAGGACATGTGCCTAAATTTTCGTTATTTTTGTATCGGTGTAAACAACGTAGATTACAATAAAGTGTAAATTTCAATGATATCCAGTCATTTTGGCAATACACGCTCGCACCCAGCCAAAAAAATTGGGTGGACTCGAATTTTTGGAAATGTGGACTTTTTACTAAAAAACGGGGTACGTCCAGCGCTATGAATTGTGCATCTGCCTTTTTGTCTCGTTTTTCTACTTTTTCGGATTTTTTGTTTCTCTGAGGCGAATCTTTTTGCCCACTTCGTCAAATGGGGCTCGTTCAAGCC